>ML791805.1:197474-261140 GCA_009831015.1 Picea engelmannii
TAGTAAAGCGTTGTTAACTCTTGTTAGCTCAATGTCACTTTCCGAATATAACATCTGTGACTGGGGTGACCTCTAGTAAAGCGATGTTAACTCTTGTTAGCTCAATGTCACTTTCTGAATATAACACCTGTGACTGGAGTGACGTCTAGTAACCCTGTTTACCCCTCTTTGGCCCTGGCTATAGTCTAACAGGGTGGTTTAGACCATTAAGCCTCCTCTTCTAGAGCTCCTATTTGGAAAGGGACATTACAAGGAGTGGAACTTGAATCCTGTGAAGCAGAAACCCGCGATCTAAAAAGATGGATGCTTGATGAACACAAATGAACCCTCTATGATATTTCATCCTAGAACGAGAATGGCAGCTGGAAGGATTGGAATCTGGGGATAGTACCTGAGCACTTGATCAACCAGGCACAACTTCTGACCTCTTACCTGAAAGGGGAAGCCCCCATCCTTAAATCCACTCTAGACAGTCGGGGATGGGGAATAAATGGCTACTCGGTAAAAGAAGGATAAAACATGCTCCTCTCCTCTATGAGAGTTTATCAGAACTCAACAAAATGGAAAAATGTTTGGAGCCAAGACTCCCTCCCCAAAGTTAACTTCTTCACTTGGTCTCTAGCTCATGTGAAAATACTCACAGGAGAGAATCTTATGAAAAGAGGCTTCCATGACCCTTTCAACTGTCCTTTGTGTCAAAGAAATCAAGATAGTATTCACCATCTCTTCTAGAATTTCCCCTTCTCACAAACAGTTTGGAAAGTGGCCTTCAAAGATCTATCCAAAAAAATAAGATGGCCTTCAACCCACACCCCTAGCCTGGGGAATTTGGATAAGTACTATCAAGGATCCTTCAATGAAAAACCAATTTTGAAGCGTATTTGGAGGGTTTTCCCCAAGTTCATCTGCTGGCAGATATGGCTGGCTCGAAACAATCAAATTTTCTAGGGGACCGTATCTCCCCCTCAAACTGTAGCTGCTAAGGCCAAATTTCTTCTCTTAGAAGTTATGAATTCAAAACCTCTAAATGTAGAAGACCCAACCAATTAGAACGACCTAGAAAAAGAGTGGATGGCAAGTTTTAATCTTCAGTCAAGTAAGCCTCCAACCTCAACACATAGATCGTGTTGGCAACTTCACAATATCCAAAACATAGAAATATGGATCCAAAAACAACAAGTCCATACTCTTTGTTTTGATGGTGCTTCAAAGGGAAACCCAAGGGAGGTAGGTGTGGGGGGGGTTCTCTTCGAACATGGAGGAAAAAGATCCCTAAACTATCATTGGAATATTGGGACGGATACTAACAACAAAGCCGAGGCCTACGTACTACTAAAAGGCATTCAACTTGCCTAGACTCAACAAATCTGAGAACTGAACGCCCTTGGAGACTCCAAAAATATAATAAGAATGATGGTCCACAGGTCTAACCCACGATATTTAAGCCTAAAACAAATAATGGATAGAATAAGAGTGGAATCTCGAGACATCAAGATAAATTTCTATCACATAATGAGAGAAAACAACAAAGAAGTAGATAAAATGGAGAATGCAACCATTAGGAAAACACTTGGATCCTTAAGCGTGGAAGGAGTGGTAACATCAGTCCCCCTATTCTAATACATCATATGACCAAGTTCCATTCTGGAAACGCAGAGGGAGGTGTTAGGAGGTGCTTCATCGCGGCCTTAAGCAGAAGTGATGGTCACATGAATAGGAGAGGGGCTTGGGCTCCTCAAGTCCCTAGCTCAAGAAAAACCAAGGGGGGAGAGAAAGCGAACATGAGCGGGGGTGGGGACCCTAATGATTAGAGAACATGTCCAACCAAGCAGAGGAGTCATGTCGAAAACAGAGCAGGTGAGGAGCTAGCTCTTAAACACGTGGAGCAGGGCAGCATAGGAACGAGCAGGTGGCAAGGTAGATCAAGACACATCGCCCAAGGGGAAGTGGCGGCTAACAGCATAAGTAGGATAATCATGAAGTGGAAAGCTCAGATGGACAATCATTCAACGTTCGTGGGAGTTTATGACACCAAGGACCAGAAGAGGATGGATAAGGTCTGAGAGATCCCTTCCGCACAACTTACTCACCTTCTCGACGTCAACAACACCTCCAAGCCCAGGTTCATGGAGTTTGATGGAACTGTTCACAGGGAAATTCCAACGCACAAGAAGGTTAGCATGTTCATACCATTAATGGATTCATGGGAGATTATGGCCCCATCCTCGAGCCTGAGTACGTTTATAAGATTGGCAGCCTGGGTAAATTCATCTGATCCTTCTTTTCCGTTGGGCATCCAGATTATTTTCATTCATCCCTCTTCGAATTCTCTCCTTCTTTTCTCTCTCATTCTCTACCCTTCTTGTCATTCTCTCCCCCAGAAGCCTCAATAGACCCGTCCCGAGCCCCCCCTCTCAAATCCATGGATCATGTGCTCCCTCTTTTCCATCTCCTCACTCGGCTTGTCGCCTCTTATCTCTCGCGTTTCCCCGCTAAAGGATTGTGATCGCTTCTCTCTTTTCTTCCTTCTCAAACCGTGGGTTCTGACCCGTCCCCTACTAAAATCCCGAGGCAACTCCAGGTTCGAAGTGTCTTCAAAATACACAGCAATGCAGAAAGGTAAAGGAGTCTCAACGGACTCGGGACATTGGGCCGAGGATCCAATTGAAGAGGAGTGTGGCGGTTGCAGCAAGATTAGACTCCAAATTGGAGCAATTGGCGCCACAGGGCCTTTGAACTCAAAATGTTGTCCCAACATAGACACATGATCGAGAAGCTTCAGGACGAGAGCTACGCCCAGAGAATCCAGTTAGAGGAACACCTCATAAAAATGGAGGCAACGCAAAGGAGATTAGATCAACTGGAAGGTGCGCAACAACCACCAAGCAACCCGGGAGAGCAACAGGAAAATTCCAAGAATGAAAAGTCGGTATCAGTAAACCCGATTCAAGACTTGAATGAGCCACATCCGGAAACTATGCTGGAAATACAACAGGTCAAACTGGAAAAGGGTAATTAAACTATGGTGTTTTAATGTTTTGTCTTACAATCTGTATTAATAGAATCTTCTACCAGAGTTATCCGGGGAACTATATCCTCAGAAATTTTGTTAGAAAATGAGGTTTCAACCTAAAATGTTATTGTTATAGAAATGCACCCCGCATTTGCAATAGGTTCTCTCGAAGGTCTACAATGACAATTTTTTTGTAAAATAGTGGATTCTTCCACACCTCTAATATATCTTTTCCCAGTTTCTATTAAAAAAAGAATGTATTGTTAAAATCAAAATTAAACCAAAATCTTCTTTAAAAATTGATTATCATTAATTTTGTGTAAGTTATTGAATAGACCAAAATCTTCCAAAAATAACCATTATGAATAATTTTGTATAAATTACTTGTTATTGCATAAAGGAAGCAAAGAAAAGATGAAACTAAAAGTCCATATTATATACCATTTTTTACATTGAAAAGTTACAAGACTTGTCTATCTTGTTCATACAAATAAGTGCTTTGATCAAACATTACACCAATACCACAACAAACTTAAATAAAACACACATTATGAATGAGACACACACTGTGAAACAACAAGTAGAGAAATTAATTGCACATGTATGTGAAATACATAAATTATTGAATGGACCAAAATCTTCAAAAAATACCCACTATGAGTAATTTTGTATAAATTAGTGAACGAACTTGCTACCGCATAAAGGAAGCATATACATGATGAAACTAAAAGTCCATACTATGGACCATTTTTTACACTGAAAAATTGCAAGACTTGTGTATCGTGTTCGTACAAATAAGAGAACTTTGAACGGTTGATATTCACAAATTGTATATGAATATATCTAGACTTTAGTTGATATTCACAAATTGTATATGAATATATCTAGACTTTAGTTGATATAATTGTGATTTAAATTTATTATCACACACAATAATATAATGTATCTTAAAATAAAAACCAAACCAAAATCTTTTAAAACTACACATTATCATTAATTTTCTAGAATATGCACAATTAAAATGTAACCCTAAAACCAAAACCAAACCAAAATATTATAAAACTACACATTATCATTACGTTTCTATAAATTATTGAATAGACTTGTTACTAAAATGTATTATTAAATCTAAAACCAAACCAAAATCTTCTTTAAAAACCTGTTATCACTAATTTTGTATAAATTACTTGCTAGCACATAAAGGAAGCATAGAAAGGATGAAACTAAAAATCCATATTATATACCTTTTTTACATTGAAAAGTTGCAAGATTTGTCATCTTGTTCATACAAATAAGAGAACTTGTTTAAGCCTTGTTCATACAAATAAGAGAACTTTAAGCAAAGTGATTTGACCAAACATTACACCAATACCACAATAAACTTCAATAAAACACAGTAGTTGCATTATGCATGAGGCGCACATTATGAAGCAACAAACAGAGAAACTAATTGCACCTTTCTATGAAATACATAAATTAATATGGCAAGCCACTCGCCTATTCAACAACTATTGTAGGACACTTTGCAAACATAAGTTATAGGTAAATTTGTCTACTATTAAAAAATAAACAAGCAATTAAAACTATTCATTTTAACAAAACATCACAAGCTAAAAACAATAATACTCAATGCATAAGATTTCTTACCCTCTCACATAGATTTGTAAAAGCCCAAAATTAGAAGTCTTGTAAGTCTTGAGTCACAACACTTGGAAGTTGGGAAGAACCTCGTCTTTGTGAGTTATGACAAATTATATCATGATCAAACAAAAAACTAATGATTCCATAGAATCAATCCAATTGATTACATTCTTTGTTACGGTCATGCTATTTCAATGAATTCTCGAACAATAAAACTATACTCCGAGAAAATCGACTCTCAAATCTAAATCCACCAGCCACAATTAATTCAAAGGAAAAGAATTCAATTAAAACTCGTTGTAATCCATAAAAGCTATCACACAAAATCATGTCATACAATACAGAAAAATCACTTCAAAATTTGTGAATTATACTAAAATTAATAAAGAATCAAAAGTGAATTATATATATTGGATTATGGCTTTAAATGTCTCCAATTATCAACTAATACAATAGCGATTATGCAACTTTCAAAAAATGCATTTTAACCATCTACTAAAAATACATAATTAAATTGCCTCTTAAATTCCCCATCATCTCTATAATAAAATATTCATTTAAAGGACCAATTACAACACACAAAAATAATTTAATTATTATATATATATATATATATATATATATATAAACACATTTATTTATTTTTTTAATCAAGAAGCAGACTAATACACATTCACCGGACTATAGACTAACAAAATCAACCTAACAAAAATATGCTATCATTTAAAAAAAAAAAAAAACTAGTTTTGTTTTATTGGAACGGGTAAATTTTTATCGCCTTTTAACTTGTGGCTAGTTTTCTAGATTCACATTTTTTTTTAAATAAATCATTTGGTTGGAAGATAAGGGTAAAAACCATTTATGATCAAATTTAGTAATTTTAACTAAATTTTCAATTATTAATAATTAATTTTTTTCATAATATTCATTTTAATCCATATAATAATATATATGTCTAACACTCGTATATCTTAAAATAAATATATATATATATATATATATATATATATATATATATATATATATATATATATATATATATATATATATNTTAAAATAAATATATATATATATATATATATATATATATATATATATATATATATATATATATATATATATATATATCAATTTTAAGATATACGAGTGTACACATATTATAAAAACAATGTTAACATAAGCGCTTATGTTAACATTGTCTTTATAATATGTGTACACTTCCATTATAATGTATAGCCTTTCATATATTAATGAAATATAAATATTTATTTTAATTTAAGAAAAATAATTAAATTTTAATTTATTTTTCAAATTAAAAAAGTTTAGAATATTTAAAATTATTGGTTTTGATTTTGTTGATACAATCTGAAAACTATGAAATGTAATAACATCATTGTGTAAAAACAATTTTTTTCTACTTGAAATAATTTATTTGAAAACTATGAAATGTAATAACATCATTGTGTGAAAACAAATTTTTTCTACCTAAAATAATTTATTGAAGATACATACTTTCACTCTTACTATATATCTTTAGGTTTTGGGTCATTAACATGCTTCCTCATATTCAAAGAAATGTTAAGTTATATTTGAGGACCATGATCTTATACCTTTTATAAATACAAAAATTTATATTCTCCGTAAAAATGTTCAAAACTTTTTTTATCCAAAAAAAAACACCCGGTGGAAAATTTTAATAATTCTTCATGATTTATGAATGGTAAATGTGCAAACCGTTAATCTTGATTTCAAAGGGAAGAAAGTTAACCTCCCCAATTTTAAAAGAAAGATTTTACATTTAACTCATGACCACTTACACTAACCCTTAAAACTATTAAAATTTCAATTAATATAAAAAAATATTAACTAAAAAAAAGGATAGTTTTTAAAAAAATATTTTTTAATAATTAACATCATTTTATAGATAAAAAGAAGATTTTTTTTTTTTAATGATTAACCTCAATTTACACATTAATCTAAGTGAACATGATTGGTCATATATCATGATGATTTGAGATCTTTGATTTGGTAATATAATTATAGTTAGACTAACTTTCATGTGTAGGACAATATTGTACTGATAAAAGCCATCATAAAAGTTGTAATTTATTTTGCAAATTGTAATGAAAGGAATGATTATCGTTGTCTTAGTAGTACTTATTTCAATCAAGTTTATAAAATATAAATAGTTTTTAAAATTTCCATAAAATATGTATTTTTAATGAGTAAATATTTTTTTATACATTTTTATGATATTAAATTTCATTAAATTTATTTAAATATTTATTCCTAACTAATAAACCCTAATCTAACACAAATCAACTTTCATTATTCCTGTAGTGTGATTGTTTATGTACTTCCCCAGTAGTCTAATTCTAATGGACTATGACATGCAATGATTATTTTATGTACGTTGATATTGTTATTTGTATGATGAATTTCAAATGGGAATGATGTCCACATCATCAACTAAAGTGACAGAACGTCCACATCATCAACCCATCTTTAAAAAGAGGAAATAAAGATATCAAATGATTATGTTTACAAATAAATCTTTCACATAATGTTGCAGTGTAGTGCTTTATGCATAAAATCATCACTGAATCAAATCACTTTTTCAATTAGAATACAATTATTTGTTACTTTTGTAAAGAGAGTAAATGTGATCAGATAAAATTAATTATGTTACGGAATTCAAATTGTAAAGACATGTGGGATTGAAACAAAAGTTTTTTTCTATCTTTACTGGTCTTGATACCCAATGAGCAATGTCATAATCTAACTTGGATGCAAGTTCTTTTGCACACTTGTTTGTTGTTACTTATGAGAAAGGTGTCATGAACATACAAAATAATAATGATAAAGGTATCATCAGCATACAAAGCAATAATAATAGAGATTTAATCAATACTTTTAAGGTAAATATTATCATTAGTCTTATCATGAAATAAGAAAGAAAAATTAGCATCCATTTTAACCTACCATGATATCAATACTTATTTCAACCTATATAATGTTTTTTCCAATCTATATTCCATATGCTTTAAGCCTTTGACTCCAAAAACTTTTTGTTATAATTTCTTAATATCACTTCAACATCCATTTTTGTGTACCTCAAGGTCATATGCAACAAGAAGTGTTAATGATATCCTTACATTGGTCATTTTCACATCTAGAGGAAAAAATTCAGAGTGCTTTATTTCCTCACACTTTTTGTTATAATTTTTTCATTCAAATCATTATGGAAAAATATCACTTAAACATGAAAAAAAAAAAAATCAGAGTACTCTATTTCCTCAACACTTTTTGTTATAATTTTTTCATTCAAATCTTCATGGGAAAATATCACTTAAACGTCCATTTTTGTGCACCTCAAGCCATATGCAACAAGAAGTGTCAATAATATCCTTACATTGGTCATTTTCACAGGTAGAGGAAAAAATTCAGAGTACTATATTCCCTCAATTTGGGAATAGGTTTTTTTTTTTTTTTTTTAGCAATTTTGGTTGTATATTACCATCAACATAAGATTTAATTATATAAATATTTGTATAGCTTATTTTCTTTCATCCTTCTAGTATATCAAAAATAGGATTAGATATAGGTGAATAGTTAATAAATTATTATAGTGTTATATATATATATATATAATGAGGAAAATCTTTCTATGGCTAGGGGTAAACCATAATTCACGGAAATGGAAAACGGTCTTTTGTGCAAGTTTGCATAGGGTGAGGCAAATCTTGCTATAACACATGCCCCCTAATGTGTGAGGTCAGAGGATTATCTGCGATGACCGAAATACATTATAAAACCCAGAAGTGGAGTAATGGGGACCCAGCTAGAAGAATTAGTTGTTCATGACAATTTGTACTGACTTTGCATACATGGCTACCAATTTAAATTACACTACAGATCCATGTAAAAATATACCAAACAATTGTTCATGGCCATGAATGGGAAATACAAAGGTGGCTACATGCCAAAGGCTGTCATAGTCACAAACAAGGCCCAGTAAAACCAATCTCAAAATCAATCTGAAGATATCTGTATACAATGGAGTACAATCTAATCTCCCATGATCATTGAAGTCACAAAGGTACTGATCCAGTGAAAGGTAGCAACAACTCAGGGAAGCTGTGACTATAAACTGATGTCTTCAAGTCTTCTACACAATCTGCCAAAGGTGCAAGCCTACATTGTGTGAATAAAGGAGTTGAGGTCGAACACAATGAGACTCCATTTGATTATCGGTCATTGAGTTATACCGTTAACAAATGCGAGACAACCTACCGATAATGAAAGTAGGTATCAAGGCACCGAGTACATTCTTACAAGTGTGAATAAAGGAGTCGGGGTCGAACACTTGAAGAATCCATTGATCATGAGACATTGATGTATTCCCAACTAGCGATGGCGAGAGAACATGCCACTAATGACTACAAGCCTCTAGGTACTCATAGGACTCTAGGTATTGTCTCCAGAATAGATGAGCTGAAGTCGATGGAAGGAGACCCACTAAAAGGAGAGAATTAAGGAATCTCTCATCATTCAGAATGAGGTACAAAGCAGGAGCTTGATGATTTGGAGGAAATCAAACGAAGAACATGTTCATGAACCAATGACCCTGTGCATCTTCCATGTGTGCCAAGTGCAAGTAGTACACGAAAAAGACCCCATGAATAGAAGCCAATGAGGAAAATTGTTGACAAAGGTGAGGAAACCACCAATAGGGATAATGGCCTCCAATACACTACACGAATCCCAATGTGTGAATAGATGTCTTGTCGTCGAACACAAGGGAAACCACCCAGTCAGTGACCAATGATGAAATGTTGACTGTTGGGTTCAAGGTTGCCTACCAATTAGGACAGTAGGACCAGGGTGCGCAATAGGACTACAACTTCATGTGATTCTGAGACAAACTAAGGGTATGGCCGACATGCAAATTCAAGAGTTCTGAGGAATGACCAACACAGGTTGATAGACATCCTTTGAACAAGGCCATGAGACATATGGAAGACTCTAGCAGCATAAACTCAATGATGAAACCTTGAGATGTAGGAGGCATCAATCAAACTCTCCATAGGGACTGGAAGAGTAACTAGTCGGAGGAGTAAACTCTCTATAACGAGCTCAACTTCCTAAGGTCGTGCTAAACCCAAAATTATGATGATAAGTGGACTCAAAAATTGTGTGCTATGTTCAAAGGCGACATGACTGCTACCAATATAAGATAATACTCCCTTCCCAGCCGTCTTTTTTTGTTTTTTTCATAGTCAAATGAATGATATGATATTGAGGAGGAAACAAGTGTCACAAGTAAGAAAAACTAGTTCCAGCAGTGGAACATACCTATGTTCAATGCAAAGAGGTGCATGCGGGAGATGGACACTCGGGGGAATGTTTCCTCCTGGGTATGGGGTGTCAAGTTGTGAAGGATATAAACAAGGCTCTGCTTGGTTGAGGATGCAAACTGCTGAGGTAAATGACTTATAACGCAAAGATAGAACTGGCAATAGGATTAATACTGCAAGCAAGGGCATGAGATGCAATCACAAGTTAACGCCAAAAAATGTAATTTTCGTAATCTTAGTCTACTTGGTTTGAAAAATGGATAAACTTGCACCAAATAGACGTCCTTTCAAATCCAATTTACAAGTGTGAAAGAGATAAGTTCACTCGAAAATATTTTTGATTTTTGAAAACGAGTCAAAAAAGATCTTAACTAAGACTCACAATCTTTCAAATCCAATTAACGAGTGTGAAAGAGATAAATTCACTCGACACCATTTTCTCTTTTTAGACGAGT
Source organism: Picea engelmannii (assembly GCA_009831015.1). Classification (NCBI taxonomy): domain Eukaryota; kingdom Viridiplantae; phylum Streptophyta; class Pinopsida; order Pinales; family Pinaceae; genus Picea; species Picea engelmannii. Next base: position 207,941 of record ML791805.1, read on the forward strand.
CAGAAAAGAGATTAAATTAGACTCATTGAGAGGTTTCTAATCGGCATGTCATGGGGGAGGCCAAGGCTCCCGTGCAGTATTTCTGTGAAAGGTCAACATCTTACGAATAGCTGACACAAGCTTGGGAAAACCCAAAGATCTCCAAGTCGAGATGGATAAAGTGCTAGCAGATATTACCTTCTCCATGATATATCGAATAACGTCTCTTACTTGAAAGGACATAGGAGGAAGCATTGAACACCCCACAAGACCATCCCAGTCAAAGGGAACCTCTCCAGGACTTGAAGGGAGAGTACTCAGGGAGAGTAAAACTCTCTCTTGTTCATAAGGTGCAGTACTAGAAATGCTAATGACATGGTTGAAGGATGTATCACCCTCCAAAAGAAGAGTTGGATTGACTGGATATTGCATCGGTACAACCACTTCTTCAATCGTTGGGTGAATAGGATGTGTAGCAACAAAGCCAAGAGAAGCATCACCTTAAAAAATGGGAGTGTGGTCAGGTGATGATTGGATCGGCATGACTATCATGTCAATCAAAGGAGAAACAGAGTGTGGGGAAACCACGGGCGACTCAGAACCCAAAGGGCCCCCAGGTGAGAACCACACTTGCAGTATCCCAATAGTAGTAGGACACAAACAAGTAAGGTGATCTCATTCGCAAGTCCTGCAAAGGAACTTGGGATTACATCTGACACATATATGCTTCTCAATCATATGAATTCCCCCAGTGTCATTTACAATGGTTGGCGACATGCTCTCAGCATGACTGGAAGAGGCTTGATATTCATCTACCACATGATGTACAAAGGTTGGAGATGTGATGTCGATATGACTCATGGCGACTAGAGTAATGCCCCCATCCTGACTTGCAGCGGCTAGTTGCTAGTCTTCAACATGACTTGCAGAGGTTGTTGACCAATCTCCAACATGACTAGCAGTGGTTGGTGATGGAGCTCCAGTATGAATGGCAGTGACTGGACTAGCAATGGTGGTGAGTTGTGGAATTTGATACCAAAGTCCCAGGAAATATTGGTTTTGAGACATTGCAGGCCAAGAAGGGTCTTGGTTTACACCTCGTCCATGTCTGGAAAGGTAGTATCCTCCGCCTAATTGATTCATAGAGGTTTGTACAGGCATCATCACTGAAGTCGATGTCTACGAAGAGACAAAATTATCATAAGGATTATTCAAGTGAGGATATATGTTCCCCCATGTGAAGGGGTTCCGTGAAGAGGGTAGCCCAAACCATAAAATTGATTCCCTCTGTATGAAATACCAGAGGATATATGTGGACCCGCCATGGGAAAAGTGTTCGTAGGAACTGGCATGGCTGGCGAACGATAAACAGATGGGGTATAATAAGTAGAATAACCACCCATTTGAGTATTGGCTCCTAAAAAAGCATGGCTAGGACTGGATCCGTAAGAGGGATGTTGGCCCTTAGTTCTGGAAGTAAGAGAATATTAAGGAATAAAAGACAGAATACGAACTGCGCGGAAGACACAGTGACTAATATTGGGTCGAAGTGAGAAGAAGAGAAGAAAAGACAGAGCGAAGTAAGAGAAAGAAATTCGTTAGACGAGAAGATTGAGGACGACAGATCAGCAAGGAAGACGGATCGTGGACAACTCAGCAAGCAGAAAAAGCCACTGGTAGATGCTTCAAGAGCACCATGTGAGAAAGAAGGAAAGATAGGTTGGAAAAGCCCTTAAAAGGCGGGTCAAGTTGACCTAGGATTTTTGTATCTAGGGTTTTGGCACTTAGGTTTCAGCCTAAGGCTATCGGTGAGCTATTGTAATGTATAAATAAAGGTCAAGAGGACCTGGGATGAGTTGATTCAGATTTTGATGATGTGATGATGAGTGATTGTTGTTACTACTGAGAGGGAAGTACTATGCTGGGAGAGCATTTTGTATTGTAAAATCTTCAGCTGGGTGCGAAGATCAACCCTGCAACCAGGTGCGCAAGGAAGGGAGGAAGAGAGAAGAGAGAAAGAGAGAAGATCTGCTATCTAAGAGCACAAATAGAACTGTATGATTTCACTTAATATATTATAAAGCATAGTTATGTGGACGTAGCCCTAGGGAGAGGGTGAATCACATATATCTTGTGTCGTGAGTGATTGATGTTGTGTTCTTTGTCTTATGATTTCTCTGTTATTACATTATTGTGATAGATCTAAGATATACTGTGCAAAGTAGGTTTAAGCTGGTAAATGACATCTAGATGTTGTGATGTTGATTGTATTGGAACCACTTTACATTTCCTCTCCTTGTAGACATCTATGTCCTGCAACCCCCTATAGCTACTTCGGGTGAGACTGCATATGCTTCACAGGTGTTTCCAAAAGGGCCAGTAGTTAGGGCTTGTTGGTGCACCATTATATATGAACCCTGGCCTGTTGGCCCTTGGTTCTGGAAGTAAGAGAAGATTAAGGAAGAAAATACTAAATATGAACTGCGTGGAAGACACAGTGACTAATACTGGGTCGAAGTGAGTCGAAGAGAAGAAAAGATGGATCGAAGTAAGAGAGATAAATTCGTTGGACGAGGAGATCGAGGACGACAGATCAGCAAGGAAGATGGATCATGGACAAATCAGCGAGCGAAAAAATCCACCGGTAGATGCTTCGAGAGCACTGCGCGAGAAAGAAGGAAAGCTAGGATGGCGAAGCCCTGAAAACGCGGGTTTTAGACACCTAGGGTTTTTGTATCTAGGATTTTGACGCTTAGGTTTCGGCCTAAGGTTGTCGATGAGCTAGTGTAATGTATAAATAAATATCAAGAGGACCTGGGATGAGTTGGTTCAGAGTTCGATGATGTGATGATGAGTGATTGTTGTTACTACTGAGAGGGAATTATTGTGCTAGGAGAGCATTTTGTATTGTAAGATATTCAGCTGGGTGCGAAGATCAACCCTACAGTCAGTTGCGCAGGGAAGGGAGGAAGAGATAAGAGAGAAAGAGAGAAGATTTGCTAGCTAAGAGCACAAATAGAACTGTATGCTTTCACTTAATATATTATAAAGCACAGTTCTATGGATGTATCCCTAGGGAGAGGGTGAGCCACGTATATCTTGTGTCATGAGTGATTGATGTTGTGTTCTTTGTCTTATGATTTCTCTATTATTACATTATTGTGCTAGATCTAAGATATAATGTGCGAAGTAGGTTTAAGCTAGTAAATGACATCTAGATGTTGTGAGATTGATTGTATTGGAACCACTTTACGTTTCCTCTGGTTGTAGACATCTGTGTCCTGCAACCCCCTATAGCTACTTCGAGTGAGACTGCATCTGCTTCGCAGGTGCTGCCAAAAGGGTGAGTAGTTAGGTCTTGTTGGTGCGCCATTAGAGCTGAACCCTGTGTCTGCCTCTATGCCAACAAATGGTTCCATTGTCGGGACTGGGATCTTCTTGAGGGAATGTCAAGGTGGTTTCCATCGAAGACAGAGATTCAGAAGTGGATAGAAGAACAAGAAAAGGACTTCGCAGAAGCCCAGAAAAAGAACCCTAATCTTAGCACCGAGGACTGGTTGGGAAGGTATATCTTTACTAATATACACGAGATTTTCTTTGGAGGGATCCATAAGGAACTATACGAGTGGTTAGCCAGGTTAACAGATACCTAGTTTGAGATCAGATCTAGACCACCTGTGGTTTGGATGCCGACATTGATCAAGAAGGTCAAGAGAGTTGATAACGTCGTGTCAAGAGTAGGAGATCACTGGTTTGATAGTACCATCGGAGGGTATATCATTGAGTTTGCTATTGACAGATTTGATTCATATAGCCAAGCAGAAAGATATTTCTTTAAGGGACCTAGAGGAAAATTTTTACAATTTCTAAAGTTGAGGATCAAGATGTTATTGCATGAGAAGAACATCTTGAAGACACAGTAGTGGGTAAGATTGAAAAGCTAATGTTCAATAATTTAGATAGCGACAACGACACAGAGGTTGGACACATGCGCAGTGGGAGAGCCTTCAGGGAAGTTCCTTTGGTGAACTTGTTTGAGCAAGGTCATGAACCTCTTCTATAGGAAGAAGGGTTTTATAGTGGAGAAGAGGACAAGCTACTGAACGAGGAACATTCAGGGTTCTTTGGTCCAAGAGAAGAAAACACTAAAGAACTTTGCCGATAAGAGTCAGAAACTTCAAGGAATGCGTAGACTGTTGAAGTAATTTCTATTACACCCCCTGTTGTTTCAGCAACATTAAGCAACCAAAGTAACCTATGTTATCAGAACACTCAAAGCACTGGTACAAGTGGTTCAGCGCACACTCAGTCATAAAACCTAGGACAATCTATGGAAGATGAGATGAGGTTACCCACCTTCAGAGGAGATGGATCTGAATATCATGATCAACACTAGTTTCTATGTGAAGTTGTATGGAGTATTAATAATGTCACCAACGAAGTTGTTAAACGAGCTCAGTTTAGTACTACCCTAAGAGACCGCGCACTGAGCTGGTAAATGAAACTTGTCCAAGGAACTGCATAGCCTAAACCGTTGAATCAGATCAAGAATGTGTTAGTTGAAAAATTCAAGAAACCCAAGTCGAAGTCATAATGCATTACAGAGTTGAAAGAAATCAAGCAACGAGTAGCTAAACCTGTGTGGGAGTTTGATCAGAGGTTTAAAACCTTAACGAGTCGACTGAATTTTTAGATCCTAGACGAGCAAAACAAGGAATGGTTCATTGCTTCCCTTCTACCACACATCAGAGTCCCTCTTGTGCAACAGAATATCACTCCGTAGGCTGAGGCACTAGAGATTTCCATGAAGCTAGAATCATCCCCTATGGGAGAATCTGACTCAGGTATGAGTTAGATTTTAAGTTAGTTAACTAGATTTTCTTTGCAGTTCGAAGATATGAAGAAGGACAAGGGAAAAGATAAGAGAGAGGATATATGGTTTATTAGATGCAAATAAAAAGGCCATGACAAGGAGAATTGTCCCCTATTTCATGAATACTTGGCATCTAGAGCTCCAAGCCCTTTGAAGCAAGTTACCCTACCTTGGTGCGAGGTATGTAGAAACATGCATCGCCCTGGTGAATGCTATTACATGCAAAAATATGTTTAAACACCCACAAATATGTATTGCACATTCTATAAGTTAGTAGGGCATGAATATAGGGATTGTAGGGCCTATGACCTCATGCATGAAATATCAAGGGACATATACAAAATTCAAGGCGAAGTACAACAAGAATGGAACACTACGCAGTATAATTCCCCGGGCAGAGGAAACTTCAACCCTCATGGTGGATTCAGAGGAAGAGGATGAGGAGGAGGTATGGGTTGAGGTAGAGGCCAGATCATTTGTTATAATTGCGCACAGCCACGACATTTGGCAAGGGACTATCAAAACCCTTGTACCACTTGTAGCTACTGCAACTCATTTGAACATGTCATAGAAGATTGTCCTCTGTTGTTATCCAAACTTCAGGAAAGATGAGGAGGAAAACAACAAGTACAACTAATCATAGTAGAACCTCATGGAGTGGATCCCAGATTCGTTTTTATCACTAGAGGAGGCACTGCTACAGGAGAAGACAAAATGAACCCAGGGAAGACTACAGAACAATCAGGAGTAAGAAAAGTTGCAGAGAAGACACAAGAATTTGATCGAAAGAAAGAGAAACAGACATTTGAGGAAGCAAGAAAAGAATTCGGGAGAGATCAGGCTTATTCATCAAAGGCTCGACCATAAGTAAGAGAATGCAGAATGCATTTGGCCTTTGATCAGACTGCTTCACCCAGAGAAGGAAAAGAGGTAAGTAAGCTCATTGAATTTTTATGCACTTGTATTAATTTGATAAAGGATGAAAGCGTTGTACAAGAGATACAAAACTTGATCAAACAATATGAGCTAGGAAATATAGGTCATCTATTGAATAAATCAGTACATCTACTATCCAAAAAGAGAAGGACAAATAAGGAACTACATCTGAATTCTCAAATTGAAGAGTATGATATAGACTATGTGGTCCTCGACTTAGGGTCGAAGGTCAATGTTATGACAAAGAAAACTTGGGCACTGATGGGAAAAACTAAGTTGATATATTCCCCTATCAGGCTCAGGGTGGCCAATCAACAGGATATGAGCCCATTCGAAATACTGGAACACGTCCCTGTGGACATCGATGGGGTCAGAACATTTGTGGACTTCAAGGTGATTGAGATAGTCGATGATAGTTGTCCTTATCCCACGCTGTTAGGAATTGATTGGGCTTTCAATAATTCTATTGTTGTTGACTTGAAGAAAAGAAGAATGACATTTGAAGGAGATGGCCTTAGGGTCATCGCACCTCTGGATCCTAATGAAGGTCCCAAATACACAGAGCCCATCATATAAGAAGACTACACATATGATCTAGAAAATATATACAAATTGATAGCCAAACAGTAGGAATACATTAATCCTATAGCAGATGGAAACCTAAGCTGGAGAAGTGAAAAGGCATGTTCATCAGATTCAAAAGAAGCACTAGAGAATTGGCAGAACCAAATGTATGAAGTATCTACAAGAAGTTGTTCTAGATTAACCAGAGAAGTTTGTTGGATCGGCACAACAGTAAGTAACTTACCCACCTTTGATGGTTTAAATCATTTAGAAGATTTCTTTTTGGAATTTGAAGAAATTTTACCAATACAAAAAAGATTGTTGGCATTGGATGAAGCCTTGAAAGAAACTCCAGCAATATGGTGGGGGACACACAAAAACAACATTACAAACTGGATGCAGTGTCGCACTTTGATGACAATGCGATTTTCAGAACAAGTAGAAGGATGTGAAGTTAGGTACACAGGTCGAAGGTGTCCAAAGGACCATGTGAAAATTTGCGAGGAAGCCTAGAGCAACGTTCCTCGAGAGAACTGGGTGCACAAATTCATTAAAACGCTGGACACAACCTCTATCAATTGGTATCTTCAAGCAGAACTGCATCTCATCACTGCATATCGAGAAGGCATGACTCATAACTTTGTAACTATCTTTTTATTTGGAAGCCAATACCCTACATTGGATCAAGTGTTACAGCTTGTAAGACAAAAAATATTTGAGGAGGCACCTAGCCTCCCTTTGGAGCAAGAAGAGGACGAATGCACTACGCCTCTTCAGAAATTGCAGGGTTGTGATAATATCAATGTCAATGAAGACGATGATCCTAGGAAGGAGAAAATTGTCGAAACAGAAGGAAAAAGAAACATAGAAGGACCAGGAGTTGAGCTACATTTCATTGGACAACCAATTACAATCAAGAAAGTCAATATTGGAACAGAGAAAACACTGAATCTTGCAAATGTTGGAGATTATTGGGATTATGCCACTATTGACAAGATCACAAAGTTATTGCATGAATATCAGGACTTGTTTCCAACCAAGTTCACTGGTATGAAGGGAATTAAAGGGCCCATGGGAGAGATGAAGATCCCCTTGAAGCTAGATGCAAGGCCAGTCAAACAAAGACCCTACAGATTGAATCCTAAATATAAGGAGAAAGTGAAGATTTAACTAGACAGAATGTTGGAAGAAGGAATCATAGAACCTATTGAAGAGTCAGAGTGGATTAGCCCTATGGTGGTGAAGGATAAGAAGACTGGAGAAATCAGGATCTGTGTAGATCTCAGGAAGATGAATGATGTCTATTTACATGAACCATTCCCTACACCCTTTACTAATGAAGTGTTAGATAACATGGGAGGATAGGAGGTCTACTCCTTCACCGATGGACTTTCAGGATACCATTAGATTAGGATTGCCAAGGAAGATCGTCGCAAGACCACTTTTGCCACAAAATTGGGATCCTACCAGTATACAATGATGTCGTTTGGATTGAATAATGTGCCAGCCATCTTTTCTAGGGTGGTGGTCGAAGCATTCAAGGAGTTTTTACATAAATTTCTGGAAGCATATTTTGATAATTGGACTGTTTTTAGCTTATTGCAAAATCATATTGAATGTTTAAGATTAATGTTGGATAAGTGCAGAAAATTTCAGATTTCCCTGAACCTGAAGAAGTGCATCTTATTTTCACCCTTTGGAGTGCTTCTAGGCCATATTGTGTGTAAGCGGGGATTGCTGGTAGATCCATCTAAGATTGCCATTATAGTTGATTTTCCCCCTCCTAATTCATTCAAACAACTGCACACTGCGTTGGGACATATTGGATACTACAGGAAGTTCATTAAAGGCTATGCACAGATCACAACACCCATGGAGAAGATTTTGAAAAAAAATTGTCAGTTTCAATGGACAAAAGAATGCCAGCAGAGCTTCGACACACTAAAACAGAAAATGGTTACTGCGCCTATTCTGGTTTTCCCAGATTGGAGCAAGGAATTTCATGTGCATGTTGATGCATATTTTGTTGCATTGGGAGCAATGTTAGCACAACCAGGAGTAGGAGATATTGACCACCTATTAGCCTTTTCTAGCAGGAAGCTATCAACAGCTGAGATTAATTACACCACTACTAAGAGAGAAGGGTTAGCCATGGTGTATGCATTGCAAAAGTTTCACCACTACTTGTTGGGAGGACACTTTAAAATGTTTACTGATCACTCCGCATTGAAATACCTAGTCAACAAGCTAGTGTTGGGGGGAAGAATATGCAGATGGCTTCTGCTATTTCAGGAATATTATTTTGAGATCATGGTTAAGCCAGGGAGAATGAACAAGGGCCCTGACCACTAGTTTGGAGGATACACTGTTGGATGCACAGTTTTTGGACATTAGAAAGATTGATGATCACTTCATCGAGATAGTCCAGTTCCTGTCAATAGGAATGGCACCTAGTGAATATACAATCACCCAGAAGAAACAACTGGTAGTGCGCATCGCAAACTTTTCACTTATAGCTAGATAACTATATAAGATGGATCCTGACGTGATCTTGAGGAGATGTGTCATGGAAGCAAAACAACCATTGATTTTAGCAGAAGCTCATGAAGGCATCACAGGAGGACACTACGCAGGAAAAGCAACAACGCAGAAGGTTCTTAGACTTGGCCTCTAGTGGCCTACTTTACACAGAGATTCTAAAGACTACTACAGAGCCTGCGATGTATGCCAAAGAGTTGGGAAACCATCCAGAAGATATGAAATGCCACTAGCACCCAAACTAAAATTACAGACATTTGATAAATGGGCCATTGATTTCGTGGGACCTATAAACCCACCAGGAAAGCGCATAGGAGCCAGATACATCGTCACTACGACAGAGTATTTGACCAGATGGGCTGAAGCAAGAGAAATTAAGGACTGTAGTGAAACTACAGCTGTGCATTTCATATTTGATGACATCATAACTAGGTTTGGATGCCCGAAGATCCTTATGAGTGATCAAGGCACACATTTTATTAATAAAACCATTGAAGCCTTGACTGAGGAATTTGCAGTTCATCATCAAAAGAGCACACCCTACCATCCACAAGCGAATGGGATAATTGAAGCATTCAATAAGATCTTGGAGACAGCATTGACGAAGATTTGCAGTGTGAACAGGGATGACTAGGATTTAAGAGTACCAATAGTGKTATGGGCCTACAGAACCACTTGCAAGAAGTTGACAATGCAGACCCCCTTTAAGTTGGTTTATGGTCTAGAAGCAGTTGTCCCGATGGAATATTTGGTCCCTAGCTTAAGAATCGCAACCTTTACAGATATGGATGACACTGGCRTTGTTCAAGAGAGGCTTGCGCAGTTGGTCGAACTAGATGAAGACTAATTCATTGTAGGATTCCACTGGCAGGTGCATAAGGAAAGAGAAAAGGCCTACCATGACAGGGATATCAAGAAGAAAGAATTTAAGCAAGGAAATATGTTGCTGGTATACGACAGTAAATTCATGAAGCATCCAGGGAAGTTCAAAACCCATTGGCTGGGACCGTATGAGGTTGTCTATGTTACGGAAGGAGGAGTTGCGCAGTTGAAGACTTTGAAAGGAGAATGGAAGGAAGGATTGGTGAATGAGAGCCGGTTGAAATTGTACCATGACAACCAACTGCCTTGCAGATCTCGATAAAAATAAAAAGAGAAAGGGTCTAGGTACTAGGTGTAGTTGAAACTGGGCACTAGACACATAAAAGATAGTCTACACATAGTGGGGGAGGAGAGAGCAGAAAAAACAGGCTACTCCGCGCAACCTGAAGTCGAAGAAAAACAAAAGGCTCAGATCAGAGTGCCTCGGGATGAGTCACAGGTGAGTGTTGGGGGCCTGTTGGCCCTTGGTTCTAGAAGTAATATAATATTAAGGAAGAAAATATGAAATACGAACTGCGTGAAAGACACAGTGACTGATATTGGGTTGAAGTGAGCATAAGAGTAGAAAAGATGGAGTGAAGTAAGAGAGAGCAAGTCGTTGGACGAGGAGATCGAGGACGACATATCAACAAGGTAGACGGATCATGGACAACTCAATAAGTGGAAAAAGCCACCGGTAGATGCTTCGAGAGAATCGTGCGAGAAATAAGGAAAGATAGGCTGGTGAATCCCTGAAAACGCGGGTCAAGTTGACGTAGGGTTTTAGACACCTAGGTTTTTTGTATCTAGGGTTTTGGAACTTAGGTTTCAGCCTAAGGCTATTGGTGAGCTATTGTAATGTATAAATAAAGGTCAAGAGGACCTGGTATGAGTTGGTTCAGAGTTCGATGATGTGATAATGAGTGATTGTTGTTACTACTGAGAGGGAAGTATATTGCTGGGAAAGCATTCTTTATTGTAAGATCTTCAGCTGGGTTCGAAGATCAACCCTACAGCTGGGTGCACAGGGAAGGGAGGAAGAGAGAAGAGAGAAAGAGAGAAGATATTCTAGGTAAGAGCACAGATAGAACTGTATGGTTTCACTTAATATATTATAAAGCACAATTATGTGGACATAGCACTAGGGAGAGGGTGAACCACGTATATTTTGTGTCGTGAGTGATTAATGTTGTGTTATTTGTCTTCTAATTGCTCTGTTATTACATTATTGTGCTAGATCTAAGATATATTGTGCGAAGTAGGTTTAAGTTGGTAAATGCCATCTATATGTTGTGATGTTGATTGTATTGGAACAACTTTACGTTTCCTCTCATTGTATACATATGTGTCCTGAAACCCCCTATAGCTACTTCGGGTGAGACTGCATCTGCTTCGCAGGTGTTTCCGAAAGGGCCAATAGTTAGGGCTTGTTGGTGGGCCATTAGAGCTAAACCCTGGGTCTTCCCCTGTGCCAACAAGGGGAGATTCCAACCTCCCACAATGAGAGTTGGTTGAGGGACATGACTCCTATCAAATGAATATGTGGACATCGGAGTCATCATGCCCCTGGATCCAAAACTAGGATTCATATAAGTAGGCCGGGGAGAGGATGGAAAGGGTGAAGGCATGTTTGGCATATCAATAGGAAAATGATTAGAGACCCGAGGCATGGACTGAGTGTCATAATTTTGCATACCATTATGAAAAATAGATGGATTAGTCCCCATGAAATGAGTGAACGTCATCAGGGGGGGTAGCGGTAAAAGAGGGAGCCATAAGAACTCCACTATCCATGATAATGATAACTCAAGGCACAATATAAAATGTCAAATGTCTATTGATAATCAAAGAGCAAACCAAAAATAATCAAAAGACAAACAGGATAAAGTGGTTGAAAGGGGCCTCCCTCCCTAATGTAGGTATTCTACACCCAAGAGGGGCCTAAGACTCCTTTGCTAAAGATCATAGGTAAAACAATCAGTTATAAGGGCCCTCGTGGGCTTAACAACTAGTTGGTCAGATCCCCCTGGAGAGGTAATCCTCCATAATGGTTGTGTTTTGTCCAACCCTTATCTGACCCAGGGTACCTGCAAAATAACCCCTGCAAGTAACCTATGTGGTACCTAAGTTAAGAAACTAAGCAACCATGGTATAACTGATGCACAGGCGAACAGTCATAAGTAAGGTCCACCGTATGGGCAGGGTAGCAAAGCCCGAAACCTTGAAAGCATCACCTCTCACAGAGGTAACGACACTAGCAAGATCCCCATATAAAAATAGATCCCCATAAATATATCTAACGCAAGAAGGTATCGAGGGGATATCCCTTCAACCAACCTCATGTGACGTCATGCTTAACTCCAGTGTAAGCGGAGCCTCTTGATATTACCGATTATACAATGGATTTCTCCAATCCCTTAGTCATATACATATGTTGATTTAATGGCCTTGGAGAAGTTTACTCACAAAATCCTATTCCAAGGCCCTAAATCCTAAGCTAGTTTGTGTACCCTAGAAAGATAAAATCGTTACTAATAAATTTTAAATTATAGTGTTATGTTTAATGGCCTTTCTTACTCAAAAGGTGTGGTCATGAAAGTAGTGATGTTATGACTCGACAAGTAAAATAAATGAATATGAAAACAATGCAAAGTCCTAACTTCAATTTCCAAATAAATGATATGCTTTTCAGAATGAAATTCTCAATTCAGTTATGCAATTCTAAATAAAAATGCAATATTTCTTTACATGCACTAAGATTAATGATAAAGACTCAAAAGATCAAAATGCCAATCAATGTAAAATGCCTACTATTTTTGTATTTTCAATATAAGAGAATGAAAATGCAAGGACTGAACAACATCTTGATATAAAAACACTACTGTATGTAAACAAAGACAAACCAAGTAGGATATCAAGGAGAAAAACACCCAGCCCAAGATGCAAGGACAATCAAATGAAAAATATGATGAGAAAGGCACTGCCCAAAAATTCAACCAAAGAAAGGTTTCTTGTCATTCCACAGACACTTAACAGTCACCATAGAGACCCAACAATAATCAACAATCATCAAAACCTATCTAGAAACCATCAAACCCAACAACCAAGCAACAAAGGGTGATGTACGCGACTGTTCAAGGGAAAAGCACGTATGCACGCATCTTGCAGAAGGACAGAACACGTATGTATGTGAATGTCAATAAAAAACCCACGTATATGTGTCAAAACACAACCATGATAAGGAGAAGTCTAAGAAACTCAGACTCGGAGTGAAAAGAGGTTGTCAAGCAATCATGTGATAAGAAACTAAATATAAATGAGAGAAATCTAAGGAGAAAAACACTCCAAACCCCAAAAAAGAATAGTTTGTCCCTAGTATGGTCGCCAATTATGTTACGAGGAAAATCTCTCTATGGCTAGGGGTAAACCACAACAGATGGAAATGACTACATAAATCAACTCTAATCTCAAGTATGCTATATAAACAAATATGTTATTAAGACAAGATAAAAGGACTACCTCATCCAGACGTTCGATGAATTCCACCATTGAGCACTTGACCCAAAGAGATACACCTGCAACTAGTCCTCATGATCCATGTGGATATCGGTGGCCACCCACCTTCTCTAACTGGCCCAAAACATGTTTCTGGCAATTTTGGTAATTTACTATTTTTAGCAGTTTTTAACTTCCGGGGCCATTTTGAGGCCCTAAATGATGTTTTTTGAGAAAACGGGGAGCAACATGGATCGTTGATCAATTTTTCTCACCTAAAAGTTGTAGTTCTCGGATATATCTTTCCAACGAGCTATCATACACCTAAAACGGAGATCGTATACAAAAGTTACGACCCCAGGAAGTTGATGTACTCACTTACCCAAACGGGGCCCACATGACTTTTGGCGCTTCATCTCCTAGGGTTAGGTTTTTGGATGTGTAGGACTTTTGGCATTCCTGTTTATTGTAAAAGGGCCTTCAGAGCCTCATTGTAATCATCTTCTCACGGATGCGAGTAGCCGTCACATCTCTTCTCAGAGATAAGCTACCACCATTCTAGACAGTCTTTCACTCTGTATTTTACAGTCTCTGTACATTTATTTCATTAATAGAAATCGTGTATTACTGTATATCTGTGACTCTTGTTATTTCCGCTATATCTCTGTTATATTGTTGTCTCTCTTTCAATATCTCTAAATATTTATGGGTTATATCTCCGCTCTCATTTCGTGCCGAAAATAATCCGGATCACCTCAACAACCAAGAAACGCAAGCATATGGTGATAATATATAATGTTAGCACATTCAATAGCATAATCCATCAACATTCAAAACAAATACACCCATGGAATAACAATTCAAATATTTGTAAGATATTAATTGGACAAGAAAAGAGTATTTCTATTAGAATGTAACCAACAGAAGTGAATGAATTACAAACTTCCGTGTCGGCACGGTTTGGAACCGAGAAACTAAGTTCCTTCCATATGGGCCTCCACCACTTCAATCCTCCACCAAAGGTAAGCTCATATAAGAGAGAAAATGAGGTTCACAATCAATAAGGGAAGAGCTTGGGGGTTGAACAATGTGTTCAGACTTAAAGGACAAAAGGATGCAAACTCAATGTGAAGTGAATAATTTCTCCAGAGTAACTTTGCTCTCAAAGTTTAATTCTTCTCCTCTTTTCCATATCTCGGTTTTGTCCCATTTATAGCCTTCAAGTGGAACTGAAGGGCTGAGTCGGAACTTTTCCAATATATGGAAGGCCAAGGATCATTGATCTCGTGATGTGACATGGAAACCCAACACCATTTTTTAATTTTGGGCACAAATCCTGATGTACGCGGGCTGTAGTGGTGCAATCTATGTATACGCATGTTGTAATACAGGTAGAGGGCGTATATGTGAAAAAATCATGTTTTTAGCTCTAGGATTTGCAAAAAGGGACTTCAAGTCTGCATAGGGAAATGGAAAAAGGCCCTATGTGCAAGTTTGCATAGGGTGAGGCAAATCTTTCTAGAACAATATATATGGTGGATGTATGAAGAGTTACAACTCTTACACCCTATTACTATATAATGTGGGATGTGTGTATCAATTTAACACATCATGAATTAAAATAATAAAATATATATTTATATATTGGGTCCACTACGATTGGTATTAGAACCATTTGTGGCTCCCACAACATGTTTTCTGAATTAATATTTAAAGATATTGAACACAAGATGATGAAGAGGTAGATACAAAATACCACGACGATGAAGATGAAGACTATGATGATGAAGAAGAAAGGAAGAATCGTTGGAGTCATAAGATGAAGGCGCTCAACATGCTCATGTTCTATCCTGAAAATATGGCTCATATCTCATTAGATCTCCTACTTCTCTAGCCTCAAATGCTGCAAAATCTCGGGCAATGGCCCAATATCCTATTGCTAAACGTAGTCCACAGGTGTTTGAATCATGGTGAAGCATGAAATACCCATTATAGATTTTTAAAATGAGGCTTGGAAAGAATTCTACAAAAATAGGAGATCAATCATGGAAAATCGAGGCAATTTAAATTTGAATGTCATGGGCTATGTGATCAGGAATAAATCTACATCCTCAGCTAACAATTGCAAAACTGATTATCTACCCATCTTTTCAACCATCCAAATATTTTGGAAGATAATGCAATACTCTTATCTTTCAAGTATAAGCCTCAACTGTAGTGAGAAAAGTCTCTACTATCCCAATTTTTGGAGAATTCATTAGCCTGTTATTGATAAAACAATTAGTCACCTTGATTTCCCGCTCTTGGAATAAAAAAAAAATTGTATCAAAAGAGGAAAATTTTGAATGATCATAAGCTCATGATGTATCCCTCAGTCTCAACTTCATCACGCATCTTACAGATTCAAAATCTGAGTCAGTATGATAAAGATATCCGGGTTTTTGTCTAACTGCCCAAAAGAGTGTTTCTTCCATGTGCAACACAACTAATTTCTCTTAGAACTAAGAATTCTTGGAACCACACTTACAATAGTTTTCTTGGAACCACGTATTTTCTTGGAACTAAATTCTTTCTTGGAACTAAACTCAAGTATGGGATCAATTTTCATCGCATGCTTATTATCTTAGAACTCTTAATCTCTTGGAACTCTTAGAACTTCTTTTAATCTCTTGGAACTTCTCCTCTTATTCTCTTATTCTCTTTTCTGATTTCATACTTAAACTGTTTTTTCACCTCCATACACCACTCCACTTCACACTCCTCATCCACTCCATACACCCTTCTGATAATTAGATTTTTTTTATCCTTCATCTCATCACACACACCGTCGTTTCACAAACATCATGGGTTCACACCGTCCTTATCCCTCCATTCCCTACCTTCATTTGTCTGCTTCTCCTTATTTAGATTTTTTTTATGCTTCTCCCTCCATACTCCCTTACCTCCTCATTACACTTTGTGACCCTCATCATCTCTCCTCCCTCACCTTCCTTTCCTCCATATGTTTGCTTCCCTCTCCTATTCCTCCCTCCACTCTTGTTCCATATCCCATTCTGATAATTAAAATTTTCTTAATATTTATTCCAACCAATCATCTTGCGACATATGGTGACCTCTTATCCTATGACATATGGAAATGAATGAAATCACGACATGTGGCATCTAATGAAACTATGACATGTGGCAGCTAATTACCTCACGACACATGGCATCCTATCACATTGTGGCACATGGTGATGATGTGGAATCCAACTCACCGATGATTGGGCTATGACTCATTGTTGACTAGGTGTTGACTAGGTGCTTAGTGGATGTTGACATTATCTTGAAATGGGCCCCACGTCAAGGCACAAATGTCAATGATACAAATTCATTAATGAGACTCCAATGAAGGATTAATAAAAGTGGTTATTCTGATAAGAAAATCATGTGGAAATAATAAAACCCTAACTACTTCAAAAAAACATTGAAAATAGACTTTTAAAATAAGCAAGCATCATAAAAAAGAGGTGAGGAAGTGGGAAATCAGAATATCAAAATAGAAGGGTCCAACCATCAACATGTAACCAAGCTTCTGATCAACAAATAAACATCTACATCTTCTCCATTATTCATCTTCTTCTACACTATTTTCTCAAGGCCTTATGCTTGTATTTCTGAACCGAGCATAAGGTTGAGTCTTGAGTGTATTTCTTGTATTATTCAAATACTTATTCTCTATAATATCATGGATTATTTACAACCATATATGTGACTGCCAAATGTAAGCCATGATTATCTATTGGATTCATTGAAATTTAGTTCTTGAGTTTGTCAAGCTTTTCTTCTGAAGCACTAGTCAATCAATTTGCTAAGATGTTTTGTATTGTTGAATATATTTTATGAATAAAACTCCACAAATAACTATTTTGGGGCATGGCTTTAATGATCTCTCAAATCTTGGGATTTATGAGTGTGATGTTTTTGGAGTTTTCCTATCAAATTATTTTCAGTATTGAATGCATAACTCGTTTAACGTTCTCTGAAATGATGAAAACCACTTCATCCCTTTTATTGTGAGAAGATATGGATGTATCATTTCAAGGCATGTGTTGGTCACTACTCTCTATCTACTTCTCGGCTGACCCAAGTTCCAATCTGAACATGTTTCCAACAAAACTCTCTAAAACTATTGGTCCTCTTGGTAAACTAGAAGGCAACACAACACACAGAAGGTGTTGCGCAGTCTCACCCGAGATAGTTCTATGGGTGACTGCAATGCTCATATGCTTGCAGTATAGGAAAGAGTGGGGATCTGGGATTTCAATTCATCTCCTTATTCCTTTTATCTGGTTGTTCTTTCTATTGTTCTTAATATTCATTCATCTATTAATTTTATGCATACAATCTAGTTGATCTACTAGATAATAGATCTAACAGAAATATTCATTGGTACATTCATCATCTAACTACTGACATAGGGTAAATGTGTAATATACACAACAAATAACAAATATTTTATCGTGGTTCACCCCCTCCTGGGCTACGTCCACAAAGATCTGGCTTCTTAGGCTCTTTTATTTAGATTTCTACAAAATATGTCACCTTGCGCACTACAATTCCGACTGTACAATCACAAAACATATTCCACAACCTCTGTGAGTCGAAATAGATCACAACGGGATCCTCAACATGTGATCTAACCCTCAAGCTCTAGCTACCCTCCCACAACTCCTCAACTTACAAAAATGGTATCATATCTTATAGTATTTTCCTTAACTGAACAAATCAAAACCCAGGCACCTTGACCTAGACCTCCTAGGTCCTAATTTATACTAATTTTCAGCTTATCAGTCATTATAATATCTTACAAAAACCCTAACCCTAATGTGGTTAGGTTTTCCTTCATGTGTGTCTTGCATGCTTTCCTTCTTTTCATGCATCTTTTCCCTCACATGTGTTGTTTTTCCTTCCAGTTGCTCTTCTCCAAAATTGGCCTTATCTTCCAAAAATAGACCTTTTCTCCACTTTAGTCCTGCTCTCAATAGGCCCCCAACACTGACATGTGGCTCATCCCAAGCCACTTAGCTAGTGAGAGCTTCTACGATGACAGTTTCCAAAATTTGTAACTTATCTGCTAGTTCCCTTCCTCACGCATTGACCTGCGCGGATTTTCCTGTCAGTGCCTCTATTGAATACACTGTGATCTCCTCCTAGATCAGTGATGTGCCTTTTCTTTGTGCCTGCTCCATATTCCTCTTCTCCTCCTCCAACTGCGCGATCATATGCGTTTCTTTCTCCTAGAGGGGTTCTACTTCTGCATGTCTCTCTTGTTTTTTCCTTTGTGCGGCTTTTAAATCTTCCTGCACCTTCTTCAAGTCCTGATTACCTTTCAGGCACTCTGTGATTCTCAGTGTTTTCTGCCTATTCTTGAGCTCTTGTATAGTTGTGCTAAACCTTTCCTCTTCTTGGTCCCACTGTTGGACCTGCTCATCCTCATCCAACGCTATCCAAAGTTGCGTGTCTCTCTTAAGAAACTCTTATGTTTCACTTACGTGCTTCTCTAGTTCTACTAATTGGAGTGCAGCATCTTGTTTCCTATGCTCTATGACCTTGGGAGGAGTTGTAGGAGTCAACTTTTCTTTTAATTCCTCAATCTCTTGCCTATAGTGTTCAATTGTTTGGGAAATAAGCTTGAGTTTCTCCTCTTCGTTTGTGTTCTCTGCCTGCATGTTGTCAGGGATGTGATTGTACATTGTTGTCACATCATGTTCTATTATGTTTGCGTGCTCCTTTTCCTCCTTGGTTTCGATCTTGAATTGCTCGACCACCAATTCCAAGGCGTCCTTTCCATTTCTCGTCTCCTTTAGTTCTGTTGCATCTGTTCTGATGCGTGATTCTACCTCATGTACAACAATGACTTCGATCCTGTAGAGTGCCTTGGTAGGTATTCTTGCTAATACCATTTCTACCTACGTCGTATCCTTCAATGGTGTCTGGGTTGTGGAGTCATCCATCTGTATCATGTTAGATGTCATTCTGAAAGTCGTGCTCACCTGGGCGATAATTTGAACCGTTTCTTTCTCACTCGGTACAGTCCTTGTCTCTACTGTTGTTGCTTCGGGGAAATATTATGTTCCCCTTTCAGGCCTCTATGCTGACCTGGTCTGCTCGAGGACCTGCTTTATCCCTACCATCCCATCTTGTATTTTTCCTCTCTGGTGCTAGGCTTCTTCAAATTCTTTTGTTGCGCGGTCCTGCACTTTCTCTGCCATGAGGTATGTGTCATCCTTAGTGATAGTGTATTATGGCGGTTACTTATGCGCCTTGGCCTTCTTGCGTGGCCCCTCCGTGTGTATAATTAGACACTTTGGTGGCCCTGTTTCCTGTGGGGTGGCTTCCAAGGGAGTTTATTGCGTTGTAGTGTCCCCCACCCCTTGTCCCTTTTGTCTTGGGGCAGTGTCCTTTTTCGTTGCTTGCGCATATTTCTTTGGTGCACTCCCCTTCTTCTACTATGTCGAATTCTGGTTGGGTTTCCCCAACTTTGTTGGTTGTTTGGGCACAATGTTGTCACCTGCAGGTGTCTTGGTTGACCCTGCGTCTACTTTCGTACCCTTAGGCACCACTTGAGTCGGGACTGGAATCCTCCAATCGACATGCCAATCCCTCATTTCCATTTCTACATTCTCTTCAATGACACAATATCTTAATTGTATCCACTCCTTCCCTGGATCCCTACGCACTTGGATTCACATATTATGCTTGGTCGCTTTGAAGTTGACTATCTCTCTATATTGTGCGACCACTTCTGGAGTGATTCTCCAACTATTTTAAATTCTCTCATGTATCTCTCTGAAGTACCGCACAAAGGTACCTGTGTTGGCACTTCTATGCTTGGGGTCCAAAGTGGTCCCCAGTGATGTGTATCGCGCTACGCAAAAACGACCTATCCGTTCACAAAAATGAGAGTACGGGGGCTCCTTCCACCCGATCAATGCGATCAAAATGAGTAACCATGAATAGTGGAACTATTTTCCCAAGTCTCGCGTGTCTTTGCAGTCATCGAGGAACAACTTCAATAAATATGGGGCCCAGCTGAGCATAGTGCCATTGGCCCACTGTGTTGCAGTTGCGACGACCCCGACAAGAACTTCCTCCTTGCGACATTTTCTAAGCATCTTATAGGCCATGAGTTTGGTGGCCATTCTTGTTGTTGCATCGCTGATCCTGTTGATTATGATCCCATGCAATCCCCTCTCCATGTCGTAATTTTTCTTCATCTCCTCAGCCAGGGATTTCTCCTTTGTTTTATCATTAAGGTACTGCACGAGACTCTCGCCCATAGATGGCAAACCTGTGATGAATGAAATTAGTTCCACGTCTATTAAGATAGGCTCCTCCAACCATAAGAATACTCCATGTAGGATCGCCATCAACTACTTGACTTAGTTGTTTACCTCTTTCCCCCTTCAAAAAGGGGGAATTTCTAGCAAGTTCATAATTCATGTGTTGGCTAGGTCGGCTTCCCATGGTTTTTGTTGTAGAATTGGGTCACTAAAGGGGCTTGTGCCTACACTATCAAGGTATACCTGATGCACAAACTCTGGGAATTTTCTAGCATCGGCCACGTTGTGGTACGAATATCACACTCTTTCCATGTATCCTAGAAGGGAAGGCATGGCCTGCACCCCCTCAGTAATGCGTGGTAGGAATATTTCTGCGTCAGGATGTCTGGGAGGTAACCGTGCCATGGGTTGTTTTCCATTTCTTCTTGGTGACTCACTTGAGGTCCCAGCCTCCATCTGTCTCTCTTCAGCGGTAGAGTTTGGCTGGCCGGTAATATCTTCAACTAGACCCTCATGATGTTGCATAGACTCTTCTCTGGGTGGTGGTCTTGGCACAGTAGCCTCTATTTTCCTTGGTGGCCCCATTTTCTCCGTGGGCTCCTTCGATCCTTGTAGGTCTCTATGGGTTTCCTGTGTCTTCGGCTTGTCGTCCCTACGCACTATCCTGCGGGTCGATATCCATGATAGTCGTTACTAGAGGTTGTACTTCTTCCTCCATGGGTGTGGGGCTTGCTGGTTCTACATGTGGTGAGGGAATTGCATCGACATCAATGAATTCCCCCCTTTGTGTGGTTTTTGGCTCAGCCTCGCTAGTTTCGTAAGGTGCCCTAACACTGCTTCGGGCTTTTCTCGTTGTTTGGCTCAGCGCGAAAATATTTGGTGGTGACATCCTGGGCACTGGATGCTTTCACTGGATGGTTTTCGACTGGTTCATACTATGCACTCGTCAGGTCGGCTCTACTCTGTGTGCTCTTCTAATGCTGCCAGTTTGCAAATTCACAATAAGTTGTAAATTGCTTGTGTTTCTCCTTTATATAGTGTGTGACATCAATCTTTTGAAGCTTCTTAGAGAAGCTTCATTGGTTGTGATTAATGCAATGAGTACGTTTCATTTAATTTCATAAATGCCCCCAAGTGGCGCCTTTTTATCCTAACCATTGTTTTTCGCTTTTTTGGACCATTGGTACCTTTTCCGTGGTACTAAACTTTTTGAGTGCGCCGCGTATTCTTGTTGTCACTTTTCCTTAGTGCACAATGTGTCGCCCATATGCAGCACACAATTTTTTTTATTTTCGTCGCGTTGAGTCCATTTCCTCTACGCACCGTATTTCCCAATATTTTTTTATTTTCTGTCTTTTCTATTTGTATTTATTTTTCCCTCTTTTTCTCCTTTTTATTTATTTTTCTCATTGTTCTATCTTAACTTCTACTATAGTACACTATGTGCATCTTTTCTTACTGCGTTGTAACTTTTAAGTGCTAGGAGGTCGAATGTTCCTGTACAGTTTCAGTCGACTCCCACTGATCATTCCTTTCAGCTCTGCTCCTGCCATATCCTTTAGTTGTACATATCCCCCATCTGTGATAGTCTTTACTTCATAGGGACCTAGCTAATGCATTCTGAATTTTCCAGGATGTTGCAAAAATTTACTATCATATAGCAAGACTAGGTCTCCTTCCTTGAAACTCTTCCTCTTTATATGTCTTTCATGCCAAGATTTTTCTCTTGCTTTCTGTACTTCTTGATGAAATCCTTCCAGAATCCTATCCTCTTCCATCTCCATTAGTTTATTTAATCTTTCCTTTACTATGCCTATTTCTATCATGTTGGTGACTGTTTCTACGCGCAGACTGGGTACCAGGAATTCCAATGGCACCACTGCTTCTTCCCATACACCAACCTGAATGGTGTCTGTCCTATCAAATTCTTATTTGTAGTCCTATATGCGCATAGTATTGTTGGTATCTTCAAATCCCAATCATCCCTGTTGACATTGCAGATCTTTGTCAGAGCATTCTCCAAGATCTTATTGAAGGCTTCCACTGTTCCATTTTCTTGTGAATGGCATGGTGTACTCTTCTAATGATAGACTTCAAATTCCTCAGTCATAGCCTTGATAGTACTGTTGATGAAGTGAGTACCTTGGACACTCATCAAAATCCTTGGACAACCAAATCTAGTGATCACTTTCTCAAATAGGAAGTGTGTTGTTGTCTTTGCACCGCAATATTTTACTGGTGTTGCTTCTACCCATATTATTAAGTATTTTGTTGTAGTAATGATATACCTTGCTCCTGACCTTTTTGTCGGTGGATGGATTTCCCCAACAAAGTCTATTGCCCATTTTTCAAATACCTGCAAAGTTACTTGTGGTCTCAAAGGAATCTCATCCCCTCTGTTAGGTTTACCAACCCTCTAACGAACATCACATCTCTGGAAATATTCCTTTGTATCTCTTTGAATTGTTGGCCACCATAGTCCTGCACACAGTACCTTTTGTGTGGTAGCTTTTCCTTCATAGTGTCCTCCAGATATTCCCTTATGAGCTTCTACCAAAATCCTAGGCCTTTCATGTTCTAGTACACATCTTCTCAAAATGTTATTTGCGCCCATTTTGTATAAGTGTTTTGAAATCAATTGATAGTCTGGAATCAATTGATAGTCTATTCATCCCTTGCCAGATATTTCCATGGACAAGTTTCTTGTGTTCTTCGGGAATACTTTAGAGGATGCAGAGAAACATTTTATTAAGTTTAATAGTGCTTGTGATATTTATAATGTGGTTTGAAATGATGTTGTATGTTGGTTATTTATCTTGACTCTAAAGGAATATGCTAGTGAATGGTTTTATTCATTGCTGCCTAGAACCATCACTAGTTGGGATGTACTAGAAAATTTATTCATGGAGAAATAATTTCCAAGGAAAGATCCATATTATCTTTTCTTGAAGTTGGTTGAAATCCATATGAATGAGGAAGAGATAATAAAATATTTCACTTTCATATTTATGAGAGTTCTTCATGATATTCCTCAAGAAAAGTTTCCAAATGTTGTCATCATTTTCAGTTGTTATGAAAATGTATTTCCCATGAATCTAATATTTCTATTGAAGAAAGAGGGAAAGTGCGGCTGGAAAGAGTTAATGCAGCAAGCTCAAGTCATTGAAATAAATGCTCTTGAAACCGGTGCTAATATATTAAACTTCCAAATATTTTTTCAAGACAATAGAGGAATGTATTTAGAAGAAAATTTTGATGAAAGACGTGATTTTTTTTTCTCCAGATCTTGTACTTAAAACTAAAAATAAGAACTATAATGTTTCAATTCAAGAAAAATATCATCCTCTACATGCTCCATTGGAGGAAAACTTTGACCTCTCATGCGTACAATTTGAGAATAATGATCATGATGAAAATGTTGTAGAATATTCTCAAATAGCAGAGCCAACTTATACCAAGCCACAAGAAGAATGTTTACATTGGGTGAAAAATAGTTATGATGAAAGTCATCACTTTACATCAAAATTTTATGATATTGATTGCTTGTCGGAAGAAGATTTTAATGAAGAAGATATCTTCCAAGCATCAAAAGAAGGGAATTTGCAACAAGAGGATCCATGGGTGATATGTTTTATTTATGAAGATAATGAATTTGTTAATGAACAAAAAAAAAACCTTACAGTTCCCCAAAAATTTTCAACAACAATCCATCTTTGCAACCTCCCCATGGAAACACAGTCATTGCATGAAAGAATGATCTTTTCAAGACATTGTTGATGAATCAAGAATCTTGGAAATGGTTGGAGATAAGGAGAAAGATGAAAGTGTTTTCAAATTGGAAACTTCTCATCCAACCAAAGACAGTAGCAATATTGAGAAACCAAGAGTTGATTTCATTGAATCATGGTTCCAAAACATTGTTTGCCAAACAATGCAATTAGATTTTGGTCACATCTAGTTCAGTTTTACATCAACACATTTTGGACATGCTCTTGACACCTTGATAGCAACCTTGATATGTTCCCCAGTTCTAGTGCTCATTCCAAAGATCATTTGGATTCTTGAATGGATCCATTGGAAATATACCTACACTTGAAAAGTGTCATGTTCCTCCAAGTAGGATAGGGTAGGTAGATCTTGTTTGTACATAGTTTGTTTCTTCAGTCACATTTTTGTGAAATAAATCAGTTGCTAAGTGAAGGTGATATTTGAAGTTATATCCATGGAAGAAGAAATACAAGAATTCATTGTGAATATGACTCCATAGCCCAATGGAGAAGGTAGTTCATCTTCAGATTTTGGTGTTCTCAGTAACCCACAGGAGGTCACTGTCCCATAGTTGGGGCCAATTGTTAATAAAAAAATTGGTCACCTTGATTTCCCACTCTTGGAATAATAATAAAAAAATGTATCAGAAAATGAAATTTTGAATGATCATAAGCTCATGATGTATCCATCAGACTCAGCATCGTCCCACACCTTACAGATTCAAAATATGATTCTATATGCTCAATATATCCAAGTTTTTTTCTAACCGCCCAAAATAGTGCTTCTTCCATGTGCAACACAACTAATTTTTATTGGAACTAAAAATTCTTGGAACCACACTTACAATAATTTTCTTGGAATCACATATTTTATTGGAACCAAATTCTTTCTTGGAACCACATTTTCTTGGAACCAAATTCTTTCTTGGAACTAAACTCAAGTTTGGGATCATTTTTCATCCCATACTTATTATCTTGGAACTATTAATCTCTTGGAACTCTTAGAACTTATTTTAATCTCTTGGAACTCTTAATCTCTTGAAACTTATCCTCTCTTTTTCTTCTCTTATTCTTTTCTCTTATTTCATACTTAAACTTTTGTTTCAACTCCATACACTACTCCACTCCACTCTCCTCTTCCACTCCATACACCCTTCCCTTACTAAGATTTTTTTTTTATCCTTCATCTCATTGCATACCGCAGGTTCACACCCTCCTTATCCCTTCGTCCCCTACTTTTGTCTGTCCACTTCTCCTTAGATTGTTTTTTAATCTTCTCCCTCCTTACTCCCTTACCATGCTCTACAACGCTCCTCATCTCTCCTCCCTCCCCTCCCTTTCCTTTGTTCGTCTGCTTCCCTCTCCTATTCCTCCCTCCACTCTTGTTCCATATCCCACTCCCATAATTCAAATTTTCTTAATATTTATTCCAACCAATCATCTTGCGACATATGGTGACCTCTTATCCTATGACATGTGGCATAAAATGAAATCATGACATGTGGCATCCAATGAAACTATGACATGTGGCAGATAATGACCTCATGACACATGGCATCCTATGGAAACCTATCACATTGTCACACAAGGAAATGACATGGAAGTTGACTCACTACTGATTGGGCTATGACTCACTGTTGATTAGGTATTAACTGGGTGCTTAGTGAATGTTGACTGGGAAATCAAAATTTTGTTTAATTCATGAAGTTTCTTAAGGGTCAAATCTCCCTAATCTCCATAGTCTCTTTATGTTCCACATGAAAATCATGTTAATATTTTCCATATATACACTAAAATTTCAAATACCACAATGAATGTGGGATGGATATTATAAAAGAAAAGGTGAATTGAGATGAAGGGTCAAGATTGACCCACAAATTGATGAATGGTTGATGAGAAACAAACTTTTGGAGGTCATAACGTGAGATCTGAGAGTTGGATTTGGACAAAATATACCTAGTTGGAAAGGTAATTCGATGAGGAACAAAATGGAATAGGTTTCAAGGGATGAAATTTTCCATAATTCTCCTATAAATTAAAAGAACAATCAGCTATTTTTCATGGTTTGCTGATAAATTTGCTTGGAACCTCAACTTCACGAGCTTATATCTTGAGATCTAGAACTCCAAATTGCACTTAGGAGGACTTGTTGGAAATAAAGGATGAAGAATATTGCATATAGAATAGTCTACATTGTTTAAAGGTCAAATATAGTGTCCATTAAATTAAAACATAGTCCACTTTTAAAAAGGCATCAAGTTAAATGTTTTGAAAATAAAAGTTTATTTAATGACTTTTATTAAATATGAAATGGGCCCCACTTCAAGGCATGAATGACAACGATACAAATTAATTAATGAGAATTCAATGAGGGATTAATAAAAGTGGTTATTTAAATAAGAAAAGCATGTGGAAAGACTAAAAACCTAACTACTTCAAGAAAGCATTGAAAACATATTTTTAAAAGAAGCAAGCATAAAAAAAAAGGCGAGGAAGTGGGAAATCAGAAGATCAGAATAGAAGGGTCCATTCATAAACATGCAACCAAGATTCTGATAAACAAATAAAGACCTCCATCTTCTATATTCTTCTTCTACTACTACACTATTTTCTCAAGGAATTATTCTTGTATTTTTGAACCGAGCATAAGGTTGAGTCTTGAGTGTCTTTCTTGTATTAATCAAATACTTATTCTCTATAACATCATGGAGTGTTTACAACCATATATGTGACTACCAAATGTAAGCCAGGATTGTCTATTGGATTCACTAAAATTTATTCCTTGAGTTTGTCAAGCTTTGTTTCTAAAACAATAGTCAATTGGTTTGCTAAGATGTTTTGTATTGTTGAATATCTTTTATGAATAAAACTCCATAGAGAACTAT
This sequence comes from Picea engelmannii, assembly GCA_009831015.1. NCBI lineage: Eukaryota > Viridiplantae > Streptophyta > Pinopsida > Pinales > Pinaceae > Picea > Picea engelmannii. The sequence goes on from ML791805.1 coordinate 235,164, forward strand.
TTTGAGGCATAGATTTAATGATTTCTCCGATCTTGGGATTTCTGAGTGTGGTATTTTTGGAGTTTGTCTATCAATTTTTTTTTTTTCAGTATTGAATGATGAACTCATTTAAAGTTCTATGAAATGATCAAAACTACTTCATTTTTTTTATTGTGAGAAGATATGGATGTATCCTCTACTTGCATGTGATTAACAGGGTTGCATAAATGATGTTGAATATACATAGATTGTTATATTGAATCCTTTCTTCAATATTATTTATTGTTAAGAAGTTACATGTTGCACATAAAGAGCATATCTAGTTATCAAGAACCATTCTATGTACAAATCAAAGCAATAAAGATTTTGGGTTTGTTGTCTTGCATTCTCCCCAATCCAAGAGTATCAATATTATCTTTCAGCGAAAGAGGACTACGACCTCTATAAAAATGCAGGGGGATTGATATCCATGTGAGGTTGTTGTTTGGATCTTAACTAATCTAAACTTCAACACCTGTCCCAAAAGTTGGAAATATTTATGTGTAAATCTTTGTGTAATGTGTTTATGTGCCATTGGATCTTTTATGTTTTTATTAAGAATCTATTTGTAGTAATTAATTGTACATGGTTAAAATCTACATTTGTTGTTAGAGTTGTTATTGGCTTCAGAGGGATGCCTTGGTGTCTAAGGGTTTGGATTGGGTCTATGATAAACCTTGTTACAATGGGAGATATGTGGTATCGATTCTTCAGGTGAATAGAAATGACAAGAATTTCAAAAATAGAGATCGAGAAATTTAATGGGAAAGTGTTTGATCTGTGGAAGCTCAAGATAAAAGATCTGTTGTTGGACAAATATCAATGGATCGTTGTGGATCTAGGTAATGTAGCTACAATAATTTCAATAGAAGACTGGGGAAAGTTGGATCGGAAGGTGAAGAGCACAATTTGGTTGTGTCTCTTAGATTCAATATTACTGAATGTCTCGGGGGAAACTACAACCAAGGCATTATGGGGTAAGTTGTATAACCTGACGATGAAAGATGGAGACTTAGTGATAGAGCATTTGAACGCCTTCAATACTGTGGTAAGCCAACTATTGTATGTTGATATTAAGATTTATAATAAAGATAAGTATATCAATTTATTTTTATGTTTACCAAACTCCTCAGATATTATGGTTATGGCCATAGTTAGTAATTCAACTACCTGAACATTCGATGGTGTGTTCTCATCCTTGTTTTCAAAGGAGATGAGGCAAAAAAATATGGAAATCCAGAGCACAGATGCCTTATTTGCAAGAAGACACTCCCAAGAAATAAATATATTTAAGTCCTCAAGTGGGAGATCTAAATCTAAGGGAAGATCTAAATCTCTTGAAAAATTTGTAAAGGTATGTTGGATATGTGGAAAAGAAGGTTACTAAAAGAAATAACGTAAATCCAAAAGTGTTGAGAGAAGGAAGGGATCTGAAGATGCTCCTTCTACAAAAGAAAAAACCTTCAAGCACACATGTAGATTATAAGGCATGTTTGGTTGACTCAGGTGCACCCTTTCATAAGACTCTTCACAGGGAGTGGTTTTGTGAATATAAAATTTATGATGGAGGTGATGTTTACTAGGTGATGACTCGACAACCAAAATCATAGTACAAGAAAAATTCAAGTTGAAGCTCATGGATGGAAGGATCAACACAGTCCTTGGTGTTCTTCACATCCCAAGGTTGGCCATAAATTTGATTTTTGTAAGAAAACTGGATGATGCATGAGTAAAAATAATGTTTGAGAAAGAAACCTACAAGATGGTTCGAGGGGAAATGGTGTTGCTGAAGGGAGTTTGGATTGGAACCCTATATAAGATGATAGGAAGCACTATTAGTGGCAAGTGAAATAGTTCCACTGTTCCTGAGATTGGAGCTTAAGAAGGAAAAACTCCTACAATCTATGGATAAAATATTATGTTGTGGAATCAAATATTAGAACATATCGGAGAGAAGGGCCTTCGAGTACTACACAATAAAGGTATGTTTGAAGGTATGTCTAAATGCTCTTGGACTTAAATTTTTTTGAACAATGCATATATGGGAAGTAGAATCAAGTAAGATTCCCCGTTGGTGCAATTAGGGAAAAAGGAATTTTACAGTTGGTGAACAATGATGTGTTTGGACCTGTGTTGGTTCCATCACTAGGAAAATCTATGTACTATGTCTCATTTATAAATGAATTCTTGAGGAATACATGTATTTATTTCCTTAGGAAGAAATCTAAAGTCTTTGACAAATTCAAAGAGTTTAAGGCTCTTGTGGAGAATGAGACAGAGAAGAGAATTAAGGTGTTGAGGACAGATAATGGTGGAGATTTTTGCGGAAATGAATTCAAAGAATTATGTAAGAAGTGTGATATAGAAAGGTAGAATACTACTCCATATATTCCTCAACAAAATGGAGATGCAGAAAGGATGAACAAGATGTTGATGGAAAAAGAAAGGTGCATGCTTAGTGGTGTCGGATTAGGACAATAATTCTAGGCAGAGGTAGTGGGTATTGCATGCTAGTTGGTTAATCAATCACCCTCATCAACATTGTATGACAAGAATCCACACGTGGTATGGACTGGTAAGAAACTCTCTCTCACACATCTAGGGTTATTTGGCTATGATTTCTATGTTCACATTCCAATGGAAAACATGAGTAAGCTAGATAAAAAGGTTGAAACATGTATCTTTATTGGCTATAAAAATGGTATGAAAGGTTATAAATGTTGGAACCTAGAAACTAAGAAGGTAGTGTATAGCTCAGATGTGGTATTTAGATCAATCAAAGATGTTTTCAAATATTAAGTCATATCAAGGAAGGAAGAACCAAATAAAATAGAGTTTGAGTTGAAGGATAATGAAACAGACTCTACAGAGGAACAAGAATAATAAGAAGAAGGTCCTCATACTACAGTATTGAGGAGATCAGTTTGGAAAAGAAGAAAACTAGAAAGGTACACTCCACTTGATTTCCATTCAAATTTTTCTTTGTTTATTATTGAATATGATACTAGAAATGTTAGGGAGGCAATGGATTCAGAGGATAGAAAACTCTGGAAAAAGGCCATGATGGAAGAAATGGCACGTTGGACAAGAATGAGGCCTAGGATCTAGTGGAGTTTCCAATTCGAAGAAATCCCATTGGCATCAAATGGGTGTTTAATAAGAAGTTGAATGCATAAGGAAAAGTGGAGAAATACAAATCTCAACCAGTAGCAAAAGTTTATTCCTAGGTAGAGGGAATTGACTTTGGTGAAAAAATTTCTCCTCTTTCCAAGTTAACTTCTATTAGATTTATTTTTGTTTGTTGTTATTGCGTTTTATTTTGAAGTAGAACAGATGGATGTGAAGACAACATTCCTCCATGGGGATATGGAATAAAAAATTTACATGAAGCAGCCATAAGGATTTGTTGTGAAGGGAAAGAAAGAGATGGTATGCAGGTTGAAAAAGTCCATGTATGGGTAAAATCAATCACCAAGTATTGTTAGTAAATTAAACACGTCCACGCTAAACCTATCAGAAGAGAGAAAGAAATATTTAGGCTATAAAATAAATGACAAAGAAAACATTCAATACACATATATTTTACCCTTGAAACCCAGACAGTAAAACCAACATTCCTTGAGCGTCTTGCTCTCTTGTTGTCTTATTCATTCAGAATAAAAGGTTACATGCCTAACCCTTGTCTAAACCTAAGACACAATTGACATCATACCTTATTGATTTACACAAGAACAACCTTGTAGCCAATTCATCTTACATCTACATGACCAACAAATTCTAAAATGATTTCTCTAAAGATTAGTTTTTACAGCATTACAACACACCTTATTTATAAACTTTACAATAGTAAAAAACCTAAAGAAAGGTGTCCAAAAAATGGTTATAGATCCACATAGATCATTGACTAGAAATCCCGTGAATCTCAGGATTTTGTTACAGTCGACTACCAAGCCATATTACCAGTCGACTACCAATCGACCTTCATTCAGTCTTCAACTGGTTTCCACACGACTGCCTATCGACCTCTTGTCAGTTGACCTATTCGAATTGTTGTTGATTACTTCAACTTCAACTTTGCCTACTCAATCCACCTCAACCTTTGAATTTCACTTCAAATAATATAATAAATCAACATTATCCCACTTGTTGTCTTCTTTGCTGAAACCGACAGATTTCTTAAATTTCGTTCACAGACCCAAGGCAACAATGCCCATTGCCTCTTTGCACCAAGAGAAATTCACAAAACTCATAGACTTGGTCAAAGAGTCTGTTATGTTTTCCAATGTGTCTACTTTCTCCAGCAGCACCTTGTTGCTTTCCACCATGTCTCTTACAAAATGATATTGTACATCAATATGCTTAGTCTTGGAATGATAAGTTAGGTTCTTCTCCAGAAATATTGGGCTTTGACTATTGCAACTTATCTTCATAGATCTATGCTCAAACCTGATTCCTGAACACAACCTTTGCATCCATACTACTTCTTTTCTTCCATGAGTGGATTCCATGTATTAAAATTTTGTTTTTGACAAAGCTACAACCACCCGTCACTTACTCATCCAGGTGATTTCTCCATCAAACATCTTGAACACATATCCATTGGTCGAACTTCATTGATCCACATCTCCATCCTAGCTAACGTCGACAAATCCATGTACATTTAATTCACTATCACCTCATGGTTTTCCTTGGTAACATATAGCATAATATTTTGTGCCACACAAATACCAAAATACTCTCTTGATAGTTGTCCAATGCTCCTTTCCAAGTGTGGACATGTATTTTCTCAACACTCCCACTGCATGGGCAATGTCTAGTCGAGTTTAGACCATCTCATACATTAGAATACCACCAACACTTGCATAGGAAATGTGTGTCATGTCCTCTATTTCTTCCCGTGTCTTTGGATATTGTTCAACAATTAGCCTTGCTCCCACAAGAATTGACACCTTCATAGTTTTACAATCCTGCATGTTGAAACGGTTCAAAATTGTTTCAATATACTTATTCTAGTTCAACCATAGCTTTCTAACTACTCGATCTCTTTTGATCTCCATTCCCAGAATGAATTCCACTACACCAAGATCCTTCATGTCGATCTTGGAGGATAGCTGCTTCTTCACCTCCTTTATTGTGTTCATGTTATTTCCAATCAGCAACATATCATTGACATATACTACTACATATATGAAACGCCCACCCTCTTCTTTCGAATATATGTAGTGATCAAATTTTATTCTCACAAATCACAAACTAAGGATGTATGTGTCGAAATTTTGGTACCACATTATTGGTGATTTCTTTAGATCGTGGAGGGACCTTTTCAACTTGCACACCAAATATTTATTGCCCCTTACTACAAATCCTTTAGGTTGTTTCATGCAGATTTCTTGTCCAGGTCCCCATGTAGGAACATTGTCTTCACATCCATTTGTCTTATTTCCAGATCAAATATTGCAACCAGAGACATTAGTACTATAATGGAAGTTAATTTTGCAACAAGGGAAAAAAACTCACCGAATTCGACTCCTTTGACTTGGGAATATCCTTTCGCTACCAGTCGAGCTTTGAATTTCTCGACTTGACCTAAGGTGTTCATATTCTTATTGAATACCCACTTGATACCAATGAGATTTATTCCACCATGTAGTTCAACCAAATCCCATGTTTCATTCTTATGTAAGGATTCCATCTCTTCGACCATGGAGTCCTTCCAGAGTTTACCCTCTACTGAGTTAACGACCTCCCTGACAATCTTGGGATCTTCGTCAATGGAAGTTAACACAAATGCGGAATGAAATATGGGTGTACTATACCTTTCAACTGGTTTTCATACTCATTCAAACTTCCTTACAATTGGTTTTTATTTTCCACCTCTTCATCCGATTTAGTCAACTCATCTGAATCATATTCTTTGTTCCTCAGTTCAAACCACACCTTCTCTGGATTATTCTTTGTTTGAACCATCACTTCAAACTCAAACTTCCTTCCGAATTCTCTGAATACCACATCTTGAATGCACACTATTTTCCTTGATGCAGGATCCCAGAGTTTATATCCTTTCATTCCTTCTTTGAATCTAATGAAAATACACTTTATTTCCCTCTTGTCCATCTTGCTCCTCTTTTCCTTGGGAACATGCACAAATGCATCACAACCAAATACTTTGAGATGTGAAAATCAAGGCTTCTTTCCAAACCATACCTCATGTGCAGTCGTTTTGACTAGTGTCGATGAAGGAGACATATTCACTAGATATTTTGTAGTGTCGACTACTTCTTCCTAGAATTCATGTGCGAGCCCAAGACCACTAACCATGCTCCTTGCCTTATCCATCAATGTTCTGTTCATTCTCTTGGAAACTCCATTTTGTTGTGGGGTATATGGTGTGGTATTTTGGTGTGCTATTCCACACTACTTGCAGAACTGATCAAATTCCTTTCCATAGAATTTACCATCATTGACGGTTCTCATCACCTTAATCTTCTTATATGTCTGGTTTTATACAAGAGACTTAAACTCTTTGAATTTCTCGAAAACCTCTGATTTCTTCATTAGGAAATATATCCACGTATTCTTGGAAAAATCATCTAAGAAGGAGACATAATACAGGGATCCACCAAGTGAAGGAAATGAAACAAGGCCAAATACATCACTATGAACCAATTCTAGAATCCCTTTTTCCCTTGTTTCTCCACATGGGAACCTCACTCGAATTTGTTTTCCATATATACAATGTTCACAAAATTTGACTTCTAAATTACATTTAGGAAAATATTTGACGATACCTTTGTTATGCATAGCTCGAAGTCATTTTTCTCCAATGTGTCCCATCCTTTCGTGCCATAGCATGGTCGGGTCAACTTGACGATGACTTATCGAGTTAGTTTGAATTGACTCATCCCGAGTTGAGTTGAGTCATATTTGGGAACAACGATGTTGTTGCATCTAGTCGAGTCCACATTCCCTAGCAACTTGTATAGGGTTCCAATACAAACTCATTTAATTAAGACCATCACACCTCTGACCATATTGCACATATCCTTCTGAAATAGAGTGTGCACTCCTTCATCACTCATCTTACTAACATATATCAGGTTTATTTTTGAACCTAGAATATGTAGCACACCTGGAAGGGTTCTACTCTTCCCATCTTGCAGCATCAGTCAGACTCTTCCCCCTCTGAAAATTTTGGTTATCGAGTCGTCCCCCAAGAACACATCTCCTCTTTCATATAGTTCATATTCACATAACCATTCTCTATGTGGTGTCATATGATATGATTCTCTTGAATCATTCAACCAAACATATTGATCTGACTATGTATTGGTCGATGCCAGCTACACATTGCCTCCCTTATCTGGAGTCATCTTTCTCTTAGTCGACTACTTCTCATAAGATCATGTACTGAATTCCATTGCCCTAGAATTTTTTACCATTTTGTAATGCCCAACTTTACTACATTTCCACCATCTTCTCATCAACTGAACATGGGATTTAGATCTACCCTTCGACTTTGACTTTCTACTGGATAATTTTCCTTTATATCTCTTAATTGGTCGACCTCTCACCACCAATGCATTTTTTTTCGATCCTTCCATGTTCTTCCTTCTCATTTCTTCTGACATTAGAGATGAAACTACGTCTTCTAGTGCTAATGTGGTTGATTTACTCCCTATAACCATGACTAAGTTATCCTAGGAGTATGGAAAAGAAAATAATAGGATAATACATTTCTCCTCCTCAGTGATTTTAATATCCACAGAAGATAACTGGCTTATTATGGAATTAAATGCATTTAAATGCTCAGTCACCGAATTGTCCTCACTCATCCTCAGAAGATACAGTTCATTTCTAAGGAACAACTTATGTACCAGGGATTTTGACTGGTACAAGCTTCCCAACTTGTCCCATAGTTTCTTGGTTGAATCTTCACCTGAGAAATTCACTAGCACCAAATATGCAAGACAAAGTTGAATCGAAATCCTTGCCCTTATATTGAGTTTATCCCTTTCTTACTTCGACATATCTAGTGGAATGGTACCTGGACATATGGTTGCCCATTTTTCTCAATCTACAAGGAGATCTTCAATTTTAATCTTCCAAAGCTCAAAATTCTGGCCATTGAATTTTTCAATCTCTATTATCGAGCTACTCGCCATTCTTTTAGAACAACTTTAAAGATATCTTACTTATGACTCTTACTGGACCTAGGGTTTAGCTTAGATCCAAGGTTAATAAACCAGTCTATGATACCACATGTTAGGAAATTAAACACTTCCACACTAAACCTAGCAGAATAGAGGAAGAAATATTTAGGCTATAAAATAAATGTCAAAGAAAACATTCAGTACACAAATATTTTACCATAGAAACCCAAATGGGAAAACCAACATTCCTTGAGCGTATTTATCTCGTGTTGTATTATTCATTTTGAATAAAAGGTTACGTGCCTAAACTTGGCTACACCTAAGACACAATCGGCATCATACCTTCTTTATTTACACAAGAACAACCTTGTAGCCAATTCGGATTACATCTACATGACCAACAACCTCTAAAATGATTTCTCTAAAGATTAGATTTTACAACATTACAACATGTCTTATTTATAGGATTTACAATAGGAAAAAACCTAAAGAAAGGCGCCCAAAAATTGGTTACAGTTCCACATAGATCATTGATTACAAATCATGTGAATCTCAGGATTATGTTAAAGTCAACTACCAAGTTGGATTACTAGTTGACTACCAGTCGACCTTGATTCGGTCTTTAGTTGGATTCCACACAACCTCCTATCGACCTCTTATCGCTTGACCTCTTTGACTTGTTGTTGATTACTTCGACTTCGAATTTTCCTTGTCGATCCACCTCGACCTTCAAATTTCACTGCAAAGAATATAACAACTAAACAAGGATGTGGTATCAAAAATTTGATACTTATATGTTGGGACTTGGATTCATAAGGAGAAAAGGTGATCAATGTGTGTATTTTAAATTAGTGGGTTATCATATTATTTATTTGGTATTGTATGTGGATGATATGTTGTTGATAGGAAATGACAAGGAGATTATCCAAGATGTGAAAACTCATTTGTCCTCTAAATTTGACATGAAGGATCTTGGTGTTGAAAATTTCATTTTGGGCATGGAAATTAAAATATATCGGGAAAACAAGAAACTCTGGTTAAATCAAAGGAAATATGTCGAGACAATATTGCAGTGGTTTAATATGCAGGAATGTAATCATGTCAAGGTTCTTATTTCTATAGGTGTAAAGTTATCTGCATATCAATGTCCCAAGACACGGGAAGAGGAAGAGGACATGTCTTGTGTTCCATATTCTAGTGTGGTTGTTAGTTTGATGTATGAAATGGTATCTACTAGACTATACATTGCACATGCAGTGGGAGTTTTGAGCATGTCAAGACCAGGGAAGAAGCATTGGACAATAGTAAAAAGGGTTTCCAGGTATTTGTGTGGCACTACTAGTTATGGATTATGCTACCAAGGAATAATAGGATTGGACAAAGTGTTGGAAATACATGGATTTTTTGATGCAGACCGGGATGGATATCTGGATCACAAAGGATCTACAAGTGGGTACGTGTTTAAAATTTTTGGAGAAGCAATCAGTTGGATGAGCAAAAGGCAAACTGTAGTGGCACTCTCAACTACAAAATTTGAATACATGGAAACCACTCATTCAAGAAAGGAAGAAGTATGGTTACAAATATTGTGTTCAGGTATTGGGTTGGTAAAAAAAGTTGCAAGGATAGATTGTGACAGTCAGAGTGCAATCTTCCTAGTGAAGAAATTGGCTTAGCTTTCAAAGACAAATCATATTGATGTTTAGTATCACTTTGTGAGAAACATGGTTGAAGACAAGAACATGGTGTTTATGAAGGTGGAAACTTTGAAGAATGTTGCAGATTCATTGACAAATTCTGTGAGCATTGAGAATTTCTCCTGGTGTAGAGAAACAATGGGCATTGTTGCCCTGGATTATCGACTATGTATTCATGTAATCCCCTGTATGCAAAGAAAACAACAAGTGGGAGAATGTTGGGTATGTGTTATATTCTTTGAAAGATTGGTCCCATGTATTGTACACGCATATGGGAGTGAGAGGTTAGGGGGGGGGAGTGTCGGTATCCCCTAGTATGGGGGTTCAGGGGCATAGCCCTTGATTTGTTTTTGACATTTTTTGTGGTTTTTCAGCGCATGGTTTTCATCGATGGTTTTCTAATTTTTGTTAAAGAATTAGGTTTGTTGATTAATCTAGGTGAATGGATTATGGTTTTGTATGTCATGGGTCATATATGTATTGTATTGTAAACAATGAAGGAATGTGAATAAAGAAATAGAGGTGTGACTCAAAACAGGTTATTGGTTTTCCCTATTTGGGTTTCTGGGATAAAATATTTGTGCAATGTGTACATGTGCCATTGTATATTTTATGTCTTTATTAAGAGTGCAAGGTTAAAATATACATATGTAGGGGCAAGGGAACATATTTTGTATCAATTTAATGCCCATGGAGAAGATATATGTGAGTTTAAGTGGTTTGAATCTAGAAAGATGTTGATGAGTGGCAGTCATTTACTATGCATTTGGGACATTGCACATGTTGCTTCTAATAAGTATATTTTCAGGATGGATGAGATGATATCTAAAGGAATATGTTTTCCTGTAAAAAAGGAGCATATTCAAATGACACATCAACTCAAGCGCAGATGGAATCAACTCAATGGTTTATGAATCTTACACCTTATTTGATTTGTTAGATGTGGGTCTTGATCCGTGAGAAGTGATTGATCTGTGAGAAGTGATTGATCCGTGAGAAGTGATTGATCCGTTAGAAGTGATTGATCCGTGAGAAGTGAGCATCACGGTCCTTCGACTAGATCATCAACCCGGTAAACTGCTAGTGCTTCTTCTCAGTAAACTCGGTCGACTGGCGGCTAATTCACAGGGTTCAACTGGGGCTTCGTACTTAGTTGCTTTAGTAGATTCAGCAGTCACCAGCATGCCTATACCTATGACCTGCAAATAAACCATCCCCGCCTAGCCTATAAGTGATAGCATGGTTTTCTCTTTCTCTCTAATGATATAAGATCTTTACCTGGGGAGGGGAATAAGCCTTAACCATTATTATACAATGTGAGTTGTGCATCAATGTAACATATCATGAATTAGAATAATAAAATATATGTTTATATATTGGGTCCACTTGTTGGGTGTAGGCCTATTTTCAGAAGGAATTCCATTTTGAGCACATAACTATTTTTGGAGAAAGATATGTTTTGGGGAAAGACCTAGTTTTGGAAAGAAAGACCTAATATTGAAGCGTGAGCAACAGGGGGCAAGAAAGCAACATGCGGAAAAAGAAGGAAAAACAACGTGCAAGAGGAAAAATAAATGTCATGTGCAGGAAGATAAGCCTAACCATGATAGGGTTAGGGTTTTTGACAAAGATTGTAACAATTATAAGCCTAGAAAGTAGTATAATTAAGGACCTAGGAGGTCTAGGTTGGGGAGAGCTTGTACTGAGGAAAATATGCCAGTTAAGTATTAAGAGTTAATTGGTTGGAAAACTAATTATTGTAATAAGTCTTGTGGAAGAGTCAAATAAGTTAGTCCTTGAGGGTTAGGTCATAGGCTGAGGAGCCTGGTGTGATCTAGTCATCCTCACAGATGGTTCTTACCCTCATTTTTTATGGTATTATTGAATATGTAATGCGCGCAGTGCAACATTTCACACGAGAATCAATAAAAGAGCAGAGAAGCTAGATATTTGTGGACGTATCTCTAGGAGGGGGTGAACCACGATAAACCTTGTGTTCTATGTGAGTGTTGATCGATACTTTACTTTCATGTTGATCACTAGCTTAAGAATGAATGGTTAAAGTAGCTATATCAACATGCATGCATAGTTTTAAAGATGAATAAATCATAGAAGTAAATGAATGGTTAACAAGGATAATGCATAAGGAATAAAGAACCAAATCACAATCCACACTCATTCCTAGACTACAAACACCTGAGTATTGCAATCCCCCATAAAAGTCATCTTAGGTGAGACTACATTGTACACCCTTTGCGCGACGTTGCCTTTTGGTTTACTAGGAGGGCCGATAGTTTTGAGGGTTTTGTTGGAAACATGTTTGAGATCAAAACCTATGTCAGCCCAAGATGAAGAAGATCAAACCCAACAAATGGTTCTATTGCCGGCTAGAACTTCACAAGATTGAGTGGATGAGATTCGAGAAAGAAACACACAGAGAATGAAAGTATAGAAGAGAATGTTCAGGCCATGGAATCCAACGAAGGAGGAAATTGAAAGATGGTTGAAAGAAAAAGAACTTGAGTTTTCACAGAAGGAAAACATAAACCTTAAGTTAACACCGCACAAATATCTCTACAAACATGTGTTTAGCGACTTGCATGGGGTGTTTTTCTGTGATTTACCACATTTGTTACAGGATTGGATAATAATGTTAAAGGAAACCCCTCCTACAAATAGAATCAGACAGTTGGAGTGTAATCCTATGGAGATCGCGCAGTTACAACAAGTTAATAACAAATTTACACGCACAGTGGATTTTTGGTTAGACAATATTGTTGCAGGGGTTATCAATGAATTTGCAGTAGATACTGCGAAGTCCTGCACCACAGCAGATCGAGATTTTCTAAAAGGACTCAAAGGTAGGTACATCATATCATTGTATACTTCAATCAATATTTTATTGCATGACAACGGTGTGATCACTATGGAATCAGACAACTAAACTTCTTTGTGTGCATGGGGGAAGGGGGGAAGCACTGACAATAGGTTGAGAAATGGACAAGGAGATGGATAAGGGAAATAAGGAGGCCATGACCCAATCACGATGGAAGAGGACCAGATAAAACAGATAATGGAAAAAGCTGGAAAGACGCGCAACGAAATATCCCACCAATATAAAATGAATAACAAGAAGAGAGACATAGTCGATAGAGAGGGCTTGGCGAGTGATGAAGAATAGGTAGAGGATCTACAATCTGTGGAGAATATTGAGAAAATCATATGCACAACATATGAAATGAAAATAGGAGGTCCATGGTTAGGAACAAAAGGCATAACTCCAATCCAGATCACCGTTAGTGTGGAACCTACAACCCCATCTGCGACTAATACACCAGAAAGAACACCAACATTTAAACAACCAAATTTTAGTGGAAGAAGAACAACATGATAGGGATCCAATCAAGGAAAAACAATTGGGGGAGCAATTTCAACAAGTAACAGTCAATTGTGTACACCACGTCGAGGAAGTATTTCAATGCAGTTCAAAATGGAAGGACATGATCCCACGATCAGATTACCAGAATTTCAGGGAAAGGTATCAGAGGACCCTGAAAATCACATATCCATTTATGAGAAGATATGAGAAGCAAAGCATATAAAAAATGAGGATACAAATCTCGTGCAATTAGATATCACACTAAGAGACTGTGCGTTGGACTGGTATATGAGCTTGTATGTAAACATCCCACAGGGAGTACCAAAGACTATCGCAGACGTGAAAAAGATATTGGTAAACGAATTTTAGAAGCCCAGCTTAGAAGACCATTACATGAATGAAATGATTGAAATTAGGCGGAAACCAGGTGAGTCTGTTTGGGATATTGATCACAGGTTCAAATGTCTAAAAGGTAATTTGAAATATGAAATTAATGATATGAAAAATAGGCACTTATTTGTGAACTCATTGATATCACACTTGAAGTATCCATTAAGACAACATAAGTTCCAAACTTAGGCAGAGGCTTTGTAGGCAACCTTACAACTGGAAGAGAACCAGTATCAGAATATAGATCCAGCAATAGAGGATCTGAAGGAGGATTTGAAGAATCTAACATTTCAACTTAACCAGAATAAGGGTAAAGAGAAAAGAGAAGTTGTTTGGTGTACGCTATGTAGGATAGAAAGACACCATAAGAACGAATGTCCAAATTTTGTGTAGTACATGGAAACAGGGATGCCAAACCCCTTGCCAACAGGAGGACCATGGTATGATATCTAAAAGATGGATGGGCATGATCCATATCATTTTCCAATGATGCAAAAGTATAAGACAGTACCAAAAAGTTCATATTGAAATTTTTGCAAATCAATGGGTCATGATGATAAGGATTGTAGAACAATGGAGTTTATGAGAGAAAGAACTTCATAAACTTGTAGGTTTCAAGAAGAAATCATGACATGACAAGTTGCACCTCAGTTCATCCATGTACCACCACCATACAATAATGCGCATATGCGGTACAACAATGTGAAACCACAGTACAATAATGCGCAACCACAATATAACCATGCACAGTATAACCAGTTACCCTAGTACAATGAACCGTGAGGATATCAATGTGGATACAGAGGTGGAGGACAAGGAAGAGGGGGATTTAGATGAGGCAGAGGACTAGTAGTGTGCCATAACTTCTAACAACCAGGACATTATGAAAGGGATTTTCCACTTCCACCAACCACATATATGTACTGTCGCACAGTAGATAATGACACAGAAGACTGCTCAACACTCTTGGGAAAGATCCAAGAAAAAAGGAACCAGACCAACCAGAATGTCCAGTGGATTTCTACAAAATCCAGGGGCGATGGTAGAAACATCAATATAGTCACTGGAGGATGAGTAAAGACAGGAGCTGGTGTGGAAAAACAAGATCCATCTCAACACCAGTGGGTTAAGAAGAATATTGATCCACAGAAGCAATTTGACGCACGGAAAGAAAAGGAAACATTTAAGGAGGCCAGACAACAGTTTCTCAATCACAATGTTGCATCTACATCAGTTGTGCAGCAAACTCAGAACCCACCAATGTACGATATTCCATCCTCAATGGACCATACCAGTAAAGGACAACCTTTAGAGAAAGTAAGTACCATAAAGACTTTTTTGCAATCCTATGTTAAGTTATTGAATGATCCATCATATGTTAAGGTCTTACAAAATATTCTAGAAATATGAAACACAAAGGTAGAAGGGAAGCTATAACATAAAACAAACAATCATCTCCATACAAGAAGAAGGACAAGCAAAGAATTCAGACTAAATGCTAACATTGGGGATTTCAACATGGGAGATATTATACTGGATTTAGGCTCCGAATTAAATGTCATACCTAAGAAGACATGGAAGTGTAAAGGAGAACCTACATTAGGCTATTCACTTGTCCAGTTGAAACTAGTGAATCAACACAGAGTGTTACCAATTGGAAGGCTTAAAGGTGTGACAATAGATTTGGATGGAGTGTGCACTATGTTAGATTTTGAAGTGATAGAGATAGTATATGGCACAACACTTTACCCAACATTAATTGGATTGGATTGGGAATTTGATAACGAGGCTATAATCAACCTGAAGACAAGAAAAATGAATTTTGCGACTATAGAGTCATTGCACCATTGGATCCTTTAGAAGGAGATATGTTTGTAGAGGCCACTTGTTTGGATCTGGAAGAAATAAAATAATTGTACAGAACCACCACGCAAGAAGAGGATTATTTCAACCCAAATGTAAATGGGGTACTCAACTGGAGAAGCATTACATCATGTGTTTCCGAATCAGACACGGGATTGGAGAATTGGCAACATCAATTACATGAAGTTTCCACAAGGAGGTGTGTAAGAATTGATTGCACAGTAAGATGGGTTGGTACAGAGAAAAGAGAACCTCTCAGTTTTCATGTGTTAAACGAATTAGAGGAATTCTTGACAAAATATGAAGAGGAAGTGTTAGAAAATCAGAGGCTCTTAGCTCTAGATATTGCACTCAAGGAAACACCTGCAAGATGTTAGGGTGCACACAAAGAAACAATTCAAAACCGATATCAGTGTAAACAACTACTACACATTAGATTTGGCACAGAACATGGGAGAAATAAAATGTAGAAGTATGATGGGAAAGGAACACTAGGAGAACACTTGGAGAGGTGCAGAACACAATGGAGGATGAAACCGCCAGAGGAATGGCCTCATCACTTTATTCATACATTGGAAGGGATCCCAGGGAACTGGTACATAGACCAGGAGATGCGTAGAGGCACTACAAAATGGACTGTATTACAACATAATTTTGTAGTAACCTTATCCTTCGAAAATGAGAACCCCAACATTGATTTAGCGTTGAAGATGATATGGGGAGTGGTATTTTTTGATGAACTAGAGGTTCAAGCCATATCAAAACTTCAACAACAGAAAAGACAGACAGTCAAAGAGTTACTCTCATATTATCATGTTGAAGAGGAAGCACCAGATTAAGATGATCTACACAACATTCAGATCATAGATATTGAGGGAGAGAAAGAGGTGGAAGTTCCATCTCTGGAATCATAAGTATTTGCTACACCAATCAAATTCAATAAAGTCAACATTGGGACGAATGAAAATCCTAAAATGGCAAGTATTGGAGACTATTGGGATGACCAAACATTAGAAAGAATAACATATTTATTGCGTGAATACAGTGACCTATTTCCAACAAACTTTATAGAGATGAAAGGCATAACAGGGGAGCTAGGTGAGATCAATATACCCCTCAAACTTGAGGCTAGACCTGTTAGACAGTGACCTTATAGACTGAATCCAGTGTATAAGCATAAAGTGAAAGAATAAATTGAGAGAATGTTGGAAGCTGGCATTATAGAACCAGTAGAGGAATCTGGATGGATCAGCCCCATGGTAGTTTAGGAAAAGAAACAAGGAGGGATAAGGATTTGTGTAGATTTGAGGAAACTCAATTATTCTTGCTTACATGATCCTTTCCCTACCCCTTTTACAGATGAGGTCTTAGAAAACATGGGAGACCAGGAAGCATATTCATTCACAGATGGATTCTCAGGTTACCATCGAATCAAAATATCTCCAGAGGACATGTATAAGACTACTTTTACTACAAAATGGGGATCCTACCAATATAAATTCATGCCCTTTGGATTGAAGAATGCACCAGCTGTCTTTTCATGGGTATTCATAGCTGCTTTTGAGGAATTTATACATCAATTTCTAGAAGTATATGTGGATTACTAGAATGTGCATATTCTTTTGAAGGACCATGTAGAAGTGTTAAGAATATTGTTAGAAAGATGCAGGAAATGTCAAATATCATTAAACATCAAGAAATGCATTTTTGGTACACATTTTGGGATATTGTTCAAACATATAGTATGTAAACAAGGTTTTCTGGTTGACCTTGATAAGATTGCAGTCATTGTGAATTTAACACCACCAAAGCCAGTGCACCAGTTAAGAGAAACACTAGGACATATAGGCTATTACAAGAAGTTTATAAAGGGGTATGCGCAGATTACTGCACCAATGGAAAAAATGTTAAATAAGGACACCATATTTCATTGGAATGAGGACTGTTAACAAGGATTGGACACTCTAAAGGAAAATATGGTGACAACACCTGTATTAGTATTTCTAGATTGGGAAAAGACATTTCATGTGCACGTAGATGCATCAGGCATAACACTTGGAGAAATTCTGGCGCAGCCAGGTGCAGGGGACTTAGACCATCCTATATCTTTTGCAAGAATGAAGTTGTCAAAATTGGAGCAAAAATACAACACCATGGAAAGGGAAGGCTTAGCCCTGGTATATGCACTTCAGAAATTTAGGTACTATTTATTGGGTAAACACTTTAAAATGTTCACAGACCATTCCACCCTCAAATATCTAGTTAACAAGCCAGTGTTGGGAGGGAGGATATGTAGATGGTTGTTATTATTCCAAGATTTCGATTTCGAAGTGATAGTCAAACCAAGGAAGCTGAATGCAGGACCTGATCACCTATCAAGGGTAACCAATAGAGAAGAACCTACTAACTTGGAAGAAAACTTCCTTGATTCACAATTATTTTCAATACAGGTAGATGATGAATACTTCGATGATATTACTGAATACTTAAGTATAGGGGTTGTGCCACAGGACTTTAGCACTGTGTAGAAGAAAAACCTGGTAGTCAAAGCTATAGAGTATCAACTCATTGCAGGTCATTTATACAAGATGGGTGCATATAGCATTTTGAGAAGGTGTGTATTGGAACATGAACAACCCAGGATTTTTGTAGAGGCTCATGAAGGTATAGTTGGAGGACAATATGTAGGAAAATATACCGCGCAAAAGGTATTTTATGTAGGATTATGGTTTCCAATAGTTCATAAATATGCCAAGGAATATTTCCAGAACTGTGATGTATGTCAAAGGGTTGGAAAACCCAACGGAAGGGATGAGATTCCCCTAAGGCCACAAGTAACTCTACAGGTATTTGAAAAACGGGAAACATAATTTGTTGGACCTATTAATCCACCAATAAAAAGGTCAAGATCAATATATATCATTACTACGACCAAATACTTAATGAGATGGGCATAAGTAGCACCGGTCAAAGATTGTAGCACATAGATAGTAGCACACTTCTTATTTGAGCAAGTAATCACCAGATTTGGATGCTCTAGGATTCTGATGAGTGACCAAGGCACTCATTTTATTAATAGTACCATCAGGGCTATGACTGAGGAGTTTGAAGTCTATCACCAGAAGATTACACCATATCTCCTCAGACAAATGGAACAGTAGAAGATTTCAATAATATTTTGGAAAATGCGTTGACTAAGATCTGCAATGTTAACATGGATGATTGGGACTTGAAAATACCAGCAGTATTATGGGAATACAGGACCAAAGAAAAAATTTGAAAGGAATGACACCATTCAGACTGGTGTATTGACATGAAGCAGTGGTCCCATTAGAATTGCTGGTACCTAGTGTGCGCATAGCAACAATTACCAACATCACATAAAGAGTAAAGGAGAGGTTAATCCAAATAATGGAAATGGAAGAGGACATGATTCTATCGGGACTTCACCATGAAGTACAAAAAGCAAGGGACAAAGCCTGGCATGACAGACATATTAAAAATAAATTCTTTAAAGAGGGTGACCTATTTCTTCTCTATGACAACAAATTTTTGCAACACCCTAGTAAGTTTAGAATGCATTGGCTAGGGCCATATGAAGTAAATACTGACACAGATGGGGGATTTGTGCAACTAAAGGACTTGGGAGGAACATAACTAAAAGGAATGATCAACGGTAGTCAGCTGAAACTGTACATGGAAAGTCGACCTACTAACTCCTAAAAGTTACAATGCATTAATAAAGTCATGTATATTGTTTACTATAGTAGATATTAGGAAAGAAAACTGATAAAAAGAAATAAAAACAGGAAGAAGAAAAAGGAATACAAAAATAGAAAAACAAGAACAACACAAAAAAAAAGAGTTAGAAGTTGACTGAACAACAAGAAAGTGGGAAAAAGTCACGCACAACAATTACTACAACAACATAGAAAGAAAACATGCAGGAAAAAATGCACTCGACGCAAATGCACAGAAAAAGTGAAAAATAATTACGACTGGGTCTATAAAGTGTGGAAAGGACTCGTTAGTTCAACACTTAGTGATTTTTTAGCACAGAGAAAGATACAAGTGCGTTCCCTAGCTATAATTGTGCAAATAAGCAAGAGAGTGTTCGAATTGGATAAAATATGACACCACCAAAGTTTGGCACTCCAGGCCAGTATGTATGGGTTACTCGACAGGGTCAAAGGAGGAAGGAAAGGACGAGGAAGCCCAAGAACGTCGTCGAGCTCAAAGACGTCACCACTTCTAAGACAGATTCAATCATCCTAACATGGGTTGAGGAGGAAATATCGACAACGGAACAAGGGGAAGTAGGGAAGATTTTTGAGCCCCAAGATGACATTCCAAACCCTAATCCTGAAACACCGACTAAACCTAATGAAATGAAGGGTCAATAACAGGGTTGCGATGAAAAAGAGGTGTTGTTCAAGGACATCACCAACCAGCTAGAATCCGAAGGGAAGAGGATGATGTGGAAACAGTAGAGGTGGGCCCATCTACTATCGGGTAGAAAAGAAAGGTGCAGGATGCCACAAACATTACCCTTCCCTTCCTCCCAGATGCAGTGGTCACGTTGGATGACATGCTTGGAAAAGTACCTAAACTGAGGTGCTTAGAACACAATGTGCACGATGCAACCAAATTACCAGATTTGGCCGAGGAGGCCTAATTGAAAAACACAGGGGAAATTGGACCCCTAGGAAAACCAATCATGGAGCCCGCGTAGTGGATAATAGGGAAGTACAACTCCAGGATAATGAACCTCCTGGACATACCACACTTCGGGTGTGGTAAAAATGCTAGGCTTTGCGTCAAACAGTTGCTATCCCAGGTACATGGTGGCATCCTTTGGATTGATAGTCTAGTACAACTTCACGTGGCATTGATCGCCAAGATTATGGGATTACCTACAATAGGCTCACAACTAGAGGATTACTTGGACAACAAGGCACATGAGAAGGAGATCCTTGAGCTGGTAAAAGAACAATTTGGCACCAGTAGGGTAAACAGGGTCATTGTGCTCAACGATATCAATGAAAATGAGATAAGGTTCTCCAACAAGCTCATGGTTTGCAAGTTGTTGAGAAAGTGCAGGAAAGAAGAGGCTCTAGCAAAAGTCATCGTAGTAGCCGTGCAATGCATGGAGGGAGTAATGTTCACTTGGGCATCGTATCTCCTGAACAAATTTTTGATTGATTGTAGAGATGCACAGGATAATGGAACTGAGTTCCATTATTCTTGGCTCATCATTCTCATAGCTTTGGCAAGATGTCAAGAACCAAATTTTCCAGCCTTTCTAGATAGGAAAGGAAATTGCTATGCGACAAGATATGAGTCCCTCTGCCAGGCCAAGGACAATAAAAATCAACAGGAAAATAACACAATATTTGTGATGTTGCTTGAATAAATACAACAATGCACAACCGATGTGTGGCACATTCATGTGGAGGTAGTCTAGGAAACTGAAGGGATAACTAGGCTTTAGGCATCCAGGCACCACATGTGGATACAGGCTGTAAGGGATCCAAATAAGTCATGGTTGGAGCTATAATATTGCATCACAAGGGAAGAGATCGACTGGATAATCAAAGACTGGCCAACGCAGTGGAAGATTCCAGTAGAAAAACCAACAACAAAACTAGTCGCAACACAATCCACCAAGCCCAAGGGGCAGGATGAAGCAGGTCCCTCATCAAAAAAAAACATCCCAGCTGATAACACTAGGAAGTATGTAGTGAGGAATTAGGTGTCAAGAAGCAGCGCAGTACGAAAAAGACCAAGGAGGACAACAACAGTGACAAGGACAAACAATCAACAGGATGCCAGAAAGGGGGACACATCACAAGCTGGCAAGGAAAGGGTACAGGCAATAACGATTGGGGCGCAACCCTCACAGAGAAAAATGAATACATCATGGGTAGACGAGACATGAAAGAAGATGAAGTATACCATGGAAGACCCAGTCATCACCTTGACAGAGGATGATGCTAATTTCGTCGCAGACAAGGTACAGGATAGGGGGGAAGAGGTGGTCGGCGTTGCAGTGGCACAAAGAGAAGAGATCATGGACAAACTCATAGAAGTCCATGAAACTATAAAAAAATTACAGAGTCATGTAGTACCAAAGGAAATAATGCAACAACATGAAAATACACAGTGACCCCCTGCGCAAAAAGGAGAGGAGATAGTTCAGCTAGTAGTGCAAGGAAGGGATACATTCATAGTCACATTCAAAATGGTCATAAAGGATCAAGAGGCTGTGAAGAAAACCATGGGCTAAATTGACCATTTTGAGGTAGTCATGGTGCACATACCCACCAAGGAATTATACGGACTCTGGGCCAGTATAATGAAAGAAGTACAATCCAGAGCCCACGCGGATGCGACTAACTTGGAGGTGGGTAGGGGATTTGTCGAAATGTTACAAATCACCTACGACCAACTGAACTCGGAGAAAGTGGAGGAGAAATAACATGCTAACAAGATAGAGCAGGGGCTAATAGTGGTATACAATCGCATTCCAGATAGCACACAAGCACCAGAGAGAAGTGTAAAAGAAAATATAAAAATCATTTCACAAACGATTGAGGGATATAGGCAGGAAATCAAGGAGATAAAAGAAAAAATCAATCCTACGACTCCTCATGAGGTTCGAGAATAGAGAAAACAACAATCCACAGTCCATATAGTGGAGATGGTAAAGGAAGCAAGGGAAGTCATAGAACTGTTCGACATAACTGCACAAATTTGGACCATTTTGGAAGAGGATGAAAAAGTCCAACAGTTGGACCAATAAGAGGAGAACATCAGCGTTGTCATACAAGAGTTAAAGAAACGATAGAAAACCATGAGTACTACCGAGCGCTTGAAGGGAACCCAGGAAATCAATACTCTGTAGACAGAGTTTAAGAGAACGCAGATGAATAAGCAAGAAAGATAATCCTGAGTATAAGGAGCATGCACAAAAAATTACTAAAGGAAGAGATAACAATGCAGATAGTCGAGGTGCTAACAGATAAAGTTGTGCGGGTGAAGGAAAAAGGAAAGGAACTAGCAGAGAAGTTCCACATCTTGAAAAAGGTGGTATAAGGAGCATGCACAACCTGAGTGGATTTGGATGAGCCACATGTCAGCATTAGGGGCCTGTTGGGTTCAGGCCCATTTTGAGAAGGAAGTTTATTTTGGGCGTAGACCTATTTTTGGAGAAAGATATGTTTTGGGGAAAGACCTATTTTGGAGAAAGATATGTTTTGGGGAAAGACCTATTTTTGGAATGAAAGACCTAATTTTGAAGCACACGCAATAGGTGGCAAGAAAGTAGCATGCAGAAAAAGAAGGAAAATCAACGTGCAGTAGGAAAAGCAATGTGGAGTGCAAGAATACAAGACTAACTGTGATAGGGTTAGGGTTTTTAACAAATATTGTAAGGACTATAAGCCTAGAAAGTAGTATAAATAAGGACCTAGGAGGTCTAGGTAGGGGAGAGCCCGTACTGAGGAAAAGGTGTCAATTAAGTATTAAGATTTAATTGGTTGGAAAACTATTGATTGTAATAAGTCTTGTAGAAGAGTTGAATAAGTTAGTCCTTGAGGGTTAGGTCACAAGTTGAGGAGCTTTGTGTGATATAGTCAGCCACATAGAGGGTTCTTACCCTCATTTTTTATTGTATTACCGAAGATGTAATGCAGCCAGTGTAAGATTTTGCAGCAAAATCAATAAAAGAGAAAAGAAGCCATATCTTTGTGGATGTATCCCTAGGAGGGGGTGAACCATGGTAAAACTTGTGTTCTATGTGATTGTTGATGGATAAATTACTTTTCTATTGATCATTAGCTTAATAATAAATATTTAAAGTAGATATATCAACATGCATGCATAGGTTTAAAGATGAATAAATCATAGAAGTAAATGAATGATTAACAATGATAATGCATAAGGAAGAAAGAACCCAATCACAATCCCCACTCATTCCTAGGCTGCAAACACCTAAGTATTGCAGTCCCCCATAAAATCTATCTCGGGTGAGACTACGTTGTGCACCATGTGCATGGTGTTTCCTTCTGGTTTATCAGGAGGGCTAATAGTTTTGAGGGTTTTGTTGGAAACCTATTTGAGATCAGAACCTCGGTCAGCCCAAGAAGAAGAAGATCAAACCCAACACCACTCCAATCCCTATGGAAGTAGAGCTAATTCCCATTTTTCATTTTTTTTTATCACATAAGCATATTCCTCCTCCATAAAAATTTTGATTCCTTGCAATTTTTAACAACAATATATTCTTGAAAATATTTAAGCTCCACAATAATTTCTAAAGAAAAAAAATGTTGAATATTGTTTCAAAAGAAAAACATGATTCTTCACCTTCCTAAATTTTCCATGTATTTAGTTTATTCTCCATTAGATCAACATTTTCTCAAACCTTCCAAGTGGGTTTTATATCTTGTTTAGGAAAATTTGTTTTAATAAACGGACTAATTTGCTCATGTATTACATGAGTTTATTCTTATATGATCCAAGAGGATATTCACACAAGGATTTATTACTTTGCACACCAAGGAGAAGATCATTAAAATGTTAATTGATGATAGGTGACAAAGTTTAAAAGGAATGTTTAATGCTTCATATTGTAAAAAAGATTAATATTTTTTAGCATAATGTGCTCATATATTTTTCATTTAATTTGTGAAAAGGAAACTAAAATTAAGTGAGAGAATACAACTCACAAATTAGCTTCCTTGTTTTAAGGGGAAATTAGTTTTATGTGAGAATCCTACCTCAAAAAGTAGTTTCCTAAGTTTAAGAGGAAGTCGAGAGTCTCATGAGTTGGTTTGGGATTCTTCCTCATTTTATCACAAGTGGTTTCCTAGTCTCAAGGGGAAGTTAAGGTTGGTTGAGATGCTTTCTCATCTTTTTCCTTGAGTTGTTATTAGATCCTAAAATTGTGTATCTTGTCTCCTTGAATTATGGAGAGAGGGAAACTATATAAATTCCTTATGTAAGAAGAATTGTAAGGGGATACCACCTTGAGGCCCCTTTAGGCCTTTGGAGAGAGAGCTTGGTGAGGAATGTATTCCTTCTGGTGTCTGAAGAAATGTCACTTAGGTGAGAGCCTTAAGTTCTCTTTGTATAGGAGAAGGTTGCTTTGAGTTTTCATCCTTGTAAGGAGCATGTGCCACATTTTTGGAGAAGATTTCAGCCCTGCTAAAGAAAGGATAATAACATGATTTGTATTCCAAGTGGATCCAGAGACATAGCCAGAAGGTTTTGGTGAACTCTGTTAACACATGGGTGTCAAATATATGTGTGATTTTTTTATTGCATTCTCTCTTGATTAAGTATAGATTTAATTACACATATGTACATCATGATGACAATTTTCTCACGTTTATATGAAATGATTAATGATTATTTGCTCATGTTCACATGCAATTAAGTGTCAGTAAAAGGTCCTAACTGTAGGATTTTTGTAGAGAAAGATCTCTCATAAATCCCGGATCAAGTGGTATCAGATCAGGTTTGACCAATTTTGTAGATTGTGAATATAATCATGGGCAAGGCAAAGAAGAAAGCATGGCTTTGTGAGCTTGAAGAAATCAACCAAAACATTCAAGAAGAGAATGTTGAATTGAGGATGTTTCTTCAAGAATATGAAGAAGAAAAGAGAAAACTACGAATGAAACTACAAGCTATGGAGGAGCAAGTTGGGGAATGCTCTACGATGGAAGAAGAAAGTCCTTCCAAGACAAAACCAACTTGTGGCCATGGCAGGTATACTATTTATGGTTCTTTTCATGAAAATGTTGATAGTTGCAGTTATTGTCAGATGATAGAGGATGCTCTCCTGACACCAGGGAACAAGGGTGGTTTCCTAGAAGCCTCATCTATAGCTTCATCCGACCAGGAGGAGCAGTTGGCCAAACTTCAGGAAGATGACCAAGCTTCAAAAACAAGAACATAGGTAAAGAATTATCCATATTAAGTTCCTTCCCTTATTAATGATGATGCCTCTTTTGGAGTTTTTGAAAGGCACGCCAAGGGTATTGGCTTGAAGTTGCTAAGAAAAATGGGTTATAAAGGAGGAGGTGTCGATTGACTGGGCAATATGATGATGACATCGGCAAGTTGAGGTGGTTGGTATGGTGACAACGTCAACATGGTGACTAGGTCGTTGAATGTGAATTACGATGTTGATGTAGTGGCACCACAAGTTGCCATGTGTCAGGTGGATTTGTGATCCGTCAGGATTTTTCGAAATGACTATGGTTGAGTTTAATTAGCATGCATTAATTGACCATTGGGAAACTTTAACGAAAGAGCGAGAAAAGAAATGAATTATACAGCCATTAACATAATTTCAGATCTAAAAAATAATGAAAACAGCAAACCATAATGCACAAGTTTGATAACGGAGTTCGGCAACTTTGCCTACGTCTCCGGGCCTTTTCTCTGTGAGGGAGGCTTCTTGATTTCTTTT
>ML791805.1:275759-303509 GCA_009831015.1 Picea engelmannii
CATAGTACACATAGATTTATACCGAAAACCCTCAACCAGGAAAACCTTTCTTATATTCATTATATCAAATTTCACCATTCACTATACAATATATACAATGTTTTTAGGTATTCCGTAGATACCAAAACCCTAATCCCTAAAACAGGGATTATTTTTAGTAAACCGCTAAAAATAGCAAAAACCGCCCAAAAACAAATTTCGAGGCGTTGCCCCCAACGCCGCACGTAACCAGGGGGGGGCATACCTTCCCCCCCCCCCCTAGGAAAGCGCCCGGTGCACATGGAACAAGCAGAGCACTAGTACGAGGGATCGTCAGACGTAGTTGTCATATTTGACGCGCCCACACACACATGCAAAGAATATAACACATACCCAAAACTCATGAGAAAATGTATTGTGATTGAACCATATTCCTTTCAGGAAGCAGTGGAGGATCCCACTTGGGATGATGCAATGGTGGAGGAGTATGACTCCATTGTCAAAAACAGTGCATGGCAAATTGTCCCAAGACCGGTCGACAAATTAGTGGTAGGTTCGAGATGGATCTACAAGGTAAAGCAAGTTGTTGATGGGAGTGTGGAGAAATACAAGGCCAGATTTGTGGCCTGGGGCTTCTCACAGATCGAGGGGACAGATTATGATGAGACCTTTGCACTTGTTGCAAGGTACTCTTCCATAAGATCCATCTTTTCACTCTCATCACAGATGGGCTAGCACATTCATCAGATGGATGTAAAAACTGTGTTTCTCAATGGGATCATTGAAGAAGAGGTGTACATAGAGCAGCCTGCAGGATTTGAGATCTTCAACAGTGATTCGCATGTGTGCCAACTCAAAATAGTGTCGTATGGGCTGAAGCAAGCACCGCGTGCTTGGTACACTCAGATAGACAGCTATTTCACCAGACTGGGCTTCACCAAAAGTGAAGCGGATGAAAACATATACCAAATTGTGTTGGAGGGTAAGATTTTAATCATTGTTCTTTATGTTGATGATTTAATATTGACTGGTGATGAGAAGTTGATACACTCATGAAAGGAGGACCTTGGAAAGGAGTTTGAGATGAAGGATATGGGTCTCCTTCATTATTTCCTTGGATTGGAAATATGGCAGCGAGATGGTGAACTTTTTGTGTCTCAAGGCAAGTATGTAAGAGAGATACTGGGTAAGTTTCACATGGAGGGATGAAAACCGGTGGATACTCCTCTTCCAGGAAACTGGAAGAAAGAGGATGCTACTTCTGGAGAGGTACTGG
The DNA here is from genome assembly GCA_009831015.1 of Picea engelmannii. Lineage (NCBI taxonomy): Eukaryota > Viridiplantae > Streptophyta > Pinopsida > Pinales > Pinaceae > Picea > Picea engelmannii. Next base: position 277,015 of record ML791805.1, read on the forward strand.
ATGCTACTGTCTATCGACAGTTAGTGGGTTCGCTAATATATCTAGTGAACACGAGACCGGACATTTTCCATGCGGTTAACCAGTTGATTCAAGTGATGGTTAAGCCTACCAAACTCTTTTGGAAGGTGGGTAAGCATGCCCTGAGATACCCGAGGGGCACATCTAAGTATGGCTTATGGTACAAACAGACGGATGAGGTGAATTTGCATGGCTTCACGGATGCATATTGGGCAGGCAGGCCAATGGACAGAAAGAGCACATCAGGGGGGATATTTAGTATCGGATCTACACATGTTTCTTGGTACAGCAGGAAACAAATATCCATGGCACTCAGTTCAGCGGAAGCGGAATACATGGCAGCGAGTCAAGCTGCATGTGAGGCTATCTGGATGACAAAGATATTGGTTGGTTTGTTTGGTTCTCATTTAGATCTGACATTGATTCATTGTGATAATCAGAGTTGCAATAAACTCTCGATTAATCTTGTGTTTCATGATAGATCTAAGCATATAGATATTCGGTATCATCATATCAGATATTGTGTGGAGCGGAAGATCATGTGTCTTCAGTACATTCCTACGGAAGATCAAGATGCAGAAATTCTGACGAAGGTGCTCACCAGGAGCAAATTCGAATACCATAGAGATAGGATCAGGGTGAAGGATAATCTCTTTCTTGTTGAGAGGGAGTGTTGAGATTCAACAAGAATATCCTAGTGAAAATTATGCACCTACACTAGGATAGAGCCTCAGGCTATTTTTAGGTGGAAGTCTATTTTTAGATGATGAGAAAATTATATTTATAGATGATGTCTATTTATAGATGGTGAGAAAATTCTATTTATAGATGTATGTCGACTATTATTATCCCTTAATAATAGTTGGACAATAAATATTAATCTATTCTCAATGAGCACTTGGAAATAGTTAACTAAAGTGGAAAATCAGTTAGCTATAGGAAATTCGAGTTCAAAGGTTGGTTGGTGGGACATGCAAGTCAAATTAGTTGTAACTCAGTGATTCGAAGTTGTAACAGAGTTGCATGTGTAGTTATGTGAGTTGTAAAGTAGTTTAACTTAGTTAAGTGAGTTAAGATCAGTTGTACTAGTTGTAACTGAACTTACACTAGTGAGAGATCAGTGAATTAATTATTAATTAATTCACAATCAGTGGTCTCACATGCAAATGAAGATTTACCATTGTTAACTAAATGCATGTCAGATCCAGTGGAGACCTAGTTGAGATAGCAGGTGAAAGGGACAGTTTGACTATCAGTTGTGACTTTAGTGGGTGCACTCATGCAACCACACACACATTGGATGTGCCCACAAGGATTGTGTAGCCTAGGCAAGAGGAATTCATTCATTGCAGGGATTTCCATTAGCAGGGATTGCACAGAGGAGGTAGGTTGTCTGGAAGCAATAAATTGGCACATGAATTTGTCAATTTTTATATGACAGTGTGAGATGATTGTATATTGTACTGAGAGATCTTGGATTAGAGTTTTGTATGAGATTGTTTCATGATCCATGATATATACATAATATATGATAGTGGGGTTTTTAACTTTATGTTTTCCAGGTAAAACATTTGTGTTATGTGTGATAGATCTTTCTTCTTGATATTGCAATTGGCGATAGTGTTTTAAATTCTGCAAGAATATTTGTAGAAGCAATTTTGTATTTAACAGTGGCATATAATTGTTAGATCAAGAGAATCCAGGCAATACATAATTTGCATTAAAATTTCTATATAATTTATGCAAATCTAAGTAGAGGATCCTGGAAGTGACAGTGACAGAATTTCATAAAAACACAGTCATTTTTTCACGATTTTTTACCACGAATCCATTGGTACAGTCATAATTTGGATCTGAGTAGTGGATTTTTAGGGCTCATGGTAGAATCTAACGCTTGTCATTAATGCTTGGCAAGTTTTTCGAGGTAGAGTTGCATCTTTCAGAACAGGTCGAGTTTACAATCAAAAGTTGCATAATGAGGAGAAAGACCTATTGGTGCTATGTAAGACAAGATTTTAGTAGTCGATTGAGCACCTTGGCATGAAACCCAATGTAAGTTTCATGCATTTATTATTTTTTCCTCTTTTTGGAAATTACAAAATGATGAATGTATGTTGTTGGTTCTGGTGATCTTTGAGTGCTACAGCAAGGCAACAAGATCTGAATTATTGTAGGAAATTCATTGTTTAAGCCTTGTGTTATCGCGCAATTTGTACTTTGATAGAAGAGAAGGTCAATGGAGAGAAAATTGGTGTAACGGGAGACTATCCCATCACTGTCACCTCAATGGGATGTCCCTTTCTATTTATGGTGGTAGGCCCAGGGGAGACGTCCTGGTGACCTGGGGGTTTGAGAAGGCAAATTCAACGTAGCTAGGTAAAAATCCCCACTCACAAGTCACCACTGATCAAAAAGTCCAGTTTTAATAACCAATGAAGAGATAATATGTCAGACGTTTACCTGCTCAAAACAAAGCAACAAGAAAACTATATATTTGCAAGTACACGTGTTGGTCAACACTTCATAAAACTAATGGACTTTCTTAATAAAAGAAATTTTTTGAATATGATGAAGTAAACTGAAATCTTATAATAGAAATGTTTATAGAGCAACACTTCACATAAAATGTCTTGAAAATAGCTTCAAAATGACTAAAAACCATTAACCATTGAAGTCATAATATTAGCATTTGACAGAAGCGCATAAGACAAAGTATAATTCATCCTTTGCAATTGATTTTTTGAACGTTTAATGCTGCATCTAATGGTTGTAGATTACTTTGGTAACATCAGCAATGTTGTTAGTAGGTCAGGCTATTCTAGTGTTAGAAAGTGTTAGTAGGTTGTTCAAAGAGTGGGTTTTGAAGGTTGTGTTGATCAATTACTCTAGTGAGGGCTTAGCCTAGTTCTTTTTTAGGGAAAATGGAGTCAATAAAGTGGTAGCAAATGTTGAAGGAAAATAATGATAATAGGAGAGCCAAAGACAAGAGACGTTGATACTTGAAGTGTTGGTAAGCCAAGGCTTCAACCACCAAACCCTAGGGGAAAATAACTACTAAGGTGTAGGTAACCCTAGGCCTTAGTAAATTTCCCTCCCTATTTAACTCAAAGATGAGGCAAATGATGGCTATGATGAAGCAATAATTGCTAGGGTGTTTCAATGGCAAGGCCCTTAGCAATAGCTTCAAGGAAATCAGCTTCTTGGCAAAATCTAGTAGGTAAAAGCTCTTGAAACTAGAACAATAACATGTGCTAGACTTCTTAGGGTTTTGAGCAAGTAATTTCATAATTTCAATGTAAATGAAAGATAAACATGACTAACCATTCAATGAAGAATAATTGCAGAAATTTCACTTACATTCATCAAGATTCATCAAGCATTAACCCTAGTTGAACACTTCCACTAAGAAAATTGCCAAAATAGTTCAAGATTAGCCTCCTCCAACAAGTGCGCACTAAATTTCAGTCACAAAACCCTAAGTAGGGTGAAAAATTGAGACCTCACAAGTGTGAGTGAAATAAGATGAAAAATTAGAGGGATTTTCCCCTTATTTATACAATACTAATGACCATAATTAGGTCAAACAAGGCCGACATGGCCAGTTACAAATAATATCCATTTTTTACATAAAATGTCATAATTAAACCCTAAAACAAGCTACTAATGTGACTTCATTCCATTTTAGGGTGACGTTAGGTCCTTTTTTGGCAACGTTGGCCTCCTCCATAAAAACATTAGGCCTCTTTGGGCCTCAAGAACCTGCCACACATGCCACTTGGCACACAACTGCCTCCAAAACATCCCAAAATGTTGGATGGCATCATGGGTGACCTAGGTGATGTCATGGGCCTTCCAAGGCCTACATCATGGTGGAAAGGGCACAACCCCCCTGGGTCCAAGCCTGCCAGGATGCCCCTGGTGAAACGTCCTCCTCTCTCTCTGATGCAACCCTCGGATATATCTCTTCCCCCTGCTGGGGTCTCAACATCCATCTAGTGGGATTTTAGCCTCATGGAGGTCTGAACTAATCATATCCCCATGTGTACTTGTCCATCGGGTACCTATCCATCGAGTGTGGCCCTGCAACATCAAAAGATGTGCTCTCCATGATCTCATAAGTCACAGGGATCATAGCAATGTCAATCACATCTAATCATAAAGTTATTAAACATGTGCATGAAAACCCTTTTACCCGAACAAGTGCTCAAATACATTATGCTAATATGCAAGAAAAGTTTGGAGGGGATTGTAGGACGTCCTATTGGGCTAATGCTCATTGGATGTGGGATTTTCCCGAGAGAAGTCAAATTTAGGCCATGTGAGTGGATGAGGTGGTAAGGGATGTCTGGGCAAGGGGTGCAGTGATAGCAGGGAAATGTTGGTGCCTCTGAAGAGGGTGAGTGTCACCTTGTCATGGATGCAAATGTTTCCAACCCTATTCATGCCTTTTATCTTTTATTCTTATTGATTTTTATTTCAAGAGGCTAGTTAGGGGACACTGCCCTGGCGTGGTGACTAGTGGTGGCAATGTTACCCACAAGCATTTCACAGAAATGAGAGGGTTGGCTCATTATGAGACCCCATTTCTCTTGTCTATGCTACTAAGAGCCACTACCCTGGCCTAGTGACCAACTGTCAGTAGTGTCATACCGCTACATGCCCATGGACCTAATAGGTTGGCTCATGATGAGACCCCCTATCCTCCAACTAGGTCTTGATTTATTATTTTTTATGGGTCTCTTTGTTTCTTGCTGAGAAAATTTTTATTTCTTTCTCGAGGATCCCTGGGCAAAGCATCTCAAGGTTTCATTATTTTGTATTTTATCTTTTTCCAACTACTCTTACACTCTGGGCCTTTAGCCCCTTCTTCCCACAAGGTAAGGTACAACCCTAAAATATTTGGCCAACCCAATGCTCGGACCAATGTAATGGGATGGATGAGTGGGAGAAAGATGAAACGTGGTAAGTATGGTGGGAGCGGACAATGACCTTTCATGAATCCCCCCTGTGGAAAATCAAACCCTATGGGTACCATCTTACTAGGGAATCTTGTCATTCCCTCCATGTGTGGTCAAGCGGAAAAGCATAAGGTCCAAGCACACGTTAGAAGCAAAAATAATTAAATGCACATATTCAAAGGTTTTGAGGATCAGAGTGACACATAACATGATACCCAGACTCATCACCTATTGGAGAAAGACCCATATCTGATGCAAGACCAGGCTGATGTGATGGATGTTGTTGTTGTTAAAAAAGTGGAGGCGCTAAAGAAAGAAAAGGATGGGCCCTCCAAGGCCATGATCAATTTGATATGGCTCTTGGTACTCCATGTCTAGGACTTGTGGGCCTCAAGACATAATCTCCTTAGTTATCCCTAGTATAGGGAATACCACCTTGTACACAAACCAAGACGATGTGGTAAGAGGCCATTTTGACACTTCGACGGAAAGTAGTCATGTTTACAACCAAAAGTCTCAGAATTGCAAGACAAATGTGATGATGATGGAATTTTCCTTGTTTATTATGTTGCACATGTTTTTAATAGGGGGTTTAAAAACCATAGAGTTTACCACTAGTGCACATTTGGGGCTATTTGACTTAATGGTAATGTTGCCTAAAAATTTTATGTAATTGCCATTTGTTTTGAAAATGGAAGTTGCCATGAAAATTTGTAAAGGTCTTGTAGCCACTATTGAGAGAGAGGCATTGTTTTGCTTAGGTCTATTTTGGAAACATTGTAATGGGTCTTGTAGCCACTGTTGAGTGAGAGGCATTGTTTTTCCTAGGATTGTTTTGATAACATTGTAATGGGTCTTGTATCCACTGTTGAGTGAGAGGCATTATTTTTCCTAGGGCCTGTCTTGACAATCATTGTAAACTTGTCCATGAGTGTTTATAAACTCCTGGAAAGTATGGTATTGCTTTGAAAATTGCAAAGTTGTAATAAATGTATTGTCAGCTACAAATTTTCATTGATGCAAGTGTTGGCATCGACATCCTCTTCCCGAAGTACAAAGGTGAAGTAGAAGAAGGGTGCAACCTTTCAAAGACATTTTTTATGTATATAAGGGAATCAAATACAATTTTTCATTAATGCAAGTGTCGACATTGACATCCTCATTCTGAAGTACAAAGGTGAAGAGAAGAAGGAAGCAGCCCGTCAGAGACATTTTTTATGTAGATCGAGTAGTGGGGAAGTGCATCATGGAGTGTAATACTATTCCTAGAAGATGGTTGCAGATATTCAAGTCACAATTTCTCTTTATACTTTTGGACCAAAAATCCTTTTTGTGGGGAGGTATGATCTAGGATGATCTCCACACAAGGATTTATTACTTTGCACACCATGGAGAAGATCATTAAAATGTTAATTGATGATAGGTGACAAATTTTAAAACGAATGTTTAATGCTTCATATTGTAAAAATGATTAATATTTTTTAGCATAATGTGCTCATATATTTTTCATGTAATTTGTAAAAAGGAAATTAAAATTAAGTGAGAGAATCCAACTCATAAATTAGTTTCCTTGTTTTAAGGGAAAATTATTTTTATGTGAGAATCTTACCTCACAAATTAATTTCCTAAGTTTAAGAGGAAGTTGGGAGTCTCATGATTTGGTGTGGGATTCTTCCTCATTTTATCACAAGTGGTTTCCTAGTCTCAAGGGGAAGTTAAGGTTGGTTGAGATGCTTTCTCATCTTTTTCCTTGAGTTGTTATTAGATCCTAAAATTGTGGATCTTGTCTCCTTGAATTATGGAGAGAGGGAAACTATATAAAAAAATTATGTAAGCATTGTAAGGGGAGGCCACCTTGAGTCCTTTTTAGGCCCTTGGAGAGAGATATTGGTGAGGAATGTAGTCCTTCTGGTGTCTAAAGAAATGTCACTTATGTGAGAGCCTTAAGTTCTCTTTGTATAGGATAAGGTTGCTCTGGTTTTTCAGCCCTATAAGGAGCATGTGGCACATTTTGTGAGAATATTTTAGCCTTGCTAAAGGAAGGATAATAAATCAATTTGTATTCCGAGCAGATTTGGAGACGTAGCCAGAAGGTTCTGGTGAACTCCGGTAACACATGGGTGTCAAATTATATGTGTGGGTTTTTTATTTCATTCTTGCTTGATTAAGTAGGTATTTAATTACACATATGTACATCATGATGACAAATTGCTCACGTTTATATTCAATGCTTAATGATTATTTTCTCATGTTCACATGCAATTAAGTGTCAGTAAAAGGTACTCATTGTAGGATTTTTGTAGAGAAAGATCTCTCATAAATCCCAGTTCATTATATGTCATTTTATGATGCTTCAATTGGAGGTACTCCCCCTCAACTAGTGTTTCTTCATTTTCAACATTTTCATTGTCATATTCAAATTCATTTTTCTACACAAATTTAGGCTCCTTTTTGCGGTCTCCATTGAACTTTTCAATAAATACAAATTTATTCATATGACCATGATCATCATCAAAATTATCATTCTTCCTAACTAGCTTACATTAATCTAAGATCGCATCTCTACTTATGTGTATCCTTTTAGCTTTGATATCATGCATTCTATATCCCTTTGCCTCATTAACATACCCATACATCCATCCACACCAACTTAGAGTTTCTTCTTCCCATCATGTATTAAAAACTAATGAAAATTTGTCTTTTCTTTTTTCTTTTTTCATTTTTCCTTGTTTCCAAAGTGACTACAATAGAATAAAAATTTATTTTCGGAGGTATTTGGATAAACCTTAGTATTTTTGGTTTTTTGTCGATGTTTCATATCCATAACATGATCCATCTTCAGGACATAAAACCTAAGAAAAATATAGGAGAGGAGCAACAATAAATAAGTCTTAGAATAAAAAGTTATTTCTAGAGGTATTCGGATAAACCACATTATTTTCATTTGTTTGTAAACATTTCAGATCCGTAACAAGATCCATCTTCAGGACATAAAGCCTAACAAAAATGTTGGAGAGGAGCAACAAAAAATAATTCTCTTTAGTATTTATTGTTGCTCCTCTCCTATATTTTTCTTAGGCTTTATGTATTGAAAATGGATCCTGTTATGGATCCAAAATGTCGAAAAATAAATGAAAATACTATGGTTTATATGAATACCTTTGGAAATAACTGTCGCCACATAAATATAATCAATCAGAATAAAAAGTTGTTCAGATTCTAGGAGTTTGTGATTTTCCTATGTAACAATTAATTGGAAAAATAAGTCTTTCATTGAAAATACATTGTCCTTCATAGTGTTTCCCTCAACATACTTAATCTAAACAAAATTGTATGGAGAGACATTATTTCTAATATTGTCTTCTTATCATATTTTTGGACAAAATACTTCTACATATCTTTGTTGGTCTTCTAATTGATTATGTCCATTAAAATATTATCTTAAAATACAAGCCTTATTGTATACATTGCTTTATCATGATTTTTCCACTCACAAACTTCTCCATGGTAAAAGTAAGAGGACTTGGAACCATCAAAGTACACTTAATAATCATTCCCCTTTCAATAACTTATCCATGTTATTTTTTCGCATGAAAAACCTTTGCCATCAAAAAGATTTATTCCTATGGCTTCTTTTCCAGTTAACATGTCCATTGTAACTATCATAATATTTTTTAGTCACAAAGTCTCAACTTGGACGTCTCCTTCCCCTCACCTATCCTTGAATAGACCAAGAGATAAATGAATAAATAAAAACTCCCTTTGAAGGTTACTCCCATCCCTCCCTTACACCATATACATATTAATACCATGTTGTTCATTTGGTCATTTTTGTCCATCAACATTTTATATGCTATGGTAATTTTAATATCGCAGCATAGTTCTTTTAAATGTTATTGATAAAATCAATAAGAATATATTATAATTCGTTGGGAGAGAAAAAAGAGATAAATTTAATGTTATTGGTTTTATGAAAAAATTGTTACTCTAATATTAAGACTTAATTTCTCTTGACTAATTACAATATTCTTTGTAAAATATTATATGTTTTATAATATTGAAAATATTTATAAACTAGTTCATTAGGGGTTTCTCGAGTAGTTGGGATTAATGGTTTTAATTCCACACACCTCAATTCAAATCTCCAATACTTCAAAAGGACCATATCGCAGAGCATTGAGCTTCTTATCAGGACCATGTAGTCTTTACTTATTTAGTTGTAACCAAACTTTGTCTCCCACTTTGAATGATTCCTTAGTTCTATCTTGATCATGATGGGCCTTGTACCTTTATTGTGACTTCTTCAATGTATCAAGTACATGTAAATGGATATACCTAATCTTTTCAAAAAACTTCTCCACTTTTAGTGTTTCTCTTGTGATGTCTTCCCTCACTCCTCCTTGTTGTCCATAGACAACATCCAAGGGAGACGGTGGAAAATACCCAAAGCATGTTTTGAAATAGGACTTCCCAATAGTAATATAGGATGTTTTTTGTAAGAGTGTTGAATGTAGATCATATTTTCATCCCAGGTCTCCAGATGCATCTGACTATAACCCCTCAAAAGTTGTACTAAAGTCTCGTTGACTACTTCTCTCTACCCATTTTTATGTGCATGGAATGTTGTATATCTCTTCAACTTCGTGTCCATATTCTCCCAAAGTGTAGTCCAAAAGGCACTAAGAAATATGATATCCCTATCTGAGATGATGCTCCTTGGTATGCCAAAGTGCACCCATACCTATTCAAAGAACATGTTTGTTTCTTCTTATTGTTTGATGGTATTTTTACAAGGCATAAGAATGCACATATTCATGAACCTCTCAACTACCACAAACTGATATTAATGGCCCTTCCTCACTATTGGAAAACCACCCACAAAATCCATGGAAATGTTTTCCCAAGGTCAAGTGGGTACATGTAAGGATTGTATAGACCTTGATTTCTATTACTGGGCTTGTTGGTACAACAAAGCATGAATCCTCTAATATACGAAGCTACATATTATTTCATTATGGTCCAATACACATTGTTGGCACAAGGGAAGACCTAGGGTTCAACGCTACAATAGCACACCAACAAATCAATAACTACCGGCCCTTTCAGCAACACCTGTGAAAAAGATGAAGTCTCATCCGAGGTAGAGGCAGGGGTGGTTGCAAGACTCAGGTGTCTGCAACCTTAGTTGGGACACAGATCTGTGATTATAATACTTAATAAAGCACTTAGCACCGTCAGTTCCTCAATATGCAATCAATATCCACCTTGTTGATAAAAAAGAGCTTCATAGAATTCACACTAATCTAATGTATTCAAGCACTTAGCATAAGTAAATAGATCGGATCGAGCAGATCAAACACTAAGCATAGCCATATAGATCAGATCTAACGTTCTCACATATAATAAGCACAAAGCATGAGCAGATCTATCTAAATAAATCAAAGCACTTAGCAAATAACATGTGAACACATCAATACAAAGCACAAAGCAACATAACACAGTGTTTATGTGGTTCAACCCCACCCTGGGGCTACGTTCACCAACTCTTCTTTTCTATTGTCTTCAGTCGATCGGTTACAAGCACAGAGCCTCAAAACCCTTACTCTGCACAGGACAGAAGTTCTATGCAGCTTGCTAGATCCTTCTTCCTTGCGTTACAGCACTAAGCCTTCCACAATCTGCTACAAGGACCTGCACTTAGCTCTGCAAGTCTCTTACAGTCATGCACAAAGCACTTATAGACTCTACTTGCACTTAGCATACATTCACATCACATAGATGCACCTCTTCTTCTTTCTATCCTAAGCATCTATTTATATATACAAAATAGGCCTAAACATGGGTAAACCCATGGGCCGACATCCCAATCCCATTACATAATCCCAAAAACCCAAAAAGGGGTCGAGATCCCGTGATCTTCGCTTCGTCTTGCGCTATTCCTTCGACAGGTTGTCGAAGTCCCAAAATAGGTCAACATGACCAAGAATCTCCCAAAACTTGGTCAAGGGACAATAGGCCCCCAACACTCACCTATGACTCGTCCCGAGTTACTCTGATCTGACTAGTTCTTCTTCGAACGCCTCGAGTTTGGCTCAAGTTGCTTCGACCTGCTGCTTTGCTACGGCTTCTTTCTCAGTGAACTCCTGGATCACTACGTCATTCACTGGCCCTTCTAGGCATTTTTTTGTTGTAGTGACAACCTTTTCTAGCTCTACTCCTCGTCTTTCAACCTCTGTGAACAATTGGCATGCCTTATCTTGCACAGGTTGGATTCGTTGAGTTACTTCCATAACTTTTCTCTAGATCGTATGGACCTGTTGATGGGCAGTGCATTTCTCTTGATATCTCTTCATTCTGTCTACAGCTAACAGGGCCTTCAGCTATGCTTGTACCATGTCTGTGTGCTTCTTCTCTTCCTGGAGCTGCAACTCTAGTGCCTGCAATTCTGGATTCTCAACGAGCTTCTCATATTTTTGGGCACTGTGGTTACTCGGTTTCTTTCACTCCCCAGCAAGAGCCTTCAGTCTCTCAACTGTTCTCATGGTGGTTTCTTCCCTTTGGTCTCTTACATCTTGCGGGGTCTCGGGCACAGTGCGTAGCTCCAAATCTGTTATGTGTTGCTATAGTTGTTGAATTACTTCTTCAATTTGTGCCACATGTTGTGGGACTCTTTCTTAGACCTTTACTTCTATAACTATCACAGAGCGAAGTGCTTTGTTGACCCTTTCCTTTACTTTGAGTTGCTCCATGAGAAACTGTTACTTTTCTTTCTGCAACTGGACTTTTTCTTCATCCCACTTTGCGTGGAGAGCAAGATTTTCCCATTCTGCAATACCGTGTTGCTCTAAAAGGTCTCCCTGTACTTGTGCTAAATCCTAGGTGGCTTGCATTGTTTCCTCCTGTGCTCGTCTAAGGCGAGCTTCGACTATATCAACAATTCGGTGGAGTTGAGCTAACTCATCTCCCATTTCTGGTGTTTCCAATGGCATAGGCGCAATGGAAATTGCACGGCTGGACTGTAGTTCTTGTTGCACCCCTTGAAGTTCAACCTTAATTCAATTGTATATATCCTCATGTTGAGCCTCTTGCTTCTCTGTTATCTCCAGCGAGGCATCATTCAGTGTTGCTACAATGAAATCAAAGTCATCTGAGGTGAGAGTAGTCTGCATTTTGGTCATATAGGCTTTCGATTTCTTCTGAGAAGAAGGCTTCGGGGGGGAAACCTCCCTTTTCTTCGAGGGATCCTCCTCATCTCTAGGTGATGTAACCTCACCTTTCTTCTGTTCAACTTCTTCTCCATCTATCTCTTCACCATCACCTCCTTGTGCAGGTGAGATGGAAGAAGTATTTGTTGAGGTACTGCTTACGTCTTTGGCTTCTTCATTCTTCTTTGTCTTGCTAGGTCTAGGTGTATCATGCGCTACTTCTGAACTTTCAATGTCGGACATCTCTACAGGGTCTGCTGGAATGAGGAGGTTCGCCAACTAGTCTTTATTAATATCTTCCAAGTCCTCCTATGTCAGCTTGTAGTAATATTGAAGTTGTTGCTTGTGCTCATCAGTGCACATTGTAATATAAATGAAATGGCGGTCCACACTGAATTTAATTAAAGTTCGAAACCTATGGAGAGTATTTAGCATGAATCAAGGCTCGGACGGGATGGTTGTCTTCAGCTGGTTGTAATAGGTATGGAACATGTCATTTGACTGCCATTGTTTGTTCGTGTCACTGGAATACCACAGTGTACTGAACTTCGCGGCCAGAGGTTCAAAGGGTTCGATGTCCAAGAAGGTCACACCTTATGGCATCTCCCATGCGATGAAAGCGATCAGGATTATAAGTCAGCTGAAGTGGAACTCATATCCTTCTTATTGCACTTCCCTACCATCCAATTCCAATAGTTTCACTAGGTAGTTCTCCCAATTCATTTGTAGGCCCTTCGCGCACTTTCCTGTGAGGTCGACTACAAAACCAGTCACTTGGGTGGGTCGGTTCTTGCAAAATGACTTTCCTGTGATCAATTGACAAGCTAGGCACACTCTGTTGCTTTGGATAGAAGCTACCTTGTAGCCTCGCATTCCCTTCTCGACATCTTCGTAAGTGTCCTTGATCCTTCGTGTGAGAGCGTGGTCCATGGATTTTCTAGGATAGAAATCATGTGGGTCAGGTGCTTGCATGCTCAACCCTGTGATACGATTGATCAACGTCGGATCCACTGTGATACGGCGGTTTAACCACAATTATCTGCCATGGTAGTAGGACAGCAGAAGCTTGATGCATGCATTCACTTCTTGGTGCCTTCCAAAGTGAGGAATCTTCATGACATTGAGCAGTGTGGACTGTGCGAGGTTCATAGTCCATGACTGGGGAACTATCTTCGAATTCTTTCCCTTTGTTCTGGTCAGGTACTTATGTGGGGCGAGCATGTTGTAGACCTTCCTGTCGTCAAGGTTGAAGTCGCTAAACTTCAACGCTGCAATATTTTCTTGGTCTGCGTGTATCCCCTTTAGGAGGTACGCAATGACCAAAGCATACTCAAATTCTCTAGGCACACTGTCTCGATTGATTGTGCCGCTCAAAGGTGGTAGACAAGCAGGTAAAATGCTCAGAATTAACTTAGCATTCGTGAGATCATCTCTATGCTTGATTCACTTTTCATCGGCTGGCTGGGATGGTCTGGCTCGAGCAGTGGATGGAAATGCTTTCATTGTTCTTGTGGATGAAGCCTGGATACCTTCAGTCATCAAGTTGATCAAAACTTCTTCAACAACTTTCTCTGCGGCGCTCAATTCTTCCAACATACGCACTTGGAGTGAACAATCGCATGTTCGGGGAACAAATTAGACACAGTACTGAGATAGAGATCAAGAGTACGATGATCACTGTGTAAACTTGGCTTAGTCTGCGGGCTCGATTTCTCAATTGGCAAAAGTGTTCTCGGCGCGTACCACGGCGGGATAAATAGGGAACTTGACAACGGTTCGCTTGCAATGGGTATGAGCCTCCATTAACTCTTGTTTGGTTCGTTATGGCACGGTCCAACGATCTGATGACGAACCATAATTTCCTTTTTGCCCATTTGGAGTGTCGATCTAATAGTTATAATGTCCCCAACGGTTATATTTCTTAATCATGGCGAAGTGCCATGTGTCATTGTTCTAATATCCCGGCGAAGCTCCAATTTTGCAATTTTTCCATATGCTAAGTTCCCTCTGGAACCTTCTGCAACTTTTCGATCTTAGCTCTCTTCTTAATTAACTTTCTATCCTTTTTTCCAGTGAGATTCATCTCGGTATTCCTTTTTCCATTCTGATTCTTATCTTCCTTGATCATAATCACTTCGCGTTGTTGAGATTCTTCCCTAGGATTCCTAGATAATACTTCGTCTTTGTCTGGGGTAGGTACTTCAGTCTTCTGTGGGTCTTCTAATGTTCTTGCAGCTTCGACATCTGGGTTGCTAGTGTTAAATATCTTCGATTTGCTCTCATGTTCTTCAATCGAGTGTGTGATCCTTTTGGTCATGAAATCTTTTAACTCTTGTTTCTTCTGCTCCAAAACTTCTTCTTCTTCTTTTCGTCTGGCTTGATCTCTATCAATCCAAGGTTTTCCTAGTAACATAGTAAATAGGGCGTTGTCTTCAATAAATTTAATAATCTCAAAATTTTCTTTTGTCGAAGTACCATTAGCGTTCATAGGTATGGGAGCGAGCTTCCAACATAGGTTTATCAGCTTTCCTCTGAATAGTCCTATTCCTCCTAATGAAGGGATCATATCAGGCTTCCCTATGGCTTCCCAAGTTCTTTCTGTCATGATATTCACCTGTGTTTCTTCATCCAAAATACAGTCAATGTCGAAGTCTCCTATTCTTACTTCAATGCATTATTTTTCCTTGAAGATCTATGATAAGCTTACATGTCGGTGGTCATTCAGGGTTTCTTTCATCTGTAACAATACTTTATCTAATTCTTTATGGGGTTCTTCCATTCCTAGGTCTAACATAGGGTTTTCTTTATTCAGATTCATTTCTTCCAGTTTAGCAATCATTCTAGGGAAATCCAACACTTCATGGTCCATATCTTTACAACAAAGACAACCAGGTATTTTCCCAGGGCATTCCTTAGCAAGATGTCTTGATCTTCTGCAACTATAACAGAGCATTAATCCTCTCTTTGTTTTAAATGATCCCCAGCCTTTCTGATACTACGCACTAGGATCATGGTAGCTAACTTGCAAAAAATTATTTTGAGGATCCTGCATCCATTTGTTAGTCCAAACATTCTTTCTATGCATAGGTATAACATATCTTTCACTATGCTTATCAGATCTACTGATATCAAGCCTTCTTTCATCTATTAGTGCCCTAGTTTTCAAGCTAGGACAAAACCTATCAAACATAACTAGATCCATAGTTTAGAAACAAAAATTTCCACTTATATTACTTCTACAGAGAACAAAGCTTCGAGATCTAAAAAAAATTCACTATTCTTACCTTTATCAAAGCACATAGCTTGCAGAACTTACCTCTTTTAATCAAACATTCTCACTTTTACCTTTCTTAGAGCACAAAGCTTCCATATCTTGCTTCTTTCCTTCAGATCTGACTTCTTTTCTTCAGATCGGGCTTCTTTCTTTAGCACAGAGCTTTATAAATCGAGTAGGATACTGCACACTAGGGAACAGATCTACGCATAGAGATTTCACAATATCAGGTCGAATCTTTGCACAAAGCTTCTTCTTTCTTAGTTCCCAGTAATCACAGTTTCAGGTCCCAGCAACGGAACCATTTGTTGGCACAAGGGCAAACCCAGGGTTCAATGCTACAACAACGCACCAACAAAGCCCTAACTACCGACCCTTTCAACAACACCTGCAAAGCAGATGAAGTCTCACTCAAGGTAGAGGTAGGGGTGGTTGTAAGACTCAGGTGTCTGCAACCTTAGCTGGGACACAGATATGTGATTATAATACTTAATAAAGCACTTAGCACCATCAGTTCCTCAATATGAAATCAATATCCACCTCGTTGATAAAACAAAGCTTCACAGCATTCACACTAATCTAATGTATTCAAGCACTTAGCATAAGTAAATAGATCGGATCGAGCAGATCAAGCACTAAGCATATCCATATAGATCAGATCTAACATTCTCACATCTAATAAGCACAAAGCATGAGTAGATCTATCTAAATACATCTAATCACTTAGCAAATAACATGTGAACACATCAAGACAAAGCACAAAGCATCATATCATAGTGTTTACGTGGTTCAACCCCACCCTGGGGCTACGTCCACCAACTCTTCTTATTTATTATCTTCAGTCGATCGGTTACAAGCACAGAACCTCAAAACCCTTACTCCACACAGGACAGAAGATCTGCGCAGCTCGCTAGATCCTTCTTCCTTGCATTACAGTACTAAGCCTTCCAAAATCTGCTACAAGGACCTGCACTTAGCTCTGCAAGTCTCTTACAGTCATGCACAAAGCACTTACAAACTCTACTTTCACTTAGCATACATTCACATCACATAGATGCACCTCTTCTTCTTTCTAGCCTAAGCGTCTATTTATATATACAAAATAGGCCTAAACATGGGTAAACCCATGGGCTGAAATCCCAATCCCATTACATAATCCCAAAAACCCAAAAAGGACCCAAAAAGGGGCCAAGATCCCATGATTTCCACTTCGTCTTGCGCACCTCCTTCGACAGGCTATCGAAGTCCCAAAATAGGTCAACATGACCATGAATCTCCCAAAACTTGGTCAAGGGCCAACACACATGCCTCTGTAAGTTGACAACTATTTTCCCAACACCAAAATGTGTTGCAAACTTGGAGGTGTGAGCCTCTCTGATAAGTTGCAATCATTCACCTTTAAGAACATAGAGCTTTTCTAGCTTGTGGAGTAATCCATTCTAGAGATGATAGCCACCATTATTGTCATCTTCTTCTACACAAATTTTTCCCTATAGTCCTTGAAACACCACTTTGAAGTCCTCAGCGTTTGTTTATTCCTATTTGTATGCATTATGGGTAAAAGGATCCATATGCATAAGAGTTCCTAAAGCTATAATATTGGTTGTGGGTGTCCTTGAAAGATGTATGCTAACTTATTAGTGTTTCCCTTGTTGTATTTGATGACTAGATGAAACTGCTACAAAAACTCCATCCACTTGTAATGTCTAACTTGCTAAAGCTTACCTCAGGCTTGAAAATACTATAGTGGTTAGTGATTGGTGTGGATAATGGTTCCCTTTCCCATGAGATAGTGCTTCCACTTATTAATAGATTGAACCAGGGAATAGATTTCCTTATCATATGTAGGGTAGTTCAGGACTCCCCCATGAAACATCTCATAATGATAGCACACCATCTTACCTCCCTACATCAAGACCACTCCCATTGGCATATCCTCTTGCATTTGTCTCCATGTTGAAAGGATTTTGCAAGTTAAGCAATTTAAGAACTAGTGATTTAATGATCTTTCATTTCATCTCATCGAAATATTTATGTTGATTCTTTCCCCACTCAAAACTCTTATCAATGGTTGTTTTGGCATGGAGTGGTGCAACTACCACTGAAAATGATGCTATGAAATTTTGTAGGTACTGCACTACCCCAACAAAGATCCTAACTTTATGGACATTAGTAGGAATTAACCACTTGATGATGGCCTCCATCTTCACAAGATCTATCTTGAGTTCCCCTCCACTTAACACATATCCAAAATACACCAATGACTGTTGAGAAAACTCACATTTCTTGAGGTTAGCCAATAGTTGATGTTTTTTTAGAGTTTTTGACACCTACATGAGAAGTAATATGTGATCCTACCAAGTAGATATATAAACCAATATGTCATCCAAATACACTATTAAAAAATGAATCTAAATAGGGATGTAATATATCATTCATTAATTTCATAAATGTAGTTGTTGCATTACATAAACCAAAAGTCATGACCAACCATTCATACAGACCTTGCCTTGTATTGAAGGAAGTCTTCTAGGTGTCTTCCTCTTTAACACATTCTTGGTGGTATCCCAGTTTGAGATACAACTTGGTGAAGTACTTGGCATGCTGCAAATAGTCTAACAAATCATCAACCTTGGGTAGAGGGTATCGATTCTTGAGTGTGATTTTGTTCAAATATTTATAGTCAATACACATTCTCTAATACCCGTCCTTCTTGGGTGCTATGATGATAGGCGGCCCACAAGGTGAGGTTCTTGGTTGAATTACTCCCTGCTCCAGTAACTACTACAATTGTTTCTTCACTTCGTCTGCTTCCAGAACAATCTGTCTATACAACATAATATTTGGTAATGAGGCTTGAGGCAACAACTATATCTCATGCTCTACTTCTCTCTTAAGTAGTAACCCTTCAGGCTCTTGGAACACTCCTATGTAATCCTACAAAAATTCCTCCAACTAATGTTTCTACTCTTTAGTACATCCCTGGAGGGATGCCTTTACTCTTACTGATTCCTCCCCTAGCCAAGTCTCTCTTAAGAAAATAAATACATACTTCTTACTAAAAGTAATAAAAAATTTGGCTTGGTTGGCACTTACCAGAGAGATCTTTGATTTACCTTATTTTGAATTGATGATGTAAGACTTCCCATCCTTGATCAAGCAATACTAGTTTTCTCTCCAAATGAATATTGCATCCCTCATATCCATGTAGGGGCTTCCAAACACTAAACCACACATGTAGAGGGGTACTACATCTAACTCCACTTCATCAATAAAATATTCACTTATAACAATCTTGATCTTACATTGTTTAGTGACTTTGATATCTCCATCCTTATTCACCCTTCCTAATGGATATGGGATCAAATGATCATGGACCTCCAACCCAAGCTTGTTGACCAAATAATATGCTAATAGGTTGACTTGTGAATTGGAATTGAATAGAGCATCTACCTTGGTATTTTTTAACTTGATCTTAATATGGAAGATTTTTTGTCATCTCCTTCTCTTCCTTTTGATTAAGGCTACTCAAATTCACCTCGTTTTTCACTAAAGTGCATACAATCTTCTCATCCACATCCCAACTACTCTCTACCTAGTTGCCTAAATCCATGCCGAGAAATTTCTTCTTCTTGGCATCCTTCTTATGGTTCTTTTGATTCATATTTGGATGTAGTTTATAACACTTATCTTCGATGTTACCATTATTATTGCAATGGTTGTAGTTGTTTTTTGGATCCTTGCACTGATGTGTAGTAGTTGTCATTTTCTTGTATTTTCCTTTCCAATTCTTCTTCCCCTCCTTGGAATTAGATTGGTGGTATTTCTATTTACAACCACTTGGATACTCTTTCTTATGGCCTATGTTCTCTAGGTATTGTGCTTGCACAAAAGCCTCATCAATGGTCTTTGTTTTGAAGAGCATCACTTGATTTCACAAATGATTGTGTAGACCCCCTAGATACTTGAGGAGTATGTCTAGTTTCTTGGGAGAGATACCCAACATGATTTACATCTTCCTGAATTTGATGATGTACTCTTGCACACTTTTCCCTTGCCTCTACCTGAAACGATGCCAATGGATCCACTAGTCCTCTACATACCTAATAGGGTATAACTAAGGCTTGATGATGGTTTTAAAATCATCCCACTTAATTATTAGTGGATTTCCCTCTAGCCTAAGTGTCTCTATGTGGATTTCCCACCAGGTTAGTGCATGGCCCTTTAGTTCTAATTGGGAAAATGAAATCTTCTACTCTTCATCTATATTATGGACACTGAAATACACTTCTAACTATTGCAACCAATGAATCAACTTAATAACATATATCTCACCTTGAGAGAGTTTGATATCTAGTTTCTCTTCCATTTTAAATAGAGGTTGTAAAGGAGTGATGGCACTGGAACTTGGTTTCTCTTTCTTGGGCTCTTTTTCTGAATCCTTTTCTAGGTCTTCAATATCTCCCAATTTCTCATCTGATTCAACTTCTGAGTTAGAGCCATCAACCTCACTGAAAGGTTCAAAATTGTTCACTAGATCCACCACAAGGAGGGACATGTTGCGAGAGATATCAACAAATTTCTCTTATAGCCTTTAAAATATCTCTTTTTCTACATCCCAAGGGTTGGTATAATTGGACTCATATGCCATGGCTAGGGTTTTGTGACTTCCTTCTTAAGCCAATTCTTGGATACTGCAACTTCCCACAAATACCCCAAAGAAAACTACTCTAATGCCAATATGATTTGTAAATTGTCATGGATATTGCATTGGAACAATTCCTCACAACAAATCTTGTATTATGCTAGAATCTTTTATTAATGTAGTTTTATTTCCTTAGATCTTACATTTATTATCACTAGCTTATTACTCATATTATGAAAATAACTAAAATATGAAAATGAAAGAACAAGCAAATAAACACACCATCCACACAAATGAACACAAGATGTATCATGGGAAACCCAATATGAGAGAAAACCTAGCTAGAAGGTGAGGCCTATGCTCTACTCTCTTTTCTTCAGTTATGAAATGAAAGTACAAATAAAGGGCACTCACTATGGAGTTTTCGTTGAAACTATGGCCTGAATGGATTCTACATAATCTTTTTTCTCCTTTGTTATGCTCTCAAATCCCACTCCTAGATTCTCTTCTCAAATATGGAACAAATACAATTCTAAAGAATGGAATCATTTTTCCTAATGGAGGCCCAATATTTAACATAGCTTGATAGTCATCTAGGGTTAGGCTTGTAGGAATGTATCAACCCTTAATGAGTGTTAGGTTTTGGACCTTCTAGAATATTCTTAAAATTATGTATGTGTCTATCCCCACATGTGTCAGTATTGGGGGATGAAAAGAAATCTAATTAATACCATGGTGGTCAACAAAGTAGGCCAATATGAAAAAGGCATAACTTCCACATATGAGCGAGCTTCGATTGAGATGAATTTCACATCGTTGCAAAGGTATCAACGTTTAGAACAATGCTAAGGGGATGGGAGTTATGCTTTCAATTTTTTGACCCCAAAAAATTTCGTTTGATGTCTCAAAATGGCTCTAGAAGTTTTCAAACCCCAAATTTCTAAACTAGGGTCTGCCACTAAAAAGGGCCCTGCAATCCAATGCCTCCAATTTTTCCACTTGGAAAGTACCAAGATAGATGAAAATTTATATAATGATCAATTTTTTATCAACTAGCATCGTACTTCTTGGTTCATCCATAGTACTAGGACTACTTTCACCTTCTTCAACTTGCTTTTCTCTATGATGCCCTCTTCCAAATCATGGACCTCTCCTAATGGTCTGTTGTGTTGGAATATTTACAGACAGAAGGTAGAGTATTCTTGTTTGTCATTGATGGCAAGATCAACACAACGAGTGTATACTTGTTTTCCAATGATAGAAAGATCAGCAGCGCAATGATGATGGCATGGCAAAAATAGAAGTGTAATCTCAGGAGGAGGAGCAACAGTGATCGTTGGATCACCCATCCCGAAGTCCTGATGGCCATCAGATCTGAATTCAGACAGGAGGAGTGTGCAAAAGAGGAGAACAAATCTCAAACGTTGGATCTGAACGTCGAGGACCAACAGCCATCGGATCCTGTATAACTGCGAAGAGGATAAGGCTGAGTACTATCCTATAACTTCGCGATATGCGAGATTGTGAAACAATCCTGGTCGTTGGAGCCAGAGGACATGTGGCGAGCGATTGGAATTTCACTGACTTGCACATTGGAGGAGTCAAAGGAGCGTGGTGTGGAAACTCGCGATACGCGAAGTCGCGAAACAATCCTAGCCATTGGAGCCAGAGGACACGTGGCAAGTGATTGGAATTTCGTTGACTGAAGGGTCAAAGGAAGGAGGTGTTCTAACCTCCAAAGTCGCGAAATGTGAAATCGCAACATGATCTGAGCCATCGGATCAAGGGGAGATCTGGACCATTGATTTTCTAGGGAGACGAGATTTGAAGTCACGAAACGTGAAATCACGATTTGATCACAGTTGTCGATCAAAGGGAGAGCGTGGACCGTTGATTTGGCATGACGAAGAATGAAGTCTGAGTTTTCGAAGAAGAGATCTGGACCGTTAAATCACCGAGGATCATGGGCCATCAATCTGGAGTATTTCATAGTTTTGCGAGTTGGGAGTCTCAAGGCAACTCACATCAGGAAATCGCGATACATGATATCGTGAAGCACCTTTTTTCTTGACCCCTGGTCATAGTTGGAGGTCACATCGTCAAAGGATTAAAGGAGGAGATATCACATCACTAGGCTCCACATCGGAGATCGTCGAGATCGTGAAACGCTCGTTTGATTAGTGAGTCATCACAACCAGCGGTCATATGGGATAAATGTGAGACCCTGCAGATGTAACCCAACGGTGCTGGTTAATTTGGAATTTAATCGAAGGGGCACTATTTCGCCTCATGGTTAATTGTTCAGTTATGATTCAGTTAGTAGAAATGAATCATAGTTCTTAGACGTTTGGTGATTCAGTTGCTGCTGTGTTTCCTTGGAGATTCGAGGTGTAACTGAATCGGTGGGAGAACATAAAAGAGATCTGCAGTGACTGTGTTAGGTTAGTTTTTCTAACTGAAAAATGAGTTGAACTGTAAGAAAGGTAAAATTACAGTATGCACAGTGTGAGATCAAACTCAGAGATGAGAAACAGAAGTTGAACATACAGAAGCAGAGAAGATTTGCAAAACAGACAGAAGAAGAGAAGAATTGCAGAACAAACAGAAGCAGAGCAGATTTGCAGAACAGACAGAAGAAGAGAAGAATTGCAGAATAGACAGAAGCAGACCAGATTTACAGAACAGAGAATAATCGGTAAGAATTGATATATCCCCATATGGGATATCACCTTGACCATATGGGGTATCGGGGAAGTAAATTTAATCCCCATATGGGGTATCACCTTGACCATGTCCCTACTCATTCTCCAATGATGTTGCGTCAGCTGGAGGCACACTCCTCAAAATCACAACACAATCTTGTCTAATACTTTCTTTCTCCTCATTGTCGGCAATTGAATGCTATCCTTAATGCTACAGATTATGCTATCAACCGGAATGGTTTTTAGTGCTAAATACTACTATTATGATATCATTTTGCATATTATACTTTAATATTACTTTTATTATATTATCATTACATATATTATGATATCATTATTGCATATTATACTTTAATATTACTTTTATTATATTATCATTACATATTAGTATTGGTAGATTATTATTAATACTTATTAATATTATTTTCACTTATTATATTTTAGGGTTAATAACTATGTTATTGTAAAATTTATTTATACTTTAATAGCAATTTAGGGTTTGTAGTTTTCTAGGGTTTCTTATATGACATTTTTAGTTCTATAGGGTTTCTTGGTCTCTGCTCTTTACATATTTATATGTTTGGTCTCCCTCTTCTCATACACGATGATTGTGGACTTTCAAAATGATGATTGTGGACTTTCTGAGTGATTCTATTAAACACTAGCTAATTTTTTCATGTCAATGCCTTTTGAATATTTTTGTTAATTGCTTGATTTACCTACAATGTGTAGTTTATTCTTATAAGTACAATGACATTCTTCTAGTCAAATTTAGTGTAATTATAATGACATGCATTATGAAATAAAATGAATGGATGTAATATAAATTCTTGGGTAGTGAAATTGTATTGATTAAGATGAAAACATTCATGTACAAAAGGCTAAAATCTAGTGAGTTTGACAATAGAGTTATGAGAAGGTGATTGGAAGAAACGAGCTCTACAAAGATGTGAGAACATTGGACCAATAACCTAATAAATGAAGAGGGTGAGGTAAGGTAAGTTCATAATTTTGTTTTTAAGTTCCCATCATTGAGGTGTATGACCGTTAGGAAGTGAATATCATAGACAATGAGAAGAATCATGTTGTTGAAATGATCCACAAGTTTGTGCCAAAATTATATGGGAAGGTAACAAATTTGCTTTGCTTGGGTATTATGTAAGTTAAGGTAAGGTAAGGTATATGGAAGTCTAAATCGATAAATTTTCTTAGGCATTATATGGGTTGAATTCCCTCCAAGAACATGATCAAAGCCATGCATCCCATGGATGGTATGTGTATGCCATCCAAATCATGACTAAAAGTGTTTTTTGTACAATATTTGGCACACTATAATGATCTAATTAGTATCAAATTGTGGGTTTGAAAAAACTCCCTTATAGTCTTATATTGATGGACTAGGATTTCTTAGTCGATAAAGAAAGAAGGTGCATTATCTTGCATGGGTTGAATTTCTGAATTTTCCTTTGAAAATCTAGTCAAATTTGGAGTGGTACATCCAATCATCACCATTGTCGTCAACATTCATCATTAATCATCATCATTGTCATCATCACCATTCATCAAGGAGTTGGGTACCCTAGAAATCATCATCATAATCATTCATCAACATCATTCATTACCAACATCAAATTAACAAACACTCAAATAAATGCACTATATTATTTGAAAACTAAATCATAAACAATTCATCAAACATGTCCAAACCAATTTATATATATTCGAAATTGGCCCAACTACACATTTTTTTTAAATAGCACATCGTGCCCAAGATACATAATAACACCTTGTGCCCCAATTGGAAAATAATGGCATCGCGTGCCCAAGATACATATTGGCACTTGCTAGCGGGAAAAATCCCCCTATGGCTACACTGGGGCTTACAATGTAGGCAGATCAATAACCATTTAAAAGTCTCCTACTTCTCTAACTACCCCAAACATATCCCAGGCTCATACACGAAAAGCAAAATGAGAAGGATCGGGTAATTGTACCTCTACTCTGCATCCAGTGATGATCCTCTCGCGCTTGATAGCTTCGCTGACTGCAAACCTCCTCCCACGGCTGGCATGAATTCAAAGGAAAATAAACATAAAACTACAAGCATGAAATTCATATATAAATCAAAGGTTAGATGTTAGAATAAAAACATAAATCAAATGGAAACATTCAACACATCATGATTTGGGATAGGCAAAGTACTTCTTTTATTGATAATACAATGATCACTTACAACCAAATCCGGCTACTGCTCCACGAACCTAGTCTAGGATCCTCTTCACCAAGCTCCAAGTGCACCTCCGTATGGATTCTCCTCTCAACCTTCTTCCTGGGAAGTATAATGGGTTTCTGATGGAGGAAGGAAGGCAAATTGGGGAATTCTGAGGCAATTCTCACAAAAGGTCTACAATTACTTGGGGCAAGGAGGGGATGTGAAATGGGAAAAGTTTCATTTTTCTTATGTCTAGATGTGGAATGAGACCCCAACACCTCCTTTATATGACAAAAGGATGGTTATTTGGTTGGGTGACAGGCTATAGGCGGTGGATTAGTTGGGAAACTACCCAATAGCCCGTAATCTCAATGAATTCCTTGCAACTTTTTATTTTTTGGAACTTTTGAAAGTATACGGGAGTTGTAGTGGTGCAGCATACATATGTATTCGGTTTGTAGTGGTGCAGAAAGCGTATGTACATAGGCAGTATTGGTGCAGGGCGCGTACATCTTCAAAAAATGAGTTTTTAAGAAGAGAAACTCAATGATGGCTTGGAAAAAAATGCAAGTAAGAGATCCAAAGGCCAGGTATGCATGTGTAGAGAAATTTAGGGCTATAACATATGCCCCCTAATATGTGAGGTCAGAAGAGCATCTGATGGCCGAAATACATTACAAAATCTTCACCAGTGTACAAAACGAGTGAGCCCGGGACCAAAGTTTGGGAGGTGCCATCTGCAAAAATAAGAATTGTCTCTCCGAGGCAAGCATAACCATGCTCGAGATGAAATAAATCATGGCTTCCAATCAAATACACTGCATATCCATGTCATATAAATATATAAAGTGTAGCCACGAGCAATACACAACGGATCTACATCTCAAAATCAAAGATATACAAGTATAGTATCCATGTTCAAGAAGCCAATTAACGCTCGATGGATAGAGATGAGGTCTTCAGAGCTCGAGAAACAACTTCAAGATCTTCAATACTCGGGTAGGATTGCAATGTGAGTGTATGAATTAACTACCCAGAGGTCTTCAATGACTCATCGGGAAAAGACAAGAGGATCTCGATGATCATGTAGAGAACTTCATTGATTTCGAACAAGGACTTGATTGGAATTTTTGGGATGGTCGGGCATGAGGTCAAGAGACAAACTGTAGAAAGGCCAACTCAGGTTGGGTGAAAATTCCCTTGGACAAGAGCACGAAGGATGATTAGACTCAGGCAACATGACATTGACATAAGTTCACAATGCAGGAGGCAACACAAACTCTCCATGTGTTTGGAAGAGTAACCAAACGGAGGAGGACACAACTCTATGTAGAAATAACATATTCCTAAGGTCGTATTAGATCCCAATGCTTGACGAACAAACAAAAGGATGTGTTTTGTCCAAGGGTGACTCATTGTGTTGCCAAAAAAGAATATATATTTCCCGTCCCCTCTTTTTGGTTTTTTTTTTTTTTTTTTTT
>ML791805.1:303526-443351 GCA_009831015.1 Picea engelmannii
TTGTCTTTTTCAATTTTTAAAGAGCTTGAAAATGAATAAAAGAATGCTACGTTACAAAGGAGGAACGAGTGTCACAAGCATACTAGTTCTAAGTGCAAGGAACACACTAATACTCATGGCAAGGACACATGTGCAGGAAAGGACACTCGGGAAAATTCCTCCATGGGTCAAGGTGTCAGGTCATAGAGGCAAAGTGCTACAAGGCTTGCGTATAAGGCATGATTCAAAGGTTCAGTTGAGAGCAACATGGAGCCAACATTAGGCCAAATACGCAGAGATGAAAATGCGATTAGAAAGACACGATGAAACCCCCTTCAATGTAATTTTTAACGAGCCCAAAGAAGGTAAGCTTGGTAGTTTTTTCACATTTAGAGAGTCTGAAAAAACGTAAAAGAATACTCCATTGGGGTACCTTTTTCGAAAATAGTCTAGTTGGTTTGAAAAAGGGGTAAACTAGCACCGAAAAGACATCTATTCAAAACCATCTTAACAAGTGTGACAAAGACAAGATTACTCGACAATCTTTTCAATTTTAAGGAGTCTGAAAAGAGATTAACTATGGACTCACAGCCTTTTTCTAGATTTAGTATCCTTAGCCCGAAAATTTATAAAATTTATTGAGGAGAACTCTCCCGGCGAGACAAATCTCCCAAGGTGTACCTTTTTCCTCCATAATCCACAGGCCGGAAAAAGGGATAAACTCATGCCAGTAGATGTTCTTCTGGACCAATTTAACGAGTGTGAAGGAAGAAGGTCACTTGGCGATATTTTCAATTTTAGGGAGTTTGAAAAGAGCTTAACTATGGACTCCATGGGGGTTCCTTTTTCGTAAGTAATCTCCAAGGCCCGAAAAAGGTGATAAACCAAAACCAAGGAGAATGTTCCTTTTTTGTAAATTTAGTCCCCTAGGCCCAAAAAAAGGGTTAAACTTATACCTGAGAATACTCTTCTAGCAAACCAAAGTTCCTAGAGTATACCTTTGTTCGTACAATTGACCATCCGGACTGAAAAAGGGGTAAAATACCGTCAGATAGATGTGCCTTCAAATTTGATTTTGGCGAGTGTGAAGGACAACAAGATCGCCCGACAATATTTTCATGTTTAGAGAGTCTGAAAAGGGCTTAAAGAAGATTCCAGGGGGCTACGTTTCTCAAGTAATCACGGCGAGACCACTTGTACCAAGAGGGGGAAGAAAGGTCTCCCATGCCCCCATTGGATAAACCAATGAATCAATTGTTGATACCATGTCTCGAGAAGGAAAACATGAGTGACCAAGTTCCTGCTCATGAGCAATTGAACATCGAGGATAAAACACTACATAATTAACCGGTGGCGGGGTAGATTCTACACAAACACTAAGAACATATAAAGGGGCAACCTGAACTAACATCGAATTAAGATGGTGATTATCATATGTCAGTTGGTCGATAGTGACAATGATTCCATTATGAGGGAAATGCATCACCCGGAAAAGCGTAGACACCACAACATTCATAGCATATACATAATGACGCCCGAGAAGCATATTGAAATCTAACGGGCCTTGCACCACTATAACATCTACAAGGACAATCTTCCCACCTAATGAGATAGGAAATTGAGCAAGAATCCCCAAATATTCACTAGAACGTCTATCAAAATCCAACAACTCATGTGATCCAGATACAAGCTTGGGAGATCACAAGACTTTCCAAACCGAGGAGGATAAAATACTTGCAGAGGCTCCTTCATCCACAATACATCGATAAATGTTTGTTGAATTAACTTCAACCCTTATTTGAAAAGGTGTAGAAGAAGGAAGGTGAAGCTCAACAAGGTCATTCCAATGAAAGGAAACCATCCTAGGGCTTGGAGGGGGTGTGCTCGAAGCGAGTGGACTACCCTCTTGTTATGGAAGTATTGAACTGGAAATGATAAAAACATAGTCGGTAGACACATCACTCTTCAAGAGAAGAGTGGGATCAGTTGAAGATTGTATCGGCGTGACCACTTTGGTAGACTCAACACTCTCCAAGAGAAGATTGGGATCAACTGAAGACTGCATCAACATGACCACTTTCTCAACCACTGGCTGAATAGGTTGTGAGAAAACCTTAGAAGACTCAGAATCAGAAGATCATGCAGACAGGGACCACAATATTTGTACCTATGGAATGTCAGGGCACATATGAGTAAAGTGGTCTTCCTTGCAAATCTTACAAGGGAACTTAGGCTTATGTCCTATCCTTCTAGGTTTCTCAACAAAATAAATTCCCCCAGCATGATTAGCAATGGTTGGTTGCACATCTCCAACATGACTCACAAAGGCTACAGAATTATCACCAGTAGGACTAGAAGTGACTGGAATTTTTCCCCCAACATGACTTGCAGAGGTTGAGGAACTCTCTCCAACATGACTTGCATAGGTTGGTGACCTATCTCCAACATGACTGGCAGAGGTTGGTGATTTATTCTTCCTATTCTTCCTCTTTCTATTTCATTTAGACTTCTGATTACTAGTATCAATACTTTCACTAGAGAAGGTAGAAGGAGGAGGAGAAGATTTTGTTGACGAAGGAACATCAACATGATGCCCATGACATAAAGTGATTAACTGAGAAGCATCAAGACAATTAAAGACATTTAGAATGGTACCCAACCAAACCGATAGTCCCACATTCAACCCAGGAATGTACAAAGTGGCCATCAAAGGGACACCAACGTTTCCGAAAAAAGAAAAAGAACAAGAATCCCCTTTGGAAGGGGTTCCTTGGTTGGTATCGTTGGGAAATTTAGCCATGAAGATTGTATGCATAGTTTATCCCCTTGTGGGATCGTTCAAGTTCGTAAAATTATCACACACTGAATCCAATGAACCATTGTTATAAAAAACAACGTCTATAAAGAGGTAGCTCCACATTTCTAAGCAGAAGACCAAAAAGTCCTCACGACCGACGGAGTGGGCGGTCTACCACCTTAGGTTAGAGACCCAAATTAATGACTGACTAAATCACTATGGAAAACTAGGGAGCACAGAGCACATGCTAAAATCTCCTAAAGGAAAATCAATCAAACGACTATCTAGTTGGAAGGAAGTTACTCCAATCAACACTAGAGAAACTAACCAGTGTAAGTGAAACTCGAACATGGAAGCACCCTTCGGGTATTCTCTGCAAAGCATGATCTGACATCTGGTCCAGGTACCGTGGTATACCCCCGCAGTCACCCGTGTAAGTCCCTAGAATATGGGAAACTAAGTTGCCAGCTCACAAACAGTCACCAGGCGGGTACAGTGGACAGTCGGGCGGATCGCAATGAGAAGGATAACAAGTCCGAAACCTATCGAGGGTATCGAAAGAAAGTGGTCTGGAATACAACAGAGGATCTTGAACAGATTCGAGGTCCACGAAGCTCCGTAGGAAAATGCAGTCGGTATTATTCCCACAATAGATCCTCAATATGTGTTCCCCAATTACGTTTAGTTCGGATTTGGAGGAGTTGTCTCCATTGCCTTTCCTCATGCGACCTCGTGTTTAGCCCCTGTGTTAGAGGGGGGTCCCAGATAACTTTCACATTACTGGACTTTTACACTCCGTAGATCTGACTTCAATGTTTGTATAAAAGCCTTGAAGAGTTTCCTCTCCAACCTAATTCAAGGCTCTAACCCTAAACTAGTCGATTGACCCTACAAACATAAAAGTCTAATTAATTTTAAATCAGCGTTCATTTTCAATGGCTTGTTTTAACTCAATGGATATGGAAATGAAACTAGTGATGTGTATGAGAGATGAAAATAGGAGAAGTAAACGAAACTAAAAACAAAATTACTTCTAGTGAAAAAATAAATATTCACAGATAGCTCTTTGTAATCAACTTTTCATAACTAACTCTTTTCAAGATCTTTAAAAATAAGACCTAAAACGAAATTTCACCCAACTATGAGCTACTTAAGTTCTAAGAAATCAGTAAAGAACTTAAAAATTGAACTCTTTTTCCTTTCAAGTAGAAAAAATAACCCTAACTACTTTACCAAACTAAGAAATGAAAAATATTTTTTTTTTTGTAAATGCTTTAAACAGGAAAAACTTGAAATAAACCTTTTTTCTCTTTTATTTAAAGCAAATGAAAGGAGGAAAAGAAATACAAGACAAGAATGAAACTAACCTCTGTCCCACTGTGGATCACAGGGAGTCATTAAAGACACCAAACAGGCTAATCAACAAACTCAAAGACTCGCCTAAAACCCTTTCAGAATTAAACACAAGAAATCTTTAAAAAGACAAGAAAACTGACATCTAACCCAATCTATGACTGTAAAAAACAGAGACGCTGAATTCAGTCAAGAAATCCTGAGAAGTAAGACCTCAATCAGGGAAGAGGTTGACTGCCTCTTCTTAAAAACAATTTCCTGACACAGGTACGCTATTGATGCTTAAGCAGCCTGTGTATGTACACGGGTTGTCTATAAAGAAGGGAGTGTATGTACGCGTGATGACCCACAGCAGGGCACGTACACCTATGTACTTATTGAAAAAAGAAAGAAAACAAACAAACTGGCAGGGCAGGGAGAACTGGTATGGCACCAACAGGTGACCAGAATCCCTTAAAAGACTCAGTAGACTCAAATCATAAAATCGAAAGGTACAAGAAAACCAATCAAATGCCCAACAAATCCCCTAAAACCCTAGAGGTTTCCCCAGTATGGTCGCCAGTTCTACTAGTGGGAAAACCCCCCCTATGGCTACACTAGGGTTTACAATGTAGGCAGATCAAAAACTACTTAAAAGTCTCCTACTTCTTTAACTATCCCAAACATATCCCAGACCCATACACGAAAAGAAAAATGATAAGGATCAGGTAACTATACCTCTACTCTACGTCCGGTGATGATCCTCTCGCGCTTGATAGCTTCGCTGACTGCAAAACTCCTCCCACGGATGGCCTGCATTCAAAGATAGATAAACAGAAAACTACAATCATACAATTCATATATAAATCAAAGGTTATACATTAGAATAAAAACATAAATCAAATGGAAACATTTGACACATCATGATTTGGGATAGGAAAAATACTTCTTTTATTGATAATACAATGATCTCTTACAACCATAGTTGACTACTGCTCCACGAACCTGGTTTGGGATCCTCTTCACCAAGCTCCAAGTATACCTCCATATGGCTTCTCCTCTCAACCTTATTCTTGGGAAGTATGATGGGTTTATGATGGAGGAAGGAAGGCAAATTGGGGAATTCTGAGGCAAATCTCACAAAAGGGCTAAAATTACTTGGGTAAAGGAGGGGATGTGAAACGGGTAGAGTTTCATTGTTCTTATGTCTATATGTGGAATGAGACCCCAAAACCTCCTTTTATATGACAAAGGATGGTTATTCGGTTGGGTGACAGACTATAGGCGGTGGATTCGTTGGGAAACTACCCAATAGCCCGTAATCTCAACGAATTCCTTGCAACTTTTGCAAGTATACGCGGGTTGTATTGGTGTAGCATGCGTACGTACGCGAGCTGTAGCGGTGCAACAAGCGTATGTACGCAGGCAGTATTGGTGCAGGGCGCGTACATCTTCAAAAAATGAGTTTTTAAGAAGAGCAACTCAGTGATGGCTTGGCAAAAAATGAAAGTAAGAGGACCAAAGGCTAGGTATTCATGTGTAGAGCAATTTAGGGCTATAACATCACTCTATGACCAAGATATATAATGGATAACTCATTGACCTCCACCACCCTCATCGCTATGAGATGTATCTCCAAATCTGATCTTTCTCTTCTTCAAGGTTGTGGAAGCTCAACTCTTTGTGGAGTGAGGAGTAGTACACCTTTCTAGAGATTGAAAATGAAACACCATTCATATAAGTTATTTTTCACAATTTGATCAATTAACGAAATTACAAATCACAATTAGAATTCAACATAACAAAACTGACCACATATGTGATTAATAGTCTTGAAGGCATTGCCTTCCTTTGTGATCCATGCCTCTCTATGATGCTTCCTTACAATAGTTACAAGAATAAATTAATGACAATTTCAAAACACTTAAAATAAATTCCATATATCCTCGATAAGAATTTCATAAACTAATGATATCACTGAGAATATCTCATGCAATGTTGGAGATTGGTCTTCCTAGTTAGGAGGCAACACTATCAGTCCAACATACTAATCTAAGGTAGATTTTATAGAGGAAACAACTGTAGAGGTAGCAACTGCAAATGCAAAAAATAAAGAGGTAATAAAGGAAGTTGTACCAATGGTAGTAGGAATAAATGCATGTGTAGGGAAGATTGACGAGATATTAAACCTACAATGGGTGCAATGATATTACAATGGTGCATCAACAACAATGGTGGGGGTGGGTGACTATAAACTCCCATGGGATACAATATTATAGGATGGTCCATGCATGGAGAAATTGGAATACCAATCACAAGGAAGACTTGTAGTATCTAAATTGCTAAGATAAGGTGGCCACGAAAAACTCTCGACATGTATTGCAAACAACAAATTCCAACCTATTTATAATGCAACAAAACTATGAAAGTACAGGTTACAAAACAAATATACAAGTAAAAGTTAAACTCGTGGATCTAAAATCATGTGTATTATAATATTGTTATCACATGATTTGTACTTGTGCAAAGCCCCACCACAAGTTCCCAAATCTTGCGTAACAATGGAAGATCCTACCACTATCACCTTAGTAATAACTCCCCTCATTTTAGTGATGGAAGAGGTCCACCACAAGGGAGGCTTCCATAGTGACCTCAAGGGATCAAAGTATCAAGTATAGTAGCCAATCTTATTTCCCCCTCTCTTCATCACCGATAGATTAGGTCTAGGTCAAGGTAGAAAAAGGTTGTGAAGGTGAATTGAGTACCTACCCCAAAAAAAACACTTTTCAACATATATACAATCACTTCCAAGCTAAAGTATGCAATTAGGACCTCTTAAGACACTAGAAAATAGTAATTACCATCAATTGTTGCAAATTTGCAGCAATATACTAGTACTATAACTGCAATATAAATTTGTAACAACAACAATAATATGAGCTCATGATTTCAACAATTAAGCATGCATCACATAGAACATTATCCAATTGTTTAAGGGAAATTATGAGTTAGTTAGATAACCTTTACAAGAGTGTATGCAAAAAAAAAAGTGTTATCAGGTGGTTGTAGCATACTTCTTATAACAGCAACAAGTTTGATTCACAAGTTTGCAAATATTAGTGTTAGTAGAGTTAGTAGAGAGCTTAAGAGAATAAAAGATAGATTTTAGAGAACACCTTCACCACAAGAATGGTTTAGAGATCAATTCCTTATGGCTATGGAGTCTTTATAACAAAAAATTCAATAAGGCTTGAAGGTTGAACTAGTAGAAACTAAGAGTTAGGGTTTAAACTCTAAGTTGTTAGCGCATTAGGGCCGTAGGGTTTAAACCTTGAAGATAAATATTGATAGAGTGCAAGCACGTTTGGGCTCTAGCAATCGTTTCTCCCTTCTTGATGCTTCAACTAGATCAAAAATAAAATGTCTAGAGATAAAATCCTAAAGTTCTAGCACTTTAGGGATTTAGGATGCTAACCCTAGTAAGAATACTTCACCAATTTTGGAATGAATTAACCTTGTGAGAGGAGGAAGCACTTGTGCTCCTCTCTTAGGGTTTCACCAAGAAAAACCTCTAGCACAAAGTAGCAAAATTCACCATGAAAGATAATAGCATAAAGATAAATTGCATAAAATTCACTTACTTTAGCCAAGATATCATGAGACAAAACCCTAATTGCAAAAAACTTACTCCAAAATCAAAAAACCATTTGTAATATCCCCAAAAATAATTAATTATTAAAGTATGTATGCACTTAGGAATTTTATTTCCGTTTTTTGGCAAATTCGTATTTGGAAACTTATTGCCATTTATGGAAAATCAGAATTTGGAATTTGATTATTTGTAATTAATTATTGTGACTGTTGGGAAAAGATTTGATTTGCCCAACCAACTCTTTGACTGTGACACATGTAAAAGACAAATATTTTTATATTAATTGTTGGAGGACAAATGGAACAGCCAGGTTGAAATCAACTAACCATGACTCCATGGGTGGGGAACAGACTTGAACTACCTCAGGGCTGAATTTTACAAGTGGCAAATGAGGAATTTGACCAATAGAGGCCCCTGAAAATCAGGGATTGATAAAGCTGTGAAAATTCCCAAGGAGGGAAAAAGACCTAGGCACAAGATGTTGGGATATACAACATATGGGAGGAGGCAAGGCGTTTCTTAGTATGTTGGGGAGAGGATAGCACTTGCTGTTATGAAAACTGTTTGAGTGTGAGGCAAGGGGATTTTTCTGATCTGAAAGAAGGATTGTAGCAAAAGAGGATCATTGGAATTCACCCTTATGGACTCATGTTCAGGCTAGGGGGTGAATGAAGCAAGTAGTTTGGTTGTTCTTTTCTACAGTTGGGTGGAACTTCGTTGTTCCATTTGTGTTCCAACATCGATTTCATATATGTTCTCCTACCTATTTCTCTTGATGGATATTTTATTGTGTATTAGCTGATAGGAATGAGAATAATATGTGATAATTATTTATTTGTGTGAACTTACTCTCTGAACAAAAGTAGTAAAGAAAATGTAAGTTTTATCTAGTGTTTGATATTAGGACTATATTGGTATAAATATGAATGTGGAAATATGTATAAGCAGGCATAAGATTTATTAAAGTTTGTTGTAGGTCGGATAAACCTTAAGTGCAGATCTACTTCTACAGAAAGTGTTTGTGTATGTTTTTACATGTATTTAAATAAACATATTATATATAAACATATAATATATATATATATATATATATATATATATATATATATCGTGGCATGGACAGATACACAAAGATGTATAAACATATAATATACTCATAACACAGAAAGATTTTTATCGAACCTTGAATCATATGAGACTGCAAGTAAACTTCCATTGATCAAACTATACCAAAGGCATAGAAATTGCAGTCCCTTTTATATTACAAAAAACCCATAAACAAAGTTTTCAATGATATATATTACATGCTACAGAGGTTGTTCAATACTTAACAGTATTCTTTTGGTTTTCAGAGAATCTGTGTGTTCATTATTAATAAAATGACAGATGGTTTGTTTAGCCAGAGTCTCCTGGCCCAAACTATTACAACAGAGTACCCTAGGGTAAGAACCCAGTACCACTAGAAAACCGAACCTGAACTTTTAATTAAAACACCAGAATTGGCACTTGAATACCTTTTTCAAGCAAGGCGATCCCTTTGATCCATTTCCTGTGAAATGTTTAAATCCTGCAAAGGAAGAATGATAGGTTTAGTAAATAGTGTTAAGAAAATCAATCGAAAGTTAAATATTGAAGATTTAGCAGCGAATAATACTTAGCTTTATCTTTCCTGAATGCAATTCTCTACTGACGTCAAAGAAATAATCTTGTCCACATTCCAAAGGGGAGGAGTGGACCCAGAAAGGGCTGATGGGTACCCTTGCAAGGAAACAAGGCCCCATCATTAGTTTGGTAACCAGAAAGAATATAATTATACAATCCAGAATGTAAACAAGAATTGCTAAACATTTTAAATTATTTCATAACCAGAATATTAAAATGCACACAGTATCGTCGCATGCCCCATAGAGGCGCGTATTGCCCAATTCGGGACTACGGATAAGGTTGCGGGACATTGTTTCCATAGTTAATAAACTTACAAATTGATGATAAAGAAACGCAAACAAGAACACGAGCATAAAACGAAATCTAACATATGTTTTTCGAACCACTGTAATCTTTCATTTCCATCACAGATAATCTTTCCAATGGAGGAGAATTCGACGGAGTTATGGATACTTAAATGACTATTTTTCTTTATGCGGAAGAAGTGTAGATCAACATCTTAAACATAGCTTTCAGGAACAGTGAACTTAGGGTAAATTCTACACATGAAGTGTAAACTTTAGGAAATTTAATTGATTATACCAAGAGAAGTCTTATGACCTTAACAAATTCCTGTATTAATTATGTGAGACATGAATAGAAAAGTATTGCAGGTATGTTACTACATGCGCGCATTTTAGGGAAGAAAACCTCATCACAAACACATGGGACTTTTCCTTTACCATGAATTTTAAAACGAAATAAATCACAGTGAGTCCAGGGATGTGTATTCTCGTCTTTAAGAGCCGATAATTCATGGATTCATACCATCCTCGCCTCTTCACGAATTTAAGAGTCGAATGACATATTACACAGGAAATAATGATATATAATTTATACATGCAGAACATCATAAGTGGATTTAAGAATCACTATGGAAAACCAGAGGAAGATGTAACGACAGAATTTGTGGGCGATAAGTATGTCGTGAATAACTCAAACCAAATACAAGCATAAACATTAAGGAGAATATTGAGGATAACTTATTGCCGACAAAACCCTAACATTTTTACGGGACTATTCTTGAATTAAGAAACTAAACCGCCTGTGTAAAACTACATACAAGTCCCAATGAAAAACCATGAGTAGAGGGTGGTTGTCCTCACGGGAAGAGGTAGTGTCGTAAACCGCCACGAGTTAGAGATATTTATATTACATAGAGATTGGATGGGAATACATTCATATATTTAAGGACAACGAAAGGAAGGACCTCAGCCAAAAGCTATAAGGAAAATAGTTATAGAGACAGTCATGAATACAACTAGTCTTTCTGAACTACCATACCTATTACAGGATAGTTTAAGTGTTAGTGTTTCGTGTGTTCACCTATTAGAGGATGAAACCAGTTGGTCGTGCGCCCATTTATTTCCTTACGTAGAGCAGGACCACTCTTTGTCGTCGGTCTTACACACAGCGAAGCATTGCAGAGTTTAACGCCGGGTGTTTTTTTTTCAAATGCATAGATCCAAAGAAAAAAACGAGACATTAGTTACCCAGGAAGCCTTCGTATTGCAGAGTAATGGCGAGGGGATGTTTCAGGTATATTGGCCATGTGAATAAACATGCATGGCATATCCACATTGGTCACGAGAACCTAGTAACCAGTACAGTGCAGAACCCTCTTAATTGTCAACCAGATAATTAATGATATTTACGGACAAGTATTAACTTCGCATTCAATCGAGCCCCGTAACGTTGTTAGTGCTAATCCTTGTCACTAAGTCGGGTGGAGTTTCATGATGGACCACAAGTTTTAGGTTTGGATTTAATACGCTATCGGGCTTAGGGTTATGACCTATCGTGCCTGATGGGATCCCAACTCCTCAAACATTAAGTATCGTTATTCGAACAATTGGCGTACATTAAGTCCCTTTAATCATTGTGTTAAAGTTTTTAACGAAAAACTGGCAAGAACATCCACTACATGTAACAGTTGGAATGCATTATATAGTAAGGGTATAATTTGTGTAAGTAGACCCGTATAAAGACATATGTGGATAACGTTAAACACTTCGGGTAAGGCATATGATAACTTATATATTTTAACTCAAGAAACACGTTGCCTTGTGTGACTATATATATATATATATATATATATATATATATATGATAAGGATTATATATCCAATAACAATTCTCGATACATGGGATATAAAGGTATAATAAAGAAAAGAAAACTTAATATATGGGATTGTTTGTGGTAAGTTTGAAATACTCCATTGAATATGAAGTGGAAAGTACTAAGTCTTATTTAAACATGGAGCTTTGGTAAACACTTTTGTGGATCCCTTTGATAAAGGTAAACACCATGTTAGGATAGAGTTACTATAGACTTTATGGACATAACCAGATTACAGTTTCATGGATAGTCTAAATGTTAGTCTGTTATGACAAATGTTGTCACACATATCGAATTATTTTAATAGGCACGACTTCATGGAAAATTTAACTACCTTGTTATTAGTCGCTTGTAACTACAGGTATATGTCGTATTCCGATAGCGACATTTATAGTTTAAACCGATCAAGCATAGTCTGAGTAAAGAAGTTTTAATGCACCTAACAATTTTTTTTTATTTGGTAAATTTGGGGTACATTACATATGGTATCAGAGCTGAAGGTTCCAACACTTGGACCTCAAAGCAGGGCCAAAAAATTTTTTAGTACATATTATCCTGTTTAAAGAAGAACTAACAAAAATGCTTACTATTACAAACAAAAAAAAATTGTTCTGTTGTGATAATGGCAGCACAGAATGAAGAGGAGATCAGACTTGAGAAGAATCCTGATCAAGGACCTCCTAGAGAGCCTGGGCAGAAAAATGAAGGAAGTTCAACCACCTAGGTTTTGGAAACAATGAGGAACCTTATCGTGGCACTGCAAGATTTCAAGGAAGATAATAAAAAACTAAAAAAAGAACACGAAGACCAGCAGGAAATAAATGAATTACTACTGCGTAGCATAGTAACAAAGAAGATCCCAAAAGACAATGACAATGAAGAAGAGATCAGCAAAAGAGCCTCCAAAAATTTTGGTCCTGAAGTAGAAAAAGAGAACAGTTCTTCCGAAGGCACACCAATAACAAAAGATAAAATGGCCACAAGAAGGAAGAGGAAACAAGTGGACCACCTGGAGGGTGAATTTAAGAAAATCAAACCGTCCCCCTTTGACGGAGAATCTGGGACAGGGGAGGAGACTGAAGCATGGTTACTGGAAATAAAAAAGTGTTTCCAAATTTATAATTATTCCATTAACATGAAGGTCATAATGGTCATTTATAACCTAAAAGGAAAGGTGAGCATCTGGTGGTAGGACCTGAAGTTGGCCAAGGGTTTAAAGGAGAAACAAATGGAATGGTCGAATTTCAAGAAATACTTCAAGAAACCGTATTTATCATAAATTTATTATGAAATAAATACCAAAGAATTCTATGAGCTAAGACTCAGCTAGATGGCCATGGATGACCTAGTAAACAAATTTCTTGAATTATTAATATTTGTGCCATACATCAGGGAAGACAAAGTAAAAATCTAGCGGTTCCTAAGCTGCTTACCACGGTCCTATAAGGACAAAATTGAATTCGACAACCCCAAAACCTTAAGCAAAGTTTTTAGAAAGGCCCGGATGTGCTATGATCAGTACAAACAGTGGTCTGAACTTCCCAAGGCTTGGAAAGATAAGAAACAAGACATATTGAATCAGTAGAAGAAGGGCTTCCAACCAGCCCCTTTCCGGAATGCAGCAAATAATTTCCAAAGGAAATATTTTCATTCCAATAAACAGAACAACCAAGGGGGAGGTAGACCAATTAATCTGGGAACCAAGAAATTTGGGGACAACCCCAAGGAACCGTTAAAATGTTGGGAATGTGGAGAACCTCATTTAAGGAGGAACTGTCCACGTTTAACTTCAGTAGCAAGGACCACAATTCACAACCTGTAAGAGGCCTCTACAGTAGGATATGTGGGCAGAAGCGTACATAGAATTAACGCAGCTATGGATGGTCGACAAGCTGATCACCAATCCACGATAGTGGAAGTTGAAGGTAAAGTTAATAATAGTCGTATTTCTATTTTAATTGACCCATGAGCTACTTTGATTTATGTTACTCCTGGTGTAGTTGATTCAAACAAGATTAAGAAAGTAAAGCATACTAAATCTTGGATAGTACATCTAGCAACATGGACAAAAAGAAAAGTAGCAGATTTCATTTCTGATTGTGAACTCAGTTTAGATGGCCAAAATACAAAGTTAAATATGAATATTTTACCATTGGGGTCATACAATATAATCATTGGAATGGAATGGTTAGAGAAACATAAAGTCATTTTGGATTGTTATGAGAAATCGCTTACTTATAGAGACGGAAACAACACAGTTAGGACAGTTCAAGGCATCAGAAAACCAGTCTCAGTTAGGCAGATTTTAGCCATGCAGTTTAAGAAATGCATGAATAAAGGCTATTAGATTTATGCTATTCAAGTGACAAAACTGTTAGAAAAAGAAGATAAACTCATCCTAGAATACTTTACCGTCTTACATGAATTTAGAGATTTATTTGTGGACGAAATACCAGAAATTCCCCCAAGAAGAGAGATAGATTTCTCTATCGATCTACTTCCTGGAGCAGCTCCGATATCTAAGGCACCCTAGAGGATGAGTTTACCCAAATTGACAGAATTAAAAATTCAACTACAAGAACTATTAGACAAGGAATACATCAGACCAGGTGTCTCACCTTGGGGAGCACCAGTCCTTTTTGTTAAAAAGAAAGATGGGACTTTAATATTATGTATTGATTATAGACAGTTAAACAAAATGACTGTTAAGAACAAGTATCCCCTACCCAGAATCAATGATCTATTTGGCCAAGTGGGAGGGGCAAAGATTTTCTCTAAATTAGATTTAAGATTTGGTTATCACCAGGTCAAAATAAAGGATGAAGACATAAGTAAAACAACGTTCAGAATGAGATATGGACATTATGAGTTTGTTGTTATCCCGTTTGGTCTCACTAACACACCAGCGACATTTATGTGTTTAATGAATATAATATTCAGTCAATATTTGGATAAGTTTGTTTTGGTATTTATTGACGACATTCTAGTGTATTCGAAAACGGAAGAAGAACACGAAGAACATCTAAAGATAGTATTGCAGACCCTAAGAAAACACAAGTTGTATGCAAAATTTGACAAATGTGACTTCTACCAAAAGAGAATATAGTACTTAGGACATGTAATATCTAAAGAAGGTATTGCAGTCGACCCAGAGAAGATAAGAGCCATCACACCAACCACACCTATTTTAAGGGTAGAAGACCCAGATAAAGACTTTACAATCTGCATGGATGCGAGCAAAGAAGGTTTGGGAGGTGTCCTAACACAAGAAGGGCATGTTATTTGTTACGAGACATGAAAACTAAAAGAGAACGAATGAAACTACGTCACACATGACTTGGAATTAGCAGTTGTAATTCATGCGTTAAAAATGTGGCGACACTATATAATGGGAAGAAAATTTTTGTTGCTAACCGACAACAGTGGTGTGAAATTCTTATTCAGCCAACCAGATATTAACACAAGGCAAGAAAGGTGGTTGGCCTTCTTGAGTGAATTCGATTTCGAAGTAAGACACATCAAGGGTAAGGAAAACAAGGTGGAATATGCCTTAAGTAGAAGAACTCATGGGTTGCTTGAAATAAGTATTAGCAAGGCAGAAAGCGACATTGAACAAAGGATAAAATCTGCAAGTGGTAATGACGAAAAATACATCAAAACAATGGCAAATTTACAAAGTAATGTAGAAAATTTGGACAGAACATATATGAGTTTGGACATAAATGGACTACTAAAATTCAAAAATAGGCTATACATACCAGATTCTATTGAATTAAAGCTAACAATTTTGGATGAAGTACACAAGAAGCCATATTTTGGTCATCCGGGATACCAAAAAATGGTAACAACATTGAGGAAGTTGTTTTATTGGCCTAACATGAAAGGTGAGACAACATAATACTTATCTAAGTGCCTATATTGTCAACATGTGAAGGTTGAACACCAACACCCAGCTGGCCTGTTATAGCCTCTACCTATCCCAGAATGGAAGTGGGAAACTATCTCACTGGACTTTATCACAAGTTTTCCTAAAACTCAAAAGAAGAATGATTCGATTATAGTAGTGATTGATAAACTTAGAAAATATGCACATTTTATTCCTGTGAAATCTACTTATAAATCTATTAACATTACTGAAATATTTA
Organism: Picea engelmannii; assembly: GCA_009831015.1. NCBI lineage: Eukaryota > Viridiplantae > Streptophyta > Pinopsida > Pinales > Pinaceae > Picea > Picea engelmannii. Next base: position 319,255 of record ML791805.1, read on the forward strand.
TGAATGAAATATTTAGATTGCATGGTATTCCTAAAATGGTGATTTTAGATAGAGATGTCAAATTTACATCAACATTTTACAAAGAATTGATTGTGGGGTTGAATACTAACTTGAATTTCAGCACAAGCTACCATCCACAAATGGATGGAAAAACTGAACGAACTAACTAGATTGTGGAAGATATGTTACGGATGTACGTAAGGATGAAACAAACTAAGTGGGAGGAATACCTACGCTTGGTGTAATTTGTATACAATAATGGTTATCAGACGTTGGCTAAGATGAGCTCCTTCGAAGTACTATACGACAAAAAATGTACAACTCCGATTAGCTGGGATAACCCAGTTGACAGACTCATGATGGGACCAAAAATGCTCCAGGAAATGGATAAAATGGTAAGAAAGGTACATCAGAATTTAAAAGAGGCACGGGACAGATAGAAAATCTACACATATTTGAAAAGAAGACACCAGGAATTTCAAGTTGGAGACCATGTGTCTTTAAAAGTCAAAGCAAGAAGAAGTTCATTAAAGCTAGGAAACTATTCAAAGTTGGCACCCAGGTTTTGTGGCCCCTTTGAGATCTTAGCTCGAATTGGACCCATGACATATCAACTTGCAATCCCCACAAATTTAAAAGTTCATAATGTATTTCATATTTCATTACTAAAAAAGCATATTCATGATCCTACTCACATCATTGATTGGAACATGGTGTAGGTGGAACCAGAAGGCGAGTTCCAAGCGGAACCTTTGCACATTCTGGATAGGAAAGAAATAGTACTACTAAATAGAGCCATCGCCCATGTAAAAGTGCAATGGAAGCACTTTAGTCCTGAGGAGGTCACTTGGGAATTGGAGGAAGATTTGCAGAAATCTTATCCAACCATGTTTCGAGAAAGGAACGAATACTGAGGACAGTGTTGTACTGAAGGGGGAGAGGATGTAATATCCCCCAAAAAATTAACTATTAAAGTCTGTATGCACTTAGAAATTTTATTTCCGTTTTTGGCAAATTCGTATTTGGAAAATTATTGCCATTTATGGCAAATCCGAATTTGGAATTTGATTATTTGTAATTAATTATTGTGATTGTTGGGAAAATATTTGATTTTCCCAACCAACTCTTTGATTGTGACACATGTAAAAGACAAATATTTTTATATTAATTGTTGGAGGACAAATGGAACAGTCAAGTTGAAATCAACTGACCATGACTCCATGAGTGGGGAACATACTTGAACTACCTCAGGGCTAAATTTTACAAGTGGCAAATGAGGAATTTGACCACTAGCAGCCCCTAAAAATCAGGGATTGGTAAAGCTGCGAAAATTCCCAAGGAGGGAAAAAGACCTAGGCACAAGATGTTGGGATATACAACATATGGGAGGAGGCAGGACATTGCTTAGTATGTTGGGGAGAGGATCTCACTTGTTGTTATGAACATTGTTTGAGTGTGAGGCAAGGGGATTTTTCTGATCTGAAAGAAGGACTGTAGCAAAAGAGGATCATTGTGAACAATATAGATTTTTCTGATCACACATGCCAAAGTTCTGTAATAAAGCCACAATGTCCTGGGTACAAACCTAGGATGTCCCTTAAGAACCGTGTCAGGAGCATTCAAAGCAAGCCAAAGTATAAAACATGGTTAGTCAAAGTTCATAAGAAATATCAGTCCTTAAAACATACAAAGTAAGATGCAACTTAAGATATAAGCCATGTAAGATAATTCACCTTAGCATCCCCTTCAAACATCACAACAACCTAGGACACCATGTGAGTTACCAAGTTTAAGTATGGCAGGGTCTTCATCCATCCCTATTAGGTGTGCCACATAGACAAGAAATAAAATAACCCAAGCAGAGGGATAAGTCCCGATGGTGACAAGGGAAATTAAAAACCCACCAACAGTAAGTGTGAAAATGATATGGTTTAGGAATTACATCATGGATTATGGTGTCATAAATCCCTCTATATGATCACCTTTGTGGAGGGTGCCTTGCTCTTGATTTACCCAATATTTGTGTGCCTCCTTTTTCCAAACCCTTTTATTAGCCATCTTTCCAATCCCTGCTTTTTATATTATATTTTATAGTCCCCTTTAAAAGGTTTCAAGATTTAGCATCACATTTTTGGGACCAATGTGAGCACTGAATGAGTAGAGCTCAAGTTGGACCAGCTTTTCGTGGTCCTGCTTTCCTATGTCCACTTTATTTTCTAGCATCATTTTCTTATTCTTTTATAGAAACTACAAAACAACCTTTGGGCCTTCATCCCCTTCTTCTCATGACATAATGGACCATAGCCAAATTTTAGTATAATATGAGAGGATTCAAGGTGGAAAGTGTCAAGTATGATCGGGAGCAGAACGTTACCCTTGGGAAGGCCCCCTAGTATTACCCATTTTCCCTGGGTAGTGACAAATCAACACTAAGGGATAAAATCTAACCACCAAGGTGAAACAATGCAACCGGAACAATTTCCCAAACTAGTGATCCATTATCCAAATTTTACCAAAGATCCTCATCAACATGCTTGAAAAATTAAGTACAACACTTTGCATGAAAGAAGGACTAACATACCTCATTGTGAAAATAACTTACGATTTCTCATACTCTAGGTTGCTTGAATGTGATGAGCCTTGGTTGATCTAGTTGGGAGGCAAATAAGGAGGGCTTCCATTTGTGGACCTGTTGATCATCATAACCATGGTTTAGATCATGTTCTCCATTGAGTTCCTTGAGACATGATCTCCTCTAGTTACCCCTAGGCATGGGGGGCGGGGGTAAAATATACCTTAGGCCAATGTAGGATGGATAGAGAAGGTGCACCACCAAATATTGTAATGTAAGGTGGTTGTGTCATCTCATATGTGGGTGGTGAATGAAATAATCCCATGGGTTGTTACATACACATTTTTAATATTATATCTTAATAAAAAAACATGAAAATTGACTAGAATAAGAAAACAAATATCACATTAATTGGATTTAACTTGTCATGGTACTTGAATATGGGGAAATTTGTTGACCATAGTTGAAGATTGTTGATCTATCTCTCCTTTCACCAACTGTAGAAACACATGAACGAGTTATTTAAGATTCATTGAAAATAATGAAACAAAGAAACAAAAATGAGAATACTATAAATAAGCAGCATAAACTCATCACACTGGTAAAATTTCAAGTGCCATAGATAAACTTGGGGAGTTATGTGATACTGGGTCCTTTTGGGGCATTGAGTGTAACTACCTTAAAACCTAGAGTATCAAGACATCCCTAGATAGCCACTTCGATCACTTACAGTTTTAATTTATTCCATACTCATTAAAATCCAACTAATGCAAGCCAATTAACAATCTAAGAAGCTTGTGATTTTGAAAAGAAAGAAAATGGAGAACTTACTAGCATTAGGAAGAGGAATAGTTTTGCAATAAGATGCAAAGATATAAGAAACAATCAAAGTACAAAACATTCAAAATTGATCTCAAAAGGAAAGCTCTGCATTAAAATTTCCCACTCAACAATGTTATTAGCATTGTTTGAACATAAAACAATGAATAATTCATATGAGAATTTTGATAATATCATATTGACCAGCTAACCAATAGTTGCATATGAAGTAGGACTATCGTTTAAGAGAAGGTAATTTCTGATGTTCATCATTTTTTTTTATTAATACATAAAATCCAAAGCTTAAAAGGGCCTAAAAAGGGTCAAACTTGAGTATGCATGTCTTGAAGCACTATAACGGTACCACGCATTAGTGAAGAACATACAACAACAACTTCTTATATTGAAAACTCAAACCTCGGAATCAATGATCTTGGGTTAGGGCTTGGAAGCATAGGGATATTAAAATGCCACTATTAACTCAAATAAACTAGATGGTGGTAGTGAGATTCAACAAGGAGTTGAACTATGGTAGTTATTCATGATATACATTTTGTAATTTTAGTATAAAAATATTGAGTGAAACTAGCTTAGTAGAAAAGAGAGCCAAAAATATTGAGCAAAACTCGTTGAAAAACAATCTCTTGAACTAACATTTAGACGTAATACCCAACAAAACTAGTTTTTAAGGCCATGCATCACCATTGTATGTTTTTTATCATAGTTAATTGGATACTCTAGAGAGTTGGATAATGTGTTTGTTTGTATATAGGATTACTCTGAGAGTTATTGTTGGATAGGAATTTTGGTTAAGTTTTGGGATCTCTGCCAGAAGAAGTCAAAGAATAAAATGTAGTTAGAATATGGACCAGAGTGCGCAATAGGAGCAGACTTTAATGAGTCAAAGCGCGCAATATCAGGATGTGTGATGGAGTAGCGCGAAAAAGGCAGAAACAATTTATATACTGATAGTTTTTGGGGACATTTTTTCCACTTTGTAATGATCTTAGCCCTATGTTGATGTATAAATATGTAAATGGTTTTTGGGTAAATGGGTTCTACATATGAGAAGTTATTAATGCTTGTTGGGTAAGTCGAGTTGAGTGAATGAATAAGTTTGAGGTATGACTGAGGAGTGAAGCTTGCACTGTAGCAGAATGACTAGACAAGTTTGGGTAATGTTACTGTTGCATATTTTGTAGTGAAGTGAGCAAGTGTAAGAGAATCATCAATGACTAATAAAAGAAGCCAATCGTTGTGGATGTAGCCCAAGTTGGGTGAACCACGTTAAACCTATGTGTTGTGATGTGTTGGCTTAGCATTCTATGAGTTTTATTGTTATGGTGCAATGATGATGTATGTAAAATATATTGTTCATATATGATGGTATAATGTCGTGCACTTAAGTATCTAGTAATTGAATGAAAGTTAAGTGGGAGAATGACGTGCATAGAATATGTTGAATGTTAAGTAACTGTTAAGTAACTATTAAGTAATGGGAATTGCGCACATCAGTAAATGGTAGTAAGAACCTGGAGGATGCCTCCCTTCCCCTCATCACTGCAGAACCTTGGTTCTTGCAACCCCTCTAGATACCTCAGGTGAGACTTTACTAGCTTTGCAGGTGATGTTGAATGGGTTGGTGTCTAAGGGTTTTTTTGGTATATAAATGATTAACCCCGGGTCTTCCCTCTATGCGCCAACAAATATTTTTGTTGTCGGGACCGGGAAATTTAATTGAGGGGAATGTTTTGGAGTCCGAATAAAGAGGAGATCATCGAATGGATAGAAAGGAAGCAGTGAGAATTTTCTAGAGAAAAAAATCGGAATCCACGGCTCAATGATGAATAGTGGTTGTAAAGGTATGTATTCACATATCTTCATGAAATATTCTTTGGTGATTTTTTTATAATTTTGACTGAATGGTTAGAAAGGCTAGTGGAGAATGTTTGGATATATAGAGTTGAAGCTCCAAGAAGCTGGACTCTTGAATCGATCAGACAACTCAATACCGTAAGTAATAAGGTTTCTCACATGATTTATTTCTAATTGAATAGTATATTGGGGGGTTATACTACAGAGTTTGCAGTAGATTGTACTCATTCTTACAGTGTCACAAAGAGGGACTTTTTCAAGGGTTTGCATGGAATATATTTGAGTGCATTGTCTACGTGGATAAAAATGTTGTTGTGCGACAAGAATGTTATGAAGATGGAGTCTGACTGCTAGGCGCCTTCATGCATGTAGGGGACTGGGGGATGACCAGAGGATGGTCTGAGAGTGGGAAGGATGAGTAAGGATCAAATGGACTGAGGATGCCAAGAGAAGAGGATACTAACTCAGATGAAGAGATTGGAGTATTGCATTGTGGGAAAAGGTTTATATATAGTAAGAAGGAGACTCTGGTTGGGAAAGAAGAGTAGAATAGAGAATTCGAGGAAAGTGACCCCTGCACAATACTTTAGATCATACCGTATGGAGAAGGAAAATGAAAGAAAGGGATCCTTAGTACTATCTAGTTGAAGAAGGAATTCCATCTCATATCGAAATCTACGTCGAACCCACGACCCCATGTGCGCCAATGAGAATTGAAGTAAGAATTGAGAATTGTTCAAGAGAAATTGTAGTGAGTGGAGGAAGTCAAAGCAATAGTCAAAATAGTGGAAGTAGCACAGTGAACCAGAGTGAGTCAACATCACCAAGGGTAAGTACAACACTGAGTACAATGGCAAGGATAGATTATACACTAAGAATGCCTGAGTTTCAGGGAGCAGGGTTGGAGGACCCTAGGAAACACTTGTTTGTATGTGACATGATATGGACTACGAAGAATTCCATGACAAGGCGATGAAGATTGCGTAGTTGGAAATGAAGTTTAGAAGTCTTGCAATACTATGGTATATGAAGTATCAGACAACTACACCTGTCAAATAGTCAAGAACTTTGGTAGAGATTGGAAAATCATTGTTGAAGGAATTTTGGAATCCAAAATATGAATCACAATATATTACAGAGTTGAAAGAGAGTAAGCAAGTGTAGAATGAGACAGTGTGGGATTACAACCAAATATTTAAAGATGTGATGGGTCGATAGACCTTTTATATTCCTAACAAACAACATCAAGAATGGTTTATTGCAGCTCTATTGTCACACATCCACTGTCCATTAACACAACAAAAGGTCGCGTTGCAGCTAGAAGCATTGGAAATCACAATGAAACTAGAAGCATCTCTTGTAGGAGATGGAGTAGGTATGGCATAGGTATAGTCACAGTTCGCTACACTGGGAATTCAATTATAAAATATAATGAAGGAAAAGTAAAAGAGTGAACATGTTTGGTGTATAACATGTAAGACAGAAGGCCATCGAAAGGAAGAATGTACATCATTCATGTAGTATATGGCCACATGAGCACCAAGCCAATTGGTAGGAAGAGTAGGGTATTGCGAGATATGTAAGACATGGGGACATCATCCAACTGTTGGTACCTTATTGAAGAAATACTAGAGTACACCCAAGAAGTCATTCTATATGTTTTGCAAGTCGATAGGACACGATGAGAAATATTGTTTTGCATTCGACTTAATGAGAGAGTGCATTTCAGATGCATACATAATTCAAGAAGAAATGTCGCAGCAAAAGGAGGAGTTCCACAGTACAACACTCCAAGAGGCTTTAACTAGGGTGGATGTGGAGGATTCGACAAAGTTCAAGGATGTGGAGGATTTGGTCAAGGAGGCAAAGGACCGATAATTTGTTATAACTGCAATCAACTAGAACATTTAATGCAATATTGTTTGAATCCTTGCACAACGTGAACATATTGCAGAGCATTGGATCATGCGACAAAATAATGCCCTCAACTAATAGTGAAGTGGCAGGTGAGAGGGAATCCAAACCTGCATCAGAACCAACATCAGAATCAGAACTAGAACTTGCAGATGATAACCATTGAGGAACGTAACGATCAGACCAGAGTAGAAGATGTTATGCGTGGTGGAACGAGAACTGGACTAGGTGCAACATAGAAGGGAAAGGGAGTTGAACAATGGATAAGGAAGGAAATTGAGCCCATGCCAACATTCAATTCACAAAAAGAAAAATAAACCTATCAACAAGTAACGAAGGAGATATTAGGACCGGACTGGATAGCATCAACGTCAAAGACACCACGAGTATATGATATGTCGTTGGTTTATGATCGCACTATTCCAGAAAGGCCAGTGGAAAAGGTAAATACTTTGAAGACTTTCTAAAGAACTGTTTAGAATTGATGCAATATGAAACAACGTTGAATGCATTGCATGGAATTATTGATCAGTGTACACAAGACAAAGAAGTACCTACAACATAGAAAGCAGTGAACCAAGTCTTGTGCAAGAAGAGGAAAAACAAAGAGTTCAAATTAAGTGCACAGATAGGAGAATATGGCATGGACAATGTCATCCTAGATTTAGGATCATATGTCAATGTTCTTCCAAGACAGGCATGGGAGATGATGGGGAAACCAAAGCTAGTTTGGTCAACTGTTCAGTTGAGTTTGGCTAACCAACATAAGATAATACCGATCAGGATATTGGAAGGATTACCTATTAATATAGATGGAGTGTGCAGTGTATCTAACTTTGAGGTTATTGAAATCGTGGATAACAGTTAGCCGTATCCAGCTCTTCTTGGACTAGATTGGGCCTTCGACAATCATGAGATTATTAACTTGAAGAAAAGAGAGATGATTTTTGAAGGAGGAGGCTTAAAGTTCATTGAGCATTAGACCCTATGGAGGCAAGAAGATATGTGGAGCCCACGAGAAAGGAAATTGATAACTTATATATTATGACAATGCCCATGGATGATTGTGTCAATCCCACTACAGATGGCATGCTTAGCTAGAGAATCATAATCTCTTGCGCATCAAACTTGGAGGAAGGACTTGAACACTAGAAACGTTGGTTGCATGAAGTGTTGACCAGAAGGTGTGCTCACATTACTCGCTCTTTGCGATGGATCAGAACAAAGGTACATGATATGCCAAGGTTTGATGGATTAACCGAGGTCTGTTCTTTTGTCAATGAATTTGAGCTGCAGATACCTGAACAAAAAAGGTTGTTAGCATTAGATGTTTCACTGCAAGCAACTCCAGCGAGATGGTGGGCAACCCACAAGGAAGGGATAGAGGATTGAAAACATTGTAAAAGGATAATGCAAATCAAGTTTGGAACAAAATACATTATGCACAAGTATACAAGGATGAGTGATCCAAAGGATCATGTTGCGTGATTTATTATAAATTGGAGGAAAGTGACGAATCAAGAATGGATGCACAGGTTCATACATACGCTGGAGATAGTTCCCAAGAACTCGTATTTAGAGCTAGAAGTGCACAGAGGAACAACAAACTAGGAAGAGCTCATCTAAAACTTTAAGGTAACATTTAATTTTGAAGTTGAGTCACATTTAGTAGATGCACCTTTACAATTCATTAGAGGTAAAAAATTTATGGAAGAAGTTCAAGTAGAAATAACACCTACATGTAATGCGCACAAAGAGTCTGTGACAATCCATGAACTATTAGAATGTTATAATGTTACTGAGGAAGACCAAGAAGAAGATGACCCAAGAAATGTTCAGGTACTAGAGACTGAAGGGGAGTGCGACATAGTATGTCTAGCACTTGAATCCGATAGATATGTGAATCCCTTAAGAGTGTGCAAAGTGAACATTGACACGAAGGAGAAATTGAAGTTTGCAAACATTGGTGACTATTGGAACGATAAGACTGTGGAAAATATTGCAGACCTATTGCGTGAGTATCGAGATCTATTTTCGACAACCTTTTCAGAGATGAAGGGAATAGCTGGAGAATTGGGCGAGATGAAGATCCCATTAAAACCATATTCTAAGCCAGTAAGACAGAGACCTTACAGATTGAATCTGAAGTGCAAGGAAAAAGTGAAAGCAGAGATTGATAGAATGATATAATCTGGTATAATTGAACCTATCACAGAGTCTGAATGGATAATTCCAATGGTGGTTCAAGATAAGAAAACATGGGGTATTATAATTTTTGTAGACCTAAGTAAGTTGAATGATGCATGTTTGCATGACCCATTTTTGAACCCCCTTTACAGGTGAAGTATTAGAAAACATAGGAGGGTAGGAGGCCTACTCGTTCACCAATGGCTTTTCAGGATACCATCAGATAAATATTGTGTCGGAAGACATACATAAGACAACCTTTGTGATAGAATGGGGAAGCTATCAGTACATAGTGATGTCGTTTGGGTTAAAGAATGCACCTGTTCTGTTTTCTAGAGTAGTTGTTGCAACCTTTAAGGATTTTATTCATAAGTTTCTTGAAGTGTAATTAAATGATTAGACTATCTTTAGCCTATTGAAATATCACATAGAAATTATAAGTTTGATGCTTGATAGATGTAGACAATATCATATTTCATTAAATTTGAAGAAATATATTTTTTGTGCACCATTTGGAATATTGTTAAGTCATGTGGTATGGAAGCAGGGTTTGTTAATTGAACCTGCCAAGATAACATTAATTGTTAATTTTCCACCACTTGAATTATTGAGATAGTTGATAACAACTTTGGCTCATACCAGATATTACAGTAAATTTATTAAAGATTATGCATAGATTACAACTCCATTGGAGAAGTTATGGAAGAAAGAATCTAAGTTTCAGTGGAATGAAGACTGTCAGAAGGGACTAGAAATATTGAAATATAAGTTAGTAACTGCGCCCATTTTAGGTGTTACTGGATTGGCAGAAAGAGTTTCACATTCATGTGGACGCATCGTCGATAGCGCTCGGTACAATTTTAGCCCAGCCAGGAGAGGGAGAGTTATATCATCCAATTTATTTTGCTAGTAAGAAGTTGTTGATTGTTGCAAGAATTACACGACAACAACAAGGGAAGGATTGGAAATGGTTTATGCCTTGCAGAAGTTCAAACACTACTTGTCGGGGTCCCATTTCAAGATGTATACAAGAAAATATGCACTTAGATATCTAGTGAACAAGCCAGTTTTGGGGGGAAGAATCTGTAGATGGGTATTGTTGTTCCAAGAGTATGATTTTGAAGTTATTGTTATGCCAAGGAAAATGAATGCAGGACTAGACCATTTGTCGCGGATACTAACAAGAGAAGACATAGGGAACCTAGATGATAGTTTACCATATGCGCATTTATTCTCAGTTCAAATGGTAGATGATCATTTGGCATAAATAGTCCAATATTTGAGCACAGGAGTGGTTCCATTCGATATGAAAGTAGCACAGAAGAAGATGTTGGAATATTGAGAGGGGGGGTGAATCAGGATGAGAACTTTTACCACTTTTAACCACAATATATAAACTTCAACTTAATCAACAATATATAATCAATGTATCATCTATGATTGCATCCAATATATCATGAGCATATAAAAAAAAAAACATCAAATCAAATACATAGTACAACAGGATTTACGTGGAAACCCACATGGGAAAAAACCACATAATTTTTTCTTATATATTGTTAAGAATATATTCATTGGAAGCACCAACTTCCAATTTCTATAGATGCAACTCAAAGGAGGCTATGACCCCCTATTTACAGGCTCCGACCTGAAGGAAGCTACAACTCCGTGAATTATATGGATCCAACCAGAAGGAGGCTACAACCCCCTAATTCTCTGGCTCCGTCTTAAAGGAAGCTCCAAATCCCTGTGTTCTCTAGCTCCAACCAGAAGGAGGATACAACCCCCTGATTCTCAGGCTCCAACATGAAGGAATATCCAACTCCTTATGTTCTTCGGCACCAACCAGAAGGAGGCTATAACCCCCTTTCCTTGTCCCATCTTGCCACCCTGAAATATAAATGTAGACCAAAATATCACTACCACAATCGTTGCCACTGTCACTGCTACTGTCAAATCAATATGTAACCTATCAACCTATCACTATATTCAACATTTCGATGTGTCCAACCTATCATTTTCACCGATATACCATCATCAATCAAATCCACTAACATGGATACAACAACCATCACCAAACCATGTACATTACTCATCAACCATGTACATCAACCTGTGCCAACCATGCATAAACCATGCATATCAATAATGCACCAACAAATGCACCATATTGTGCATCAAACATGCGCCAAAACCTGTACTAAACTGTGCATAAAAAATTCACCAACACCTATACCAAATCATCCATCAACCATGCAATGTCTCATGCATCAACCATGTACCATATCATAATATAGCATCAATGAAGTGACTCAATAATAACCAAGATAGCCACAATAACAAGATACCAATATAGCTAAGATGTGCTACTAATCAATGTACCATAACATCACTAAGGTGTATCTCAACATGTACCAATATCACCAAGACATGCACCTCATACATGTACCAAGAATATGCCTCACACCATGCACCAAATATGTGCCTCAATAAGGTACCTAAGCATGTACCAATATCACCAACATGTGACTATAACCATGCACCATATACCTCAAAAAACAAGCCAATCATCCATAGACCATGTACCATAATATATGAACAATGAAGTGGCTCAACAAAGTACCAAAGCATGTACCAATATCACCAACATATGCCTCTAACCATGCACCATATCATCAACCATATACCTCAAACAACATGTCAATCATCCATAGACCATGTACCTCAAACATGTGCCTCAAGTATAAACCATGTGTCAATATGCACCAACAATGTACCTCAACATATATACCTCAACTAGCATGTACCATACATCCAAGATGTGCCTCAAGGCATACACCAAAGCTCACAAAGATATCCCTTAAGAATGTTCCTCAATATCACCAAGATGCAACCTCATATCACATAGAATAACATACCTTTACACATGTAATTGACTTGGTGTCTTTGATCCTGATACATAGACCTGTAGCTTTACCTCAGTCCTCAGCAACCTATCACTAGCATCTTCCTTTACTTATGTTTTGTCCTCGCGAGATAAAGACTACTTATCATGTGGGGCCTCGCGTGATGAGCACTATGCAACTCATGGGGGTACCTCACGTGATACCCTCAAGTTCACCCACGAGGGCCTTCTAAATTAGGGTTACAAAAAAACATTTGCTCTCTGTAGCTCCGAAACATTCGCTCTTCTTTCACACTTTCTCCATTGCCTCGGAATCTACCTTAGATTCGCCAATAGACCAAAATATTCTCATAGCATAGATATTCAACGAATGTGCGTGTGTCCTTATGAGAGACTCCTTGAGGTGTATTTATAATTTTTCCAGGTAACATCTCTCCTTAATATTAGGGCTTCTTGAAGTTTCTTATTGCAACAACACTAACCTTTCATTAATCACTTGTAACCAATTAGGGGCTTCTTAACTATTCCTCCTAGATTCCAACTTCATGAGGGAATGTCTCCCTAATGGTGAGGAACCACATGGTGTAACAACTACCGTTGGAAACAACACAACGAGGACTATCCATATATGAGTGTGTTACATGCATTTACATTGTCCTTCATGTCCTTATTCCTAAAACAACTTCGGGTCTCATGACCACACCTCTGAGGCTTCGTGTAGACTTCATCAAATGCACCCATCACATACATCAACCACTCGTGTTGACATCAATGACAACTAACTCATCATTAATCTCGATCACAACATTGGGGTATCTTGAACTCTCTAAGGGTTGACATCAATGACAACCAACTGTCCAACAATCTCCCCCTTTGGTATTGATGGCAACACTCATGCTCCCCTTATGACCATTTATCCTCATCAATGTTTCTCTCTTTCCCCCTTTGACATCAATGGAAAAGGGTATCTCTCATTGGGGATGCTCCCCCTATCTTCATATGTTTGTTCTTTCGCTTCACATGTTTTTGTCCTCATGTTTCTTTCCACATTCCTCTTCTCTTTTGATAGCAAAGAGTGACTCCCCCTGAAAGTATACCTTATGTTGGCACAGGGGAAAACCCAGGGTTCAGCTCCAAGAGCGCACCAACAAGCCCTAACTACTGACCCTTTCGGCAACACCTGTGAAGTAGATGCAGCCTCACCTAAAGCAGTTATGGGGGAGTTGCAGGATAGAAATGTCTACAACCAAAGGGAATATCAAGTGGATCTAATACAATAACAACACATCATTCATATATCACTTATCAGCTAGGATATACTTTGCACATCTACTTATCAAATCTAACATAGTAATGCAATCACAGTATATCAATGACAGAAACATAATACGAATCACACACAACACAAAATATACATGGTTCACCCTCTCTCTAGGGCTACGTCCACAAAACTGTGCTTTATAATGTATTAAGATGAAGCATACAGTTCTTGTCTGCGCTCTTAGCTAGCATATCTTCTCTCTTCTCCTCTCTTTCTCTCCCCTCCCTGCGCACCCATCTGCAGGGTTGACCTTCGCACCCAACTGAAGGTCTTACAATACCAAAAGGCTCTCACACTTAGCACTTCTCTCTCACACAACAACAATCTCTCACAACATGCCAACAACAACTAGATCGAACAACTTGAACCTGAACAAACCCTCTTCCCTCATATAGGTTCTTCTTTATACATTACAATCACTCACTAACATACTTAGGTTGAAACCTAGGTGTCCAAAGCCCTATATGCCAAAACCCTAGGTGTCTAAAACCCTAGGTCAGTTTGACCTGCGTTTTCAGGGCTTCGCCAGCCTATCTTTCCTTCCTTCTCAAGCGGTTCTCCAAAGCATCCAACGGTGGATTTTTCCGCTTGCTAAGTTGTCCACGATCCTTCTTCCTTGTTGATCTGTCATCCTCGATCTCCTCGTCCAATGTTTTTCTTTTCCTTACTTCGCTCCATCTTTTCTGCTCTTTTTCTCACTTCAACCCAATATCAGTCACTATGTCTTTCGCATAGTTCGTATTTCACCTTTTCTTCCTTGATCTTCGCTTTCTTCCATAACCAAGGGCCAACAGGCCCCCAACACTCACCTGTGACTCGTCCCGAGGCACTTCAAATATTATTCTTTTGTTTTACTTTGACTTCAGACTGTGTAGTGCAGCCTTTTCTTTCTACTCTATGCCTCCTCTCCTTCCCTGTGCAGACTTTCTTTTCTGTGTCTAGTACCCAGTTTCAATTATACCTGGTACCTAGACCCTTTTCCTCTTGCGTTTACTCAGAGTTGCGGGGAAGCTAGTTGTCATAGTGCAATTTCAATCGGCTCCCATTTACTAATCCTTCCTTCCATTCTCCATTCAAAGTCTTCAATTGCACAGCTCCTCCTTTTGTAACATAGGCAATCTCATATGGCCCTAGCCAATCCATTCTGAACTTCCCAGGATGTTTGCTAAACTTGTTGTCATATATCAGTATGAGATCACCTTGTCTGAATGCCTTCTTCTTTATGTGCCTGTCATGGTAGGCCTTCTCTCTTTCCTTCTGTACTTGCTTATGGAATCCTGCAATAAATCTGTCTTCTTCGAGATCGACCAACTGTGCAAGCCTCTCTTGAATAGCGCCAGTGTCATCCATATCTATAAAGGCAGCAATTCTTAAGCTTGGAACCAAATATTCCAATGGAACAATAGCTTCAAGACCATATACGAACTTAAAAGGTGTCTTCATTGTCATCTTCTTGCAAGTGGTTCTATAGGCCCATAATACCGCTGGTACTCTTAAATCCCAGTCGTCCCTGTTCACACTACAAATATTGGTAAGTGTTGTCTCCAAAATCTTGTCGAATGCTTCAACTGTCCCATTTGCTTGTGGATGGTATGGTGTGCTCTTCTGATGGTGGACTGCAAATTCTTCAGTCAGGGCTTCAACTTTCTTATTGATGAAATGTGTGCCTTGATCACTCATAAGGATCTTTGGGAATCCAAACTGGTTATGATGTCATCAAATATGAAGCGTGCAGCTGTAGTTGCACTACAGTCCTTGACTGCTCTTGCTTCGGCCCATCTGGTCAAGTACTTTGTTGCTATAATTATGTACCTTGCTCCTGTATGCTTTCCTGGTGGGTTTATAGGTCCAACGAAGTCAATGGTCCATTTCTCGAATTCTTGTAGGTTTAGTTGTGGTGATAATGGCATTTCATCCCTTTGGGATGGTTTCCCAACTCTTTGGCATACGTCGCAGGCTCTGGAATAGTCTTTATCATCTCTGTGTAAGGTAGGCCACCAAAGGCCATCTCTAAGAACCTTCTGCGTAGTTTCTTTTCCTATGTAATGTCCTCCTGCGATGCCTTCATGAGCTTCTATGAGGATCAGTGGTCGCTCTGCCTCCATAACACATCTTCTTAGTATCTCATCAGGTCTCATTTTGTATAGTTGTCCAGCTATAAGCGAAAAGTCTACAGCGCGCACTACTAGTTGTTTCTTCTAGGGAATCGTATACTCACTAGGTTCCATTCCTTTTGACAGGAACTGGACTATTTCTGCGAAGTGGTCATCAATATTTCTAATGGATAGCAGTTGTGCATCTGGTAGTGTGTCCTCCAAACAAGTGGGCTCTTCTCCATGTTCCAACCTCGACAAGTGATCGGGACCTTTGTTCATTCTTCCTAGCTTTACTATGATCTCAAAGTCATATTCTTGAAATAGCAGAAGCCATCTGCATATTCTTCCCCCCAACACTGGCTTGTTGACTAGGTATTTCAGCGTGGAGTGATCAATAAACATTTTAAAGTGCCCTCCCAACAAGTAGTGGTGGAATTTCTGCAGCGCATACACCATGGTTAACCCTTCTCGCCCAGTGGTGGTGTAGTTGACCTCTGCAGTTGATAGCTTCCTGCTAGCAAAATCTTATGTATGATCAATCTCTCCTTCACCAGGTTGTGCTAACACTGCTCCTGAGTCAATGGAAGATGCATCGACATGTACATGAAAATCCTTGGTCCAATCTAGGAAATCCAGAATGGGTGCAGTGACCATCTTCTGTTTCAGTGTTTCGAAGCTCTACTGGCATTCTTCTATCCAACTAAACTAACAATCTTTCTTCAAAATCTTCTCCATGGGTGTTGTAATCTGGGCATATCCTTTAATGAACTTCATGTAGTATCCTTTGTGTCCCAGCACAGTGCGCAGATGTTTGACTAAAGTAGGAGGTGGCAGATCAACTATAATGGAAATTTTATATGGATCAACCAACAATCCCTACTTGCATACAATATGGCCTAAAAACACTCCAAATGGTGAGAAGAAGATGCACTTCTTCAGGTTCAAGGAAATTTGACACTGCCTGCATTTGTCCAACATTAGCCTTAGACATTCAATATGATTCTTTAATAAACTAAAAACAGTCCAATCATCAAAGTATGCTTCTATAAATTTATGCAAAAACTCTTTGAATGCTTCGACCACCACCCTGGAAAAGATGGTTGGGGCATTCTTTAATCCAAATGGCATCATTGCATACTGAGAGGACCCCCATTCTGTTGCAAATGTGGTCTTGTGGCAATCCTCCTTGGTAATCCGGATCTAATGGTATCCTGAAAATCCATCTGTAAAAGAATGTACTTCCTGGCCTTCCACATTATCTAACACTTCGTTAGTGAATGGCGTAGGGAAGGAATCATGCAAATAGGCATCATTCAGCTTTCTGAGATCTACGCAGATCCTGATCTCTCCTGTCTTCTTGTCTTGTACCACCATAGGGCTAATCCACTCTAACTCTTCCACACGTTCTATAATCCCTGCTTCCATCATTCTGTCGAGCTCAATATTCACTTTCTATTTATATTTAGGGTTCAATATGTAGGGTCTCTGTTTGACTGGTCTAGCATCTGGCTTCAAAGGGATCCTCATATCTCCCATAGGCCCTTTAATTCCCTTCATATTAGTGAACTTGGTTGGAAACAAGTCCTAATATTCATGCAGTAATTCTGTAATTTTGTCAATAGTGGCAACATCCCAATAATATCCAACATTTGCAAGCTTCAGTGTCTGTTATGTTCCAACATTGACCTTCTTAATCTTGATTAGCTATCCAATGAATGGTAACTCAACTCCCAGTCCTTCCACATCTCTTTGGCCTTTTGTTTCTGCGATGTTCACCTTTCTTGGATCATCGTCTTCATCACCATTGATGTTGTAACAACCTTGCAATTTATGGAGAGGCGCAGTCCATTCGTCCTCTTCTTGTTCCAAAATAAGGCTAGATGCCTCCTCGAATACTTTCTGTATCACAATCTGTAATGCTTGATCTACTGAAGGATATTGACTTTCAAATAAGAAGGTGGTTACAAAATTCTGAGTCATACCTTTCCAATCTGTAGTGATAAGGCGTAGATCTGCTTGAAGGTACCAGTTGATAGGTGTCATGTCCAGTGTGTTGATGAATTTGTGTACCCACTGTTCTTGGGGAATGTTTCTCCATGCTTCCTCGCAACTCCGCACGTGGTCCTTTGGACAACTTCGACCTGTGTAGTGAGCTTCGCAGCCTTCTACTTGTGCTGAGAACTGCGATGTCATCAAGGTATGACATTGTACCCATTCTATAATGTTGTTTTTGTGTGTCCCCCACCATCTTGTTGGGGTTTCTTTCAAGGCCTCATCCATCGCCAACAATATTTGTTGCATTGGTGCACTTTCTTCAAAGTCTGACAAGAAGGTTTCTAAAGGATTTAGACCATCAAAGGTGGGTAAGTTACTTACTTTTGTGCCAATCCAGCGAACTTCTCTAGTTAATCTAGCACATCTTCTTGTAGATACTTCGTACATCTTATTCTCCCAGTTCTCCAGTGCTTCTTCTGAGTCTGATGAACATGCGCTATCACTTCACCATCTTAGGTTCCCATCGGTTGTAGGATTAATGTAATCCTGTTGTTTGGTTGTTAATTTGTATATGTTTTCCAGTTCATATGCGTGGTCTTCTTCTCTTATAGGTTATGTGTATCGTTGACCTTCATCTGGATCTAGAGGTGCAATGACCCTAAGTCCATCTCTTTCAAAATTCATACGTCTCTTCTTCAAATCAACCACAGTGGAATTATTGAAAGCCCAATCAATTCCTAACAGCGCAGGGTAAGGACAACTATCATCAACTATCTCAAAATATGAAAACGTTCTTACTCTGTCTATGTCCACAGGGACATGCTCCAATTGTCCAAAAGGGATGACAGCTTACTGACTGGAAATCCTGAACCTGATAGGGGAATAGATCAACTTCGGTTTTCCAGTCAGTGCCCAGGTTTGCTTCGTCATGACATTGACTTCTGACCATAAGTCTAGGACCACATAATCGATCTCATACTCTCCTATTTGAGCATTCAAATTTAATTCCTTATTGGTTCTTCTCTTCTTACCGATTTGATGTACTTCCCTATTCAGTGAGGGGTCTATCTTTCCTAGCTCATACTGTCTGATTAAATTTTGTAGTTCTTGTACAACACTTTCATCCTGAATCAACTTAATACAAGTATATAGAAATTCCATGAGCTTGCTTACCTCTTTTCCTTCTTTTAGCGGAGCAGATTGATCACATGCCAAAGGCATTCCATATTCTCTCACTTCTGGTCTTGTGTTCGATGAGGAACCCTGGTCTTCTCTGAATTATTTTCTTGCCTCCTCAAACATTTATCTTCCTTTCTTTGCATCAAACGTTTGGGTCTTCTCTACAGCTTTTATGATTCTTGAGTCTTCTGTAATCTTCCCTTGGGTCAGCATGTCTTCTCCTGTAACAGTGCCTCCTCTAGTGATAACAGCAACTCTAGGGTCTTCTCTGCAAGGTTCAGCATATATCAGTTGCACTTGCAGGTTCTGCTAAGGTCCTCGTCTTTCCTGAAGCTTAGCTAGCAGCACAAGACAATCTTCTATAACATGCTCAAACGAGCTACAGTAGCTGCAAGTAGTACAAGGGTTTTGGCAATCCCTTGCGAGGTGTCCTGGTTGAGCGCAGTTATAAAAAATTATCTGTCCTTGGCCTCGACCCATTCCTCGTCCTCTTCCTCTTCCTATGAATCCACCGTGAGGATTAAAGTTTCCTCTCCCAGGGGAGTTATACTGCATAGTGTGTCCTTCTTGTTGTACTTCGCCTTGAATCTTGTATATGTCTCTCGAAATTTCATGCATGAGATCGTAAGTCCTACAATCCCTATCATCATGTCCTATGGACTTACAGAATGTGCAATACAAATTTGTGGGTGTTTGAACATACGTTTGCATGTAATAACGCTCACCAGGGCGATGTTTATTTCTGCATACCTCACACCAGGGTAAGGTGACTTGCTTCAAAGGGCTCAGAGCTCCATAAGCCAAGTATTCATTGAATAAGGGAAAGTGTTCCTTGTCATGGCCTTCTGATCTACACCTGACACACCAGATGTCTTCTCTTTTATCGTTTCCCTTGTCTTTCTTCATATCTTCGACATGCAAAAACAAACTAGTTAGCTGACTCAAGATCTGACTCATACCTAAGCTGGATTCTCCCATAGGGGTTGATTCTAGATTCATGGCGATCTCCAGTGCCTCAGACTCCGAAGCAACCTTCTGTTGTATCAAAGGAACTCTGATGTGTGGTAAGAGAGAAGTGATGAACCATTCTTTGTTCTGCTCATATGGGATCTGAAAAGTCAATCAACCTGTTAAGATTTTGAATCTCTGATCGAATTCCCAAACAAGTTCGGCTACCTTCTGCTTGATTTCTTTTATCTTTGTAATACATTGTGACTCTGACTTGGGTTTCTTGAAATCAGCGCATTATTAATCTAATTCAGTGGCTTAGGATGTGAAAGTCCTTGGACAAGCTTCATGTACCATCTCAGTGCGCGATCTCTTAGAGTGGTACTAAAATGGGTTCTTTTGATAGCTTCATCGGTGACATTTTTAATATTCCATACGGCTTCACATAGGAACCTGTGTTGATCATGATCTTCAGATCCATCTCCCCTAAATATGGGAAGTCTCATCTCATCTTCCATAGATCTTCCTAGGGTTCTTGACTGAGTATGTGGTGGAATACTAGCGACGGTGCTCTGGATGCTCTAGTGGCTTGGATTACTATGATTTCTTAATAATACTGAATCAACAGGAGGGATAATAGAACTTACTTCAACAGTCTGCACAGTTCTGGAAGTTTCAGGTTCTTCTCAGTGAAGCTCTTCATCTTTCCCTTCCTCTGTCCCAGCAGGTTCTGAATGTTCCTCGTCTGTTAGATCTACCTCTTCTCCACTGTAGAAACCCTCATCCCCATAGTTCTTCTTGAATAAGTTCGCAAGGTGAACTTCTCTGAACACTTTTCCACTATGCATATGTCCAGCTTCTTTGTCGCTGTCTGAATTTTTGAACATTAGCTTTTCTAG
Source organism: Picea engelmannii (assembly GCA_009831015.1). Lineage (NCBI taxonomy): Eukaryota > Viridiplantae > Streptophyta > Pinopsida > Pinales > Pinaceae > Picea > Picea engelmannii. Next base: position 339,965 of record ML791805.1, read on the forward strand.
ATCCGACCAACCTACTGTATCTTCAAGATGTTTTTTTCATGCAATAGCATCTTGAGTTTCAACTTCAGGAATTGTAAAAATTTCCCTCTGGGTCCCTTGAAGAAATATCTCTTGGATTGGCTAAATGACTCTACTTTGTCAACAACAAACTCGATGATGTACCCTCCAATTGTGCTATCAAACCAGTGATGTATTGCTCGTGATATGGTGTTATCATCTCTCTTGACCTTCTTGATCAGCTCCGACATCCAAACCACAGGAGGTCTAGATCGGATCTCAAATTGCGTATCTTCTAACCTAGCCAACCACTCGTATAGCTCGTGATGGATTCCCCCAAAGAAAATCTGATGTATATCAGTAAAGATATATTTCTCCAACCAATCCTCTGTACTAAGATTAGGGTTCTTGTTCTAGGCTTCAGCAAAGTCCTTTTCTTGATCCTCTATCCACTTTTGAGTCTCTGTCTTTGATGGAAACCACCTTGACATTCCCTTAAGAAGATTCATGTCCCAACAACGGAAACGTTTGTTGGAACAGGGGTAGACCCAGGGTTCAGCTCCAAGAGCGCACCAACAAGCCCTAACTACTGGCCCTTTAGGAAACACCTGCGAAGCAGATGCAGTCTCACCCAAAGCAGTTATGGGGGAGTTGCAGGACAAAAATGTCTACAACCAAAGGGAATATCAAGTGCATCTAATACAATAACAACACAACATTCATATATCAATTATCAGCTAGGATCTACTCTACACATCTACTTATCAAATCTAACATAGTAATGTAATCATAGTATATCAATGATAGAGATAGAATACCAATCACACACAACACAAAATATATGTGGTTCACCCTCTCTCTAGGGCTACGTCCACAGAACTGTGCTTTATAATGTCTTAAGATGAAGCATACAGTTATTGTCTGTGCTCATAGCTAGCAGATCTTCTCTCTTCTCCTCTCTTTCTCTCCCCTCCATGTGCACCCAGCTTTAGGGTTGACCTTCGCACCAAGATGAAGATCTTACAATACCAGAAGGCTCTCACACTTAGCACTTCTCTCTCACACAACAACAATCTCTCACAACATACCAACAACAAGTAGATTGAACAACTCGAACCTGAACGAACCCTATTCCCTCATATAGGTTCTTATTTATACATTAAAATCACTCACCGACATCCTTAGGTCAAAACCTAGGTGTCCAAAACCCTAGATACCAAAACCCTAGGTCATCTTGACTTGCATTTTCAGGGCTTCGCCAGCCTGTCTTTCCTTCCTTCTCGTGCGGTGCTCCAAAGCATCCAACGGTGGATTTTTTCGCTTGTTGAGTTGTCCATGATCCTTCTTCCTTGTTGATCTGTCATCCTCGATCTCCTCGTCCAACGACTTGCTTTTCCTTACTTCGCTCTGTCTTTTCTGCTTTTTTGCTCACTTCGACCTAGTATCAGTCACTGTGTCTTCCGCACAGTTCGTATTTCACATTTTCTTCCTTGATATTCGCTTTCTTCCATAACCAAGGGCCAACACCTTCTATGACTTCAAGTGCTTGACTCTTTCTCTTCTGATCTCTCTCTTTCTCTCCCTTTGACATCATGAGCAAACATATAACTCCCCTTTTTTATATGTCTCCCCCTGTCTCCATGTTATTGATCTTCCTTTTTGAATCTCTTTCTCTAATGAAACCTCTTCCCTTGAATTCTCTGCACGATGTAGAATAATATGGAACTTGTTTTGTATGTTTCCTTTCCTCTCTTCCAATGTTGTTGATTGTCCATTGGTGCTTCCTCTTGTAACTCTCTGACATATATAAAAAGCATTCAAAATTTCTTGACTTTAAATCTTCATGGGCTATTATGTTTATTGTTTAGACATCAATGACCATATTGTTCAACAATGTCCCTCTGATGATGTAGCTTATGTTGAAGGTTTCTCTTTCCATGTTTTGTTGTGCCTTCCACTGCTTTCCTTCTTATGACCAACTGATTCCACTTGTCCATTGATTCCATTGATTCTAATTGTAAATATCCTCTCTCATATATCTGTCTAGACCTTCCAATGGTATCATAAATCCATCTCTGTCCATATGTTATAAGTTGTCCATAACTCAATTGTCCACAATGTTGACCCATCTGTCACTGTACTATTATGAATCCTTCTCCATTGCAACTGATCATCAAATATTCATGTTTCTCAGACTAAATCAAATATGTCCATTGATTTGCAATACATCCTCGAATCTTCAATTACTATATCCCTGAATGGAAAGTGTGTCAATGATATCCCTTTGATATATGCATGGGAACACTGGTTCTCAACGATCAATCTGTCATTTTGTTCTTTTTCTATCTGACTACTCTGAATCTATCTCTGCAAACACTTCAAACTTCTCGATGGATGGTTCTTTGATCTGTAGTAGCTACTGCAATGAATCCCCCTATTCAATTTTCATATTTACTGGGAGTCTACAAGTCGAATGGCTCAGAAAAATGGAGGAATCCCTAGATCGAAGTAATCTTCCTCTTCATCTGTAGACTCATCATCTCTTTGAACTCTAACTTCTTCCTTTTTGCCTATGAATTCATTATGATCTTGCACTACAATTCTTGAGAGTACAATCTCTTGGACCTGTTCTTTATTCACGTGCTCTTCTTTTTTTTCTCACACTACTGCAAATCATGTGATCTCTGGGACTTGTTCTTTATTCACCTGCTCTTCTAGTCATTATTTTCTTCTCCAAACCTTCATGTGTTTGACATCGATATTTTCTTTCATGGAAGGCTCTAACATGCTTCTACAATTCTGAGCTATGTGATCAAAATTGTGGCAATTTTGACATTTAATGTTATGCGGGGCCACACAAGCATTTCTTGCTTGAACATTTCTTCCATAAGCCCTGCAATCAGTAGCTTTATGTCCAAAGTTAGTACAATTAAAACAATGACCATAAAATAAATTTACATACCTGGGAGTGAATGATCTTCTTTGTGCTGTAGTCCTTATGAATTCCTGCCTTGGTTGATCATGATAGTTTCTTCTGTTGATTCCTTCATCATTATTGAAGCTTCTTTGATACCTCGAAGTGGAAGGTCTTCTTTGATATCCGTCTCTTTTGTAGTCTTCTTCGTTTCTGGAATATTTTCTTCGGAGGGATTGCATTCTTCCTTCTTGATAGAGCTTTTGATGACTTCTGCATAACTCTTAGCTTTCTCTTCATTCTTCCTTTCTGGTAACCTGTAGCCTTTCTCTTCAACTTTATTTGTTGATGATGTGGAGCTTTCTTTCTCTTCAACATTCTTGCTGAGCTTGACAACTTTAACTCTTAATGTGACGACTTTGTCTTCAAGATTCCCACAATGTTCTTCTTTATTCATAATCTGGATCTTCATGAATTATTCCATTCTCTTTTATTCTTCGAGTTGGGTCTTCAAAGTGATTATTTCCTTTTCAAGTATTCTTTCTTATTGACTAAATTCCGCTTCAAGTTTGTTTAAGTTCTATGATATTTCCTTGAGATGATGTGTCAAAATATTCTCCCTCTTTTATGCTTCCTTTCTTTGTGTTGTTATTTCGGCTTCCAAACATTGATTCTCTTCCATCTGAATTTTGTATGCTTGTTCAATCCTTCTAATTTCTTCTAGCTAATCTTTTAGGTTCACTATGACCAGTTGGGATTCTTTGGAACTTTCTTGAGAATTATTCTTGACTAATTGTTCCTCAAGAGACCTATTTTTCTTCCTTTCTTTCGTCAATTTGTCTAAAGAACTGATTAATTATGCTTCAAGATCTACTATTCCTTCTTCTTAATCTGTTTGACACGATGAGAATCTTTCTTCTTGTTTGGATTTAAAATCTTCTTTGTTCTAATCAATGTGCTTTGGCCCTGTGATGGGATGAGATTTTTTTGAGTAGATATTTTGTAACTTTTCCCAAATTTTTTTGGTTGATAAACATTTTCCAACTTTCTCTATTACGAGATCATGTAATCCTTAGCAGATGAAATCCATTGTTGTTTTGTTGTTTCTTTTCAATTCCTTCTTGGTTTCAGTCTTCAGTTTCTTTGTAGTTTTGTATCCTATAAAAACTGAGTACCAAACATCATACCCTTGTGCCTGTAAAAACTGAGTACCAAACATCATACCCTTGTGCCTGTAAAAATGTTTTCATTCTTATGCTCCACAACTCATACTTCATACCAATCTGACCATCAAAATGTGGTGTTCCATTCCTATACAAATTGTTTCTCTCCATGATCTACCTTCCAGTAGTTAGACTGTTTTTTGAAGGACCTTCTCTGATACGAATTGTTGGAATACTAAGAGGGGGGGGGTGAATCAGTATGCGCACTTTTACCACTTTTAACCAAAATATATAAACTTCATCTTAATCAACAATATATCATCCTTGTATCATCTATGATTGCATCCAATATATCATGAGCATATAAATATAATCAACATCGCATCAAATACACAATACACCAGGATTTACATGGAAACCCAAATGGGAGAAAACTACATAATGCTTTCTTATATATTGTCAAGAATACATTCATTGGAAGCACCAACTTCCCAATTCTCTAGATGCAATTGGAAGGAGGCTGTGACCCCCTATTTACAAGCTCCAACCTAAATGAAGCTACAACTCCTTGAATTCTTTGGCTCCAACCAGAAAGAGGCTACAACCCCCTGATTCTCAGGCTCCAACCTAAAGGAAGCTCCAACTCCCTATGTTATCTGGCTCCAACCAGAAGGAGGCTACAACCCCTTGATTCTCAAGTTCCAACCTGAAGGAATATCCAACTCCCTGTGTTCTCTGACACCAACTAGAAGGAGGCTACAACCCCCTTTCCTTGCCTCATTCTGTCACCCTGAAATATAAATGTAAACCAAACTGTCATTTTCATTTTCATTGCTATTGTCACATCAACTTGTAACATGTCAACCTATCACTATATCCAAATTGTCACTGTTTCCAACCTATCATTGTCATTGATATACCATCATCAACCTGATCAAATCACATGGATACAACAACCATCACCAAACCATAGACATCAATCATGTACATTACTCATCAACCATGTACATCAATCTCTACCATACCATGTACATCAACCTGTGACAACCATGCATATCAATCATGCACCAACAATTTCACCATATTATGCATCAACCATGCACCAAAACCTATACCAAACCATGCATCAACAATGCACCAACACATGTACCAAATCATCCATAAACCATGCACCGTCTCATGCATCAACCATGTACCGTATCATAAGATAACATCAATGAAGTGCAACAAGCATAACCAGTATTTCCACAATACCAAGATACCAATATAGCCAAAATGTGCTACTAATCAATGTACCATAACATCACTAAGGTTTATCTCAACATGTACCAAGATCACGTACATGTGCCTCTAACCATGCACCATATCATCAACCATATACCTCAAACAACAAGCTAATCATCCATATACCATGTACCATAATATATCAATAATGAAGTGCCTCAAAAAAGTACCAAAGCATGTACCAATATCACCATCATATGCCTCTAATCATGCACCATATCATCAACCATATACCTCAAACAACATGCCAGTCATCCATAGACCATGTACCTCAAACATGTGCCTCAAGTATAAACCATGTGCCAATATACACAAACAATGTACCTTAACATATATACCTCAACTAGCATGTGCCATAATATGTGCCTCAAGGCATATACCAAATCTCACAAAGATATCCCTTGAGCATGTTCCTCAATATCACCAAGATGCAACCTTATAACACATAGAATAACATACATTTACATATGTAACTGACCTAGTGCCTTTAATCATGATACACATACCTGTAGCTTTACCTCAGTCCTCAACAACCTAGCACTAGCATCTTTCTTTACTTCTATCTTGTCCTCACGATAAAACGACTACTTGTCACGCGAGGCCTCGCATGACGAGCACTAGGAAACCTGTGGGGGTGCCTAGTGTGACACCCTCAAGATGACCTGTGAGGGCCTGACAAATTAGGGTTACAAAAAAACCTTTGCTCTCTATAGGTCTGAAACTTTCTCTCTTCTTGTGCACTTTCTCTATTGCCTCAGTGTTGGCACAGGGGCAGACCCAAGGTTCAACGCTACAACAGCGCACCAACAAATCCCTAACTACTGGCCCTTTCGGCAACACCTGCGAAGCAGATGAAGTCACACCCGAGGTAGAGGCAAGGGTGGTTGCAAGACTCAGGTGTTTGCAACCTTAGCTGGGACACAAATCTGTGATTGTACTACTTAATAAATCACTTAGCACCGTTATTTCTACAAGATCTAATCATTAATCACTTCGCTGATAAAATAGGGCTTCACAACATTCACACTATTATAACGTACTTAAGCACTTAGCATCAATAGATAGGTTAGATATAGCAGATCAAGCACTAAGAACATTCATATGGATCAGATCTAATATTCTCACATATCATTAGCACTAAGCATAAGAAGATATATCCAATCATCTCAAAGCACTTAGCAAAAGAAGACATAAACACATTAAGATAAGCATAAAGCAAGACAACCCAACATTTACGTGGTTCACCCCCACCCTGGGGCTACGTCCACCAACTCTTCTTCTTTATTGTCTTCAGTCAATCGACTACAAGCACAAAGCCATCAAAACCCTTACTCCGCACAGGACAGAAGATATGCACAGCTCGATAGATCCTTCTTCCTTGCATTAAAGCACTAAGTCATCTATAGTCTCACACAAGGACTTGTACTCAGTCCTGCAAGTCTTACACAGAATGCACAAAGCCCTGATCACGCAGATCCAACCCTTGGCACTTAGCCTACATCATATAGGTATACTATTTGACTTCGACTACTTCTTACATTTCCTAGCCTTCTATTTATACATACAAAATAGGCCTAAACATGGGTAAACCCATGGGCCGACATCCCATTCCCATTACATATTCCCAAAAACCCAAAAAGGATCCAAAAGTGGGCCGAGATCCCGTGATCTTTGCTTCGTCTTGCACTCCTCCTTCGACAGGTTGTCGAAGTCCCAAAATAGATAAACATCACCAAGAAACTCCCAAAACTTGGTCAAGGGCCAACAGGCCCCCAACACTCACCTGTGACTCATCCTGAGTCACTCTGGTCTGCCTAGTTCTGTCTCGAACACCTTGAGCTTGGCTCGAGCTGCTTCGACTTGTTTATTTGTTGTGGCCTCTTATTTTGTGAACTCCTGGATCACTGCCTCATTCACTGGCCCTTCTAGGCGTTGTTCTGTTGTGATGACGACCTGTTCTAGCTCTACTCCTTGGCTCTCGACCTCTGTAAACAACAGGCATGCCTTATCTTGTACTGGTTGGATCCGTTGAGTTATGTCCATCACTTTGCTTTGGATCGTATGGATCTGTTGTTGGGTTGTGCGTTTCTAGTGAGACCTCTTCATTCTGTCTACGACCGATAGGGCCTTTCGTTGTGCCTGAAGTGTGTTTGTGTGTTGCTTCTCTTCCTGGATCTACGACTCCAACACCTGTAACTCAGGATTCTTAGTGAGGTTTTCATAGGTCTGAGCGTTGTGGTTACTCAACTGCTTACACTCCAAGGCAAGAGATTTTAATCTGTCAACTGCGCTGCGGGCACTTACTTCCCTTAGGTCTCTTACATCTTGAGGGGTCTCGGGCACAGTGCAGAGCTCCAAGTCTGTTATGCGTTGTTGGAGCTGCTAGATTACCTCTTCAATTTGTGCCACCTGCTATGGAACTCACTCTTCGGTCTTTACTTCGACAACTGTCACAGAGCGAAGTGCTCTGTTGACCATTTCCTTAACTTTGAGTTGCTTGGCGAGCAATTGTTCCTTGGTTTGTTGTAACTGTGCTTTTTCTTCATCCCATTTCGCTTGGAGAGTAAGATTTTCCCATTCTACAGCATTGTGTCACTCCTCAAGGTCTTTCTATACTTGCGCTAAATCCTGGGTGGCTTGTGTTGTCTCTTCCTGAGCTCATCAAAGGCGAGCTTCAACTATATCAACGATGCGGTGTATTTGAGATGGCTCATCACCTAGTTCCAGTGTTTCCAATGACAGAGGCACAGTGGAAACTGCGCGGCTGGACTGTAGTTCCTGTTGCACTCCTTGACGTTCAACCTTGATCTGATTGAACATCTCCTCCTGCTTAGCTTCTTGCATCTCTGTTATCTCCAACAAAGCATCGTTCAGTGTTGCGATGATAAAGTCGAAGTCGTCTGAGGTGAGGGTGGTCTCAAATTGGTCCTGGTTTCTTTTCATTTCTTCCTTGAGGAAGGTTTCAGAGGGGAAACCTTCCTTTTCTTCGAGGTGTCCTCCTCGTCTCTAGGCAGTGTAACCTCGCCTTTATTCTATTCTACTTCTGTGCCATCTATCTCTCYGCCATCTCCTCCTTGTTTTATTGAGATGGAAGCAGTCTTCACGGATGCGTTGTCTAAATCCTGGACCTCTTTGGTCTTATTTATCTTGCTAGGTCCAGGTGTATCATGCGTTGCTTCTGGATTGTCAATATCAGATATCTCCGYGGGGTCTGCTGGGATGAGGAGGTCTACCGACCATTCCTTGATGATTTCTTCCAAATCCTCCTTCGTCAACATGTACTATGATTGCAGTTCTTGTTTGTGCTCATCAGTGTGCGCTGTGATATAGATGAAATGGCGGTTCGCGCTAAATTTCATCAAGGGCCTGAACCTGTGGAGAGTGTTCGGGGTTATACGAGGCTTAGACTGGATAGTTGTCTTCAACTGACTATAATATGTGTGGAACACGACATTTGACTGCCACTGTTTATTCATGTTTTTCAAGTACCACAGTGTACTGAACTTCGCGGCCAGAGGTTCAAACGGCTCGATGTCCAAGAAGGTTGCACCTTCTGGCATCTCCCATGCGATGAAATCGACCAGTATGAGAAGCCAGCTGAAGTGGAACTCATATCCTTGATCCTGCACTTCCCTGCATTCAAGTTCCAACTGGCTTACCAGGTACTACACCCAATTCATCTGAAGTCCTTTTGCGCACTTCCCTGTGAGGTCGACTACGAACCCCATGACTTGGGTGGGTCGATTCTTTCACACCAACTTTCCTGCGATCAATTGGCAAGCGAGGTGCAATGCGTCGCTCTGGATAGAAGCTACCTTGTAGCCTCACATTCCCTTCTCGACATCGTTGTAAGTGTCCTTTATCTTTTGGGTGAGAGCGCGATCCACGGTCTTTCTGGGGTAGAACTCTTGTGGGTCAAGGCCTTGCATGCTTAGCCCTGTGATCTGATTGATCAACATCAAATCCACTATGATACGGCGATTCAACCACAAATATTTGCCATGGTAGCAGGACAACAGCAACTTGATGCATGCGTTCACTTCTTGATGCCTTCCTAAGTGCAGGATCTTCATGACGTTGAGCAGTGTGGACTGTGCGAGGTTATGGGTCCATGATTGAGGAATTATATTTGAATTCTTTCCTTTTGTTCTGGTGAGATACTTATGTGGGGTGAGCATGCTATAAACCTTCATGTCGCCAAGGTTGAGGTCGCTAAATTTCAACGATGTGATCTTATCCTGGTATGTGCGCACTGTGCGTATTCCCTTCAGGAGGTACACAGTGACCAAAGTGTACTCAAAATATCTGGACACACTGTCTCGATTGATTGCACCGCTTAGAGGTGGTAGATAGGCAGGTAAAATACTCGGAATCAGCTTGGCATTTGCGATATCGTCTTTGTGCTTAGTTTTCTTTTCATTTACTAGCTGGGATGGACTGACTCATGCAGTGGACGGAGAGGCCGGCAGTCCTCTTGTCGAAGATGCTTGTACACCTGTAGACACTCTCTCTCCGACATGACTCTTTCAGTCATTAAGTCAAGGAGAACTTTTGTTACTGATTCTTCAACTGTGGTGAGATCATTGGACATACACGCTCGAGATTAAAATTATCGTGGTCACGATGATATTTGATATGACACTAGAAAAAACAACAATATCGCAAAGATCATTGTATATAATTCACTTAGTATGCAGGCTTCAAATTCTTAGTTAGCAAAAGTGTTCTCCGTGCATGGCGCAACGGGATAAGTAGGCAACTTGGCAACGGTTTTCTTGTAATGGGTATGAAGCCTCGTTAACTCTTGTTATGTCCATTATGGTGCGGTCCAATGGTCTGGTGTCGAGCTGTAAATTATTTTCAACCCGTTCAGAGCGGGAGTCGAACAGATATATCGGCCCCAACGACTATATTGCTTCGCCCTGGTGAAGTACCATGTGTCGTTGTTCTGATATCCCGACGAAGCTCCAATTCTGCAAATTTTCTGTCTGCGAAGTTCCCTCTGGAATCTTTTGTAACTTTTCAATCTTAGCCCTCTTTTTACTTATCTTTCTAGCCTTCTTTCCAATGAGCTTAGTCTCGATATGTATTTTTCCATTCTGATTCTTATCTTCTTTTAACATAGTCACTGCGCGTTGTTGAGATTCTTTCCTAGGATTCAGGGATTATACCTCTTTTTTATCTGGAGTAAGAACTTCAGTCTTTTGTGGGTCTTCTAGTGTTCTTACAACTTCAACATCAGGGTCTCTAGTGTCAAATAGCTTCGATATGTTCTCCTGTTCTTCAATCAAGTATGTGATCCTTCTAGTCATGAAATCTTTTAACTCTTGTTTCTTCTGCTTCAAGACTTCTTATTCTTTCTTTCATCTAGCTTGATCTCTGTCAATCCAAGGTTTCCCTAGTAACATGGTAAACGGGGCGTTGTCCTCAATAAATTGAATAATCTCAAAATCTTCCTCTGTCAAAGTTCCATTGATGGTCATAGGTATCTGAGCGAGCCTTCCACATAGGTTTACCAGTTTTCCTCTGAATAACCCTATTCCTCCTAATGAAGGAATCATAGTAGGCCTTCCTATAGCTTCCCAAGTTCTCTCTGTCATGATATTCACCTATGTTTCCTCATCTAGGACACAGTCAATGTCGAAGTCTCCTATTCTTGCTTCGATGCATTCTTTTCCTTTGAAGATTTCTGATAATCTGACATGTTAGTGGTCATTCAAGGTTTCTCTCATTTGTAGCAATATTTTCTCTGATTCTTCCTAGGGTTCTGCTATAGCCTCTGGAGTTGCCTTAGGGTTTTCTTGATTCAGATTCATTCCTTCAAGCTTAGCAATCATTCTGGGGCAATACAACACTTCATGCTCCATAGCTTTGCAACAAAGACAACTAGGTCTTCTCCTAGAGCATTCTTTAGCAAGATGTCCCAGTTTTCTACAACTATAACAGACGGTTAATCCTCTCTTTATTTTAAATGATCCCCAGCCTCTTTTGTACTATGCACTAGGATCATAGGAGCTAACCTGCAATAAATTCTTTGTAGGATCTTGCATCCATTCGTTAGTCCAAACATTCTTTCTATGCATAGGTATAACATATCTTTCACTATTCTTATCAGATCTACTCATATCAAACCTTCTTTCATCTATTAATGCCCTAGTTTTCAAACTAGGACATACTCTATTAAACATACCTAGATCCATACTCTAGAAACAAAAATTTCCACTTATCTTACTTCTACAGAGCACAAAGCATTTAGATCTAAAAAAAATTACTATCTTTACCTTTATCAGAGCATAGAGCTTGCAGATCTTACCTCTTTTAATCAGAAATTCTCACTTTTACCTTTCTTAGAGCACAAAGCTTTTAGATCTTACTTCTTTCTTAGTTCCCAGCAATCACATTTTCAGGTACCGGCAACGGAACCATTTGTTGGCACAGGGGCAGACCCAGGGTTCAACGCTATAACAACACACCAAAAAATCCCTAACTACCGGCCCTTTCGGCAACATCTGCGAAGCAGATGAAGTCTCACCCGAGGTAGAGGCAGGGGTGGTTGCAAGACTTAGGTGTTTGCAACCTTAGCTGGGACACAAATATGTGATTGTACTACTTAATAAAGCACTTAGCACCGTTATTTCTACAAGATCTAATCATTAATCACTTTGTTGATAAAACAGGGATTCGCAGCATTCACACTGTTATAACGTACTTAAGCACTTAGCATCAATAGATAGGTCAGATATAGCAGATCAAGCACTAAGCACATTCATATAGATCATATCTAATATTCTCACATATCATTAGCACTAAGCATAAGCAGATCTATCCAATCATCTCAAAGCACTTAGCAAAAGAAGACATAAACACATTAATATAAGCATAAAGCAAGACAACACAGCGTTTACATGGTTCACCCCCACCCTGGGGCTACGTCCACCAACTCTTCTTATTTATTGTCTTCATTCAATCGAATACAAGCACAAAACCATCAAAACCCTTACTCCGCACAAGACAGAAGATCTACGCAACTCGCTAAATCCTTCTTCCTTGCATTACAGCACTAAGTCGTCTATAGTTTCGCACAAGGACTTGTACTCAACCCTGCAAGTCTTACACAAAATGCAAAAAAACCTAATCACGCAAATCCAACCCTTGGCACTTAGCCTACATCACATAGATATACTATTCGACTTCGACTACTTCTTACATTGCCTAGACTTCTATTTATACATACAAAATAGACCTAAACATGGGTAAACCCATGGGTCGACATCCTATTCCCGTTACATATTCCCAAAAACCCAAAAAGGATCCAAAAGTGGGTTGAGATCTCGTGATCTCTGCTTCGTCTTGTGCTCCTCCTTCGATAGGCTGTCGAAGTCCCAAAATAGGTCAACATGACTAAGAAACTCCCAAAACTTGGTCAAGGGCCAACACTCAGACCCGACCTCAGATTCTCCAATAGACAAAAATATTCTCATAAGATATATATTCTATGAATGTGTGTATGTCCTTATTGTAGACTCCTTGAGGTGTATTTATACTTTTTCCAAGTAACATCTCTCCTTAATCTTAGGGCTTCTTGAAGTTTCTTGTTGCAACAACTTTACCCTTTCATTAATGACTTGTAACCAATTAGGGTATTTTTAACCATTCCTCTTGGATTCCAACTTCATAAGGGAATATCTCCCTAAAGTTGAGGAACCATGTGGCATACCACCTACCATTAGAAATGGCATGACGAGGACTATCCATATATGAGCGTGTTACTTTCATTTTCACTGTCCTTCATGTCCTTACTCCTCAAACAACTTTGGGTCTCATGACCACACCTTCGGTGCTTTGTGTAGACTTCATCAAATGCACCCATCACATACATCAACCACTCTTGTTGATATCGATGACAACTAACTCACCATCAATATCGATTACAACTCTGGGGTATCTCGAACGCTCTAAGGGTTGACATCAATGACAATAACTGTCCAACACAAGAAACTAGTGGTTAAAGCAACATATTATCAGTTGATCGCGGGAAATTTATACAATTTGGGAATAGATGGGATACTACAATGATGTGTGCTAGATAATGAGAGACTGATGATCCTCACAGAGATGCATGATGGAATTGCAAGAGGTCATTATGCAGGAAAAGCTACAACACATAAGATATTACATGCAGGGCTATGGTGGCCCGCCCTCCATAAGGACGCGAAGGAATATTGTCAGAGCTATGACATTTTCCAGAGAGTAGAAAGACAATCACTCTTTGAATCCACAAGTTACCTTGCAGGAGTTTGACAAATGGGTAGTGGATTTTTTCAGACCGATTAATCCACCAGCGAGGAGAATAAGATTTAGGTACATAATTACCATGACAAACTATTTGACAAGATGGGACAAGGCAGAACCAGTTACAGATTGTAGTACATAGACAATTGTGAAATTCTTATTCAAGAACATAGTTACAAGGTTTGGGTGTCCTAAAGTACTGATGAGCGACTAGGGGACTCACTTTTTGAACAAGACAATTGTAGCATTGATATAAGAGTTCTAAATTCATCATCAGGAGAGAAATCCATATCACCCGCAAGCTAATGGAATTGTGGAGGCCTTGAATAAGATACTGGATAATGCATTTACCAAGGTGTGCAACGTAGGATGGGATGATTGGGATTTAAGGATCCCTGCATTGCTTTGGGATTATAGAATTAATTGTAAGAAGTTGACAGGACATACACCCTTTAGATTAGTATATGGTCAGGAAGAAATTATTCTCATGGATTTTCTTGTACCGAGTCTGCACATTGCTACGATTGCAGACCTTACGGATTTCGATGCAGTAGAAGAAAGACTATAAGAGTTAATAGCGTTAGAGGAAGATCAATTTATTGTAGGGTTCCATCAGTAAGTACAAAAGGCACGTGAAAAGGCATGGCATGATAGACACATCAAGCAGAAGAAGTTCCAGAAAGGAGATCTAGTACTACTCTATGATAGTAAGTTCTTACAGCACCCAGGAAAGTTCAAGACACACTAGCTAGGGCCATACATGATTAGATATATGACTAACGTAGGTGATGTTCAGTTATAACAATTGGATGGACAAGTCGTGGAAGGACTAGTGACTGGGAGTTGGCTGAAACTATACAGGGACGATCGTCCTTCTGCTCATTAGGGGAGCTGGGAAGACTAACCTATATCATAGTGTACTATAGAAAGAAAAGGCAGAAAAAAAACAAGTAAAACAAGAAAAAGTATGAAAATGGTTCAGGGAAGAAGTCGAAAGTTGAGAAGTTCAAGAAGTTAAGGTTAGCAAGTAAATATGAAAAGAAGAAAAATGTCGCAGAAGAGAAAGAAGAAGATAGAAGAATGCATAGATAAGGGAAGCAAGATTGCGCAGAGAGAAGAGATTATGAAGAAGGAATAGTTCACACAAAGAGATGAGATTGCGCATATGACAAGTAAGAGAATTCAATACAATCCATGATGAGACGTGCAATAAAGAGTTACCATGTTGGAGAAGTAGTGGTGTCGCGTAACATTAATTGCATAAGATCTTGACAGATTGCAAAATCGAACGGAGAATTCGTCGAACATAAAGAGTAATGGAGCATTAAATCAGGTAATGAAAGCCAACCACTATTGGATTAGATGAAAATATCATGTGCGAAGGGAATCTACAGTTGGAAATGGAATATAAAAGCAAGCAAAGGGTTGATGGGGGAAGGTTATTTTCATTCATAATTTGCATAAGAGAGCCAAAGTTACAAAGTTGAAGAGTCGAAGTTACAGAGCCAAAGTTCAGAACCGAGTTCCAGAACTAGTTGGAAGTTGTGACCAGTGTCGTAGAGAAAGATGCCACCACCTAAAGAAGTAGTCGCGTCAGTGTCAATACCAAAGAAACTATGCAGTCAACCCACAACGTTGTCGATAGTTGAAGAAACACAGGAGGCATCATTCTCATAATAAATATTCCACAGGGATTATATCCCGTCAAGAAATCCATTAGGAAAATAGGTCCATTTATAGAGGGACGCAAAGTATCCACTCGTAGAGCCACCGATTCTAGAAGGAGTAATTGTAGAAGGGGACATGCTAGGTCTAATACATGCATTACAATATGCAGACCATGACATCACTGATGAGAAGAATTTTCCATACTTGGTACCCAACAAGTTCCTAAGGAAGTATATTAGTGCTGACACTCATATGATAGTCATAGAACCACAGGTGTGGGATACGGGGTTGTAGAAGGCAGGTCTTCTAAACCTGTTCAATATACCCCATTTTAGACGAAGCCATGAGATCAATGTGTGTGTAAAATTTTGCTAATCTGTGTGCATGGAGGATACATGTGGCTCGACAGGAAAATATCCATTGATACGGATTTGATAGTGTGCATCATCGGTCTTCCGTCGTAGGGGGAGGACCCCTCTTTGTTATTTTTCTATAAGAATAAATAGAAAACTCTCATGGAGAGCATGAAGGAAAAATCCATACATTGCGTGGAAAATGCGGTTTTGACATCGCTAGCATATGCGACAGGATGGTAAGGTTTTCAACACAAACCTTATCTTGTAAGTTGTTGAGGAAATGCATAAAATATCAAGTGTCGTCAACAATGATAGCGGTTGTGGAAAGATGTGTAGAGGGTGTCGAGATGAACTGGGCGACATTCTTATTGAACCAGTTTTTGATTGACTGTGAAAAAGAGCAGGATAAGGGGACTAAGTTCCATTATGCCTAGTTATTGATCCTAATAGCGTTATCAGCTTGGAGGGAGCCAGATGACAGTCAATTTTTTGGACTCACAGAGAATCCTTAAAACCTTTGGTATAGGACACATAAAGCACGAAAGATGGACACTAATATCGCATTTTATATTTATAAGGAAACTATCAGAGACAACATCCAAAGGACACCACGCATACCCCTTCAAGTGGTTGAGGCATACAAGAAAGTGACACACTTAAAGGTAGGGCATCACCACATGTACGTACAAGCAAAGAAGTACCCATATCAGTGATGGTTTCCAACACAATACAGATTGACGAAAGATGAGATGGTCCACATTATGGTCAATTGGGAAGATAAGTGGAAGATTCCACCAATAGAGTCAGGGCCATCAAAGAAAAAAAAACTAAAAATACACAAGGTCGATGATGATGAATAAGGAGGAGATGATCGGGACAGAGAAAAGGGCCCAGAGGAAACAACTCAATAGACAACACCACACAATGATAGGAAGAGAAAAGAGCCAGATACAAGGAGACCTGGAAAAAAACGAATGAAGCACAAAGTTGTTAAGGAAGTGGCTATCAAGGCTTTCATGGAGGGCGATTTGGAGAAGATAGTTGACCAAGTAAAAGAAGTCATTGACGATGCATTTCAATGCGCAACAAAACAACAATAAGAGATGAACAAATGCATGCAGAAACATATGGTAGAATTGCGACAACTATTAGAAGCAACAAACATCGCGTCAGGGTGACAGATAGAGGAGGAACAAACAATAAGCACTACCAAGACTAGAGAGGCAGGGACAACAATATCCTATTCCTTAGGAGTTGCAGGAGAATGAATATTGATTAAGCTAGTGATAGGGGTAGTCAACTTCCCCACGATAGAAATGCAAGACCAGGCCAGGGAACTAGGTCACACTGACCTAGTGCTATCACAACTGCCAATTGATGCTTTGCAGGAATTATAGATGAACGCAACGCAAGAGATAAACATGCACACAGAGAATACATCTAACAAGTTAGTGAAGATTATGGCATAAAATATCGCATTAGAGATTGAGTACAACAAAGTTAAATAGGAGTGCAATGAGGCCACGCATAAGTTAGAAAGAATGCAGTAGGAATTCGAGAAGGTATATCAAGAACTCCCAAAGGCGAAAACAAAAAACGAGGCCCTGGTGGAATATCAAGTCATGAAGATAAGTGAAGGCATTCAAGGCTTCTGCGCACAAATAGTTGATCTAGAAGCACATGTGACACCAAGCACTCCACCTGAAGAGAGGGAGATGTGGGAGAAAATTGTGACAACAACGGTGGAAAGTATAAATACTCTAGAAGTAGAGTGTGATCAACTGTATACAGAGACTACGATCGTTTGGACACAACTCAATGAGGATAAGGAGAAATAGGAACTCAGTCAAAAGATCCAATCTGTTCAGGAAAAGGTGCATAAATTCAATGACGTGATGGGCACATTACCGCCAACTGAGGTGGTAACTATAATGAAAAAGAACATAAAATTGTATTAAAAAATTAATCAACTAAGGGTGAAGCAACAGACTTGCTCACAACAAATAGAATTACTATAGGAGTAAGCATACATAGTTACAACGACGTTAACAACAACTCAAGGAATCCTCAAACAAACAGTTGACGAAGGTGTCAAGAAGATGCAGGCTGACATCATTGCAAACATAATTGACCAAATTTTGCAAAAGGAACTAGAGGTCAAGGAAAATGTTGCAACAATGAAAGAGACCTTGGAAACATTCATGGTGCACTGGAACAAGTCTTGAGTGGCTCGAGATGAGCCACAGGTGAGTATCGGGGGCCTGTTGGATATGTATTTTGGTTAAGTTTTGGGATCTGTTCCAAAATAAGTCAAAGAACAAAAGGAAGTTAGAAGATGGACCAGAGCGTGTAGCAGGAGTAGAATTTAAGGATTCAAAGTGCGCGACAAAAGGATGTGCGACGAAGAAGTGCGCAAAGGCAAAAAACGATTATAGACCGTTAGGTTTTTGGGAACATTTTGTCCACTTTGTAATAGGATTATCCCTATGTTGATATATAAATATGTGAACAATTTTTGGGTAGAGGGGTTCAACATATGATAATTTATTAATGCTTGTTGGGTAAGTCGAGTTGAGCGAAGGAAGAAGTTTGAGGTATGATTAAGGAGTGAAGCTCGCACTGTAGCAGAACAACTAGGAAGGTTTGGGTAGTGTTAATGTTGCATATTTTGTAGCGCAGTGCACAACTGTAAGAGAATTATCAATGACTAATAAAATAAGCCAGTCGTTGTGGACATATCCCAAGTTGGGTGAACCATGTTAAACCTATGTGTTGTGATGTGTTGTCTTAGCATTCTATGAGGTTTATTGTTATGGTGCAATGATGATGTATGTAGAATGTATTGTTTATATATGATGTTATAATGTTGCGCACTGAAATATCTAGTAATTGAATGAATGTTAAGTGGGAAAATGTCGCGCATAGAATATGTTGAATGTTAAGTAACTATTAAGTAATGGGAACTGCACACATGAGTTAATGGTAGTAAGAACTTGAAGAATGCCTCCCTTCCCCTCATCACTGCAGAACCTTGGTTCCTGCAGCCCCTCTAAATGCCTTAGGTGAGACTTCACTTTCTCTGCAGGTGATGTCAAAGGGGCCAATGTCTAAGGGTTTTGTTGGTATATAAATGATTAACTTCGGGTCTGTCCTCTTCATGCCAACAATTATCAAATCACAAAGTTTTAATCCAATAAAATGAAGGAAAAATATTATGCATTGAGAATGACTAGGGAGGAAAAGACAATAACAATGTTGATGGAAAGAGTTATAATCAACAATGCCTATATAACCATATAGACATGTTTTAATATGAATTACTCAACACAATTAAAGGTGACATCGTAAAGTTTGGGAAGAAACATTGAACAACATGATCAAGTACATGAGACACAATTAGGAAGAAATGTTGATTACTCAACTGAAGAGAACGCTCATGATCAAAGGCCATGATTATTCACTTCACAATAGTGAACCCTCACACTTCTTTAATGACCTTTTTTCATGTTGAATACCATTCATATCATAAATTAAAGGATGAAGATGAAGTTGTAGAAGGAAGAAAAGACAAAAGTTCAAAGTTGGCATACAACTTGTAAATAAAGATATCATAATATAAATTTGATGATGAAGTTGACATCTACACATGATTTGGTAATATGGACTTGCCTTCTAAATAAAAAAACACATAGAAACACTTACCACTTGCACTTCAACATTTCATAAATGCAATAAGTACAATTTCTAAAACCCCTAATTAAATATGTCAACCACAACTCGAATGAGACATACAATATTCAATGAAACTTTGTATTACAAAGGACAATACATTCGATGATGACATATATAATTTTCAAGTACTCAATAAGAGACATCTACACCATTTCAAATTTGAGGTCAAGTATACAATAAATAACATGTAGCAAGGATGTTGAAACACTTTCCTTAAGAAAAACCATTACTTTGTTATTTTAGTTAGAAGATAATAAATGAAGATAGAGTCCCTTCTGTTAGTGCCAATTCTTGCGAGGGGGGTGTAAATGCGTAGAAATGGGGTTTAAAAACCCATAAAATGTGTTTTATTCAAAGGCCGCAGTCATGAGCGTCGAGCGCAACACATGGAAGAAGTCCATTTCGGGCTTAAAATCAAGCGAGCGGGCATTTTGTTTTCAACGGGGACGATCCATAGATGGAGCAGATCGACGGTCATTGGGTAAGCTTGAGTCGCGAAGTTGCATTGGGTTTAGCGCATGGCATCATCTCTTATGGCCACAGTCACGAAATGATCGTGGTCGTCCGATCCAGTCGGGACACATGGCACCTGATCAGGCCCAATTGCGATTTATACTACTGGGACTTTGAAAGACAAGGGGTCGCTCCTCCACTACATTGGGAATCGCCGAAACCCGAAACGCGAAATGTAAAAGCCCCCAAGGAGACAGTTGCATGGCCCTGTGGTTACGTTGAGAGTGAAACCTGAAGAAATGAAGGCTGGCCTCCAAGCTTTGGAAAACCGACGCGTGGTCACTCTTTATGTATTTAGTCTTGGCCACCCTCCATGGAAGAAGCAGTTAATGAATATTGAGCAGGTGGTTTAAACCCCACCTCACTCCATAAATGGAAAGCATGGGAAGGGTCAGAAGCAGTCAGTTCGTGGTACTCCGATGGATAGTTTTCCTGCAGAAGTCGTGTCCGCTGAAGCAGTGTCAGACAAAAAGTTGCATGTACAGTCTGAAGGAAGATCATGTGCACGTAAATCCTTAAATGAGGTAGCTCAGCTACCCTTCTGGGGCCAAGGAGGTGAATTACTCTGAGTATATATATTCAGTTTTTGTATTTTTGTAAAGGATGGATGGTAGAGCAGAGCTCCCGACTGTAAAGCTTTAACGAGGCCTCTGGTTCCCTGGTTATAGATTGATATTTGAGACTTCTTGTTTAATGGAAGCCAACATCTTCTTCTCCTTTTTTCCTCTGAATCTTAAGAGCCCGGGCATGGATGATCCAGTTGGGTGTTGTAATGACTATATAATGTATGTTTGATTATATTAGTTTTGCAGCATCTTAATTTTTCTTGAAGTTTCTCAGATCTGAGATGATCTCATATCTGTGACTTTTCCCCCCTTTTTAAAGGTTGTTGGAAGACCAGATGTTCAGAGCAGACTTTATTTCCTTTGTTTTTTCCTACACTCACTCACTACTATGCAAAATCACTGGCTTAAGTTAGATCAAGACCTCACCTGTCTTAGTTGTTCCAACCCAATTTTCTGAGTTAGAACGATATTGTTCTGAGTTTACTCCCATTCATCACCCTTTATCAACAAATCGTGACATTTAAATTGATGGGCGTTGGGCTCTGCTCCTGCTGCAATTCAGGAGTGACTTATGACGCCAACACCTTCATTAGAATAAACTCGTCATATCATTTAGAAGAAGTCATATATCTTATTGATGATCAAATAAATAACAATACATTGGTCAAAATGTTACAACCTACTAAGATCAATAAATCAATAGAGTACATGGTCCCAACCTCCCATCCCCCAATCTGTGTTTGAATTGCTCTTAATTATGGGTTAAATAAAGGACACGTGTAATTCTTGTAATTTATTTATGGTCACATTTATACACATCTTTGACTTATAACTTGAGCCCAACTTTATTGAGTAAAATAAATTGATTTCAATACATGCATGTGAGGTTCCTCATTAGAACACACTGCTATAACTATTGCATTAACTATGGGAGAATATTTATCCTACCACTTGGATGGAGGGGTATCATATAGTAGGAGTTGTATGTGACAAACTATTAAAGAAAACTACAAATACCTTGCAATTATGTTTTCCAAATACTTGTCAATTGTAAAATTTATACATAATCAATGAAAACATAAAAAAAAATCATACTAACCTCATCCATGAAACTATCTTGCACAAGAATCTTTGTTGGCCCATAACAAGTATGTGCACAATGAGAGCATAGATGAAGATTAACTGAACTAGAAAGAGAATGACCAACCTAACTAGATGTTGTGGCCTATCTAGAATCGACAATGTGGCTTGAAGGCCCTACCCCTGGAAACCCAACATCATCTGTAGATGAATCCCAATGGGACGTTGTAACAATATGCTATGCTAAAGTACAATGGAAGTCATAGTAATACCCCTAATCTGAATCCCAATTGTAAATGAAAATGTAAATGTACCTATAGACTGGTGAGCCCTTTGCACCAAGTTTTAGTTTAGTTGTATGCACACCTAAGTAGCACGCGAGGATTGTTTTCCAAAGAAATAACACACACATTCCACAGTGTTGCATGCACCTGAGTAAGTGCACATGGATTGCGCATCAAGGGAAGGGTACGCACATTCCATAGGATTGCGCACACCTGAGTAAGTGCATGAGGATTACCTTGAAGTGCACCAGAGAGCATGTGTGTTTATTGCGTTGGTGATCCGGGATGCAAAAAGGCCAGTGCGCCTATCCTTGTAAATGTAATCACACTCAAATTATTGATAAAAATCACATCTTTGCAGGCAAACAAATTAGACGAAAAGAGACAGGGGGATAAACTCCATCGAAAAGGGAAAAGGGGGAGGTGCTTAAGTCCAAGGGAATATTTTATAAATATTTTTGAAAAGTATAATTTATGTATATTTATTTATCCTAAGTTCCTGAGGGATGAGAATGAGTCACCAAGTGGCTAAAGCTAATTCTGAGGGTGACAAGTGTCCATTTATGACCATGGAAATATATGGTTGAACCTTAGTGTATTTGGGGGGATTTTCACTCATTTTCATCATCGATCGGACCATCTGAATGGGGGGAATGACCATTACCTTATCTGTATAGAAAAGCTTGGAAAGGAGTTTCTATCTAGTAACCAGAGTCTTTGTTGTCGAAGAGGCGGGTTGTCAGGCCCGTGCACATTCTCTCCAGGTGAGAGATTCATTATTGAAGAGGCGAGTTGTCAGGCCTGTGTGCATTCTCTCAGGGTGATATATTTTTTGTCGAAGAGGAGGGTTGTCAGGCCCGTGAGCATCTCTATAGATGAGATATTTGTTGTCAAAGAGGCGGGTTGTCAGGCCTGTGAGCATTCTCTCTAGGTGATAGATTTATTGTCGAAGAGGTGGGTTGTCATGCCCATGCACATTCTCTCCGGGTGAGAGAATTTTTGTCGAAGAGGCAGATTGTCAGGCCCATGAGCATTCTGTCCAAGTGAGAGATTTTTTGTCGAAGAGGTGAGTTGTCAGGCCCGTGAGCATTCTCTCCAGGTGAGAAATTTGCTAGGAATTGTTCCTTGGTGCGTTGGGCATTAGTTACAAGGCTCTGAGACTTCATGTCTGGCCTGTTGTTGAAGCCCTGGAAGGGAAGTGGGGAAGCCAAGGGACTGTTGAGCAGAGAAGGGGCACACTTCCTGGGGTGGGACATGGATGTGGGGAATGAGAGACTGTAGGCTAGTTGCAACAATTGGGCACTTGGACTGAGCAATTTTGTTGATTATCAAACCTTAGCCTTGCATTAGGAATCCTTTTTCCCCGGTGGAGTTTAAGCTCCATCTCAGGGGTGACCTATTGTTGAAAGTTTATGAGTAATAGAGTCTATGGTTGTGAGGAATGTCTCAGCTCTGCACACAGTTGGTGACTCTTTATAAAAATATAAGTGTCCTTTATGGGCATTTCTAATTTACTGTGTTCTTAATTATCTATGTCTAATATATGTTTATTTCCTGTATGATGTTGCATATGATCAATTGTCGGTATTCTGTATAATTTTGTTTGCACATGTAAAGCATGATGTTGTATTCAGTGATTGTTGTCACACATGCAAAGTATGACAGTTATGAAGTATTCATGTTAGTTAACTTTGTAATAATGGTCATGAGTTTCCGAGGCAAGGATAGAATTGTCGTGCGCGCAGGGAAATAATCCATGCGTGCAAGAGGATGGAAGCATTGTGTGCATGGGGAAGCAAATCCACGTGCACAAGGAGAATCGAATTTACGTGCAACACCAGAATGGTTGCGTGTGCAGTAGTAATCATGTGTTCAGAGTGGTTACATGTGTAGTAATACTTATGTGCACTAATTGATTGTGTGTGCATTTGTATTATGTGTTAATTTTGTTGTTATAACTAGTGTTTGAAGAGGAAAATTTGTGTGGAGCAATCCAACTTGGGATCGTGCGTGTTACCTCACATGTTTCTACGCAGATTAACGTTATAATGTAGAATCTATGCACAAGATTTTTGGAGTGGCATTGCTCAACAGTAAGCTGGGGATGTTACAAAGTGGTATCATAGCATTTTGTTAGTGCTGGTAACGCAGGACGTTATAGATTGGTATCAGAGTTGTATTTATGGAGTTTGCAATAGTGGAGACGTTACAATTTGGTAACGGGACCCAACTAGGAGGATGGGTACGTTACAGTCAGGGTGGATATCACATTACTAGTTGAAAAAATCCAATTTGCAAGATAAGGTGGTTAGGTATATGGCTGGGAAGGGGTGGCCCACTCAATGGATTACACCTAGCTCTTTCTTGATCTTGAGCAAAGCAAAGACTACCCCTCTAGAATTCACCAATGTCAAAATAATTGACATGGAAACCCATAATTTACATAGAAAATACAATGGAACCTCCTTATTATTGTAGGGAGGTTTATCAAATAACATTAGCTACCTATCCATCTAGTTGTATTTGAATGGCTAGAATGTGCACAAATCCGTGCAAAGATTACATCTTCCTCAAATTAAGTGGTTGGTTGGTTCTAAGGTCAATAAATAGTGACAATAATCTCTTTGGTTATATGCAAAGCTTTCACCTCTTCCTTTCTCATGTCGGTTGAGTAGTATTGTTTCATCCTCGCCCTATATTCATATATATTAGATAAATGGCCATATGTATGGCCAATGGAAGCAACAATGTTATCGAGTGCGGTGGATAATGAAAGATGAGATGGCTTTCTAGTATTCCTAAGCTTGCCAATTAGATTTATAATTTCATCTAAACATTAATTAATTTATGTGTATGAGTTTCATGGGGGTGGTTGGGGGTCAAGGTTTGGGTAATCAGGGTTTTTCTCCATCCTAGCAGAATAAATACTACATTTAAACAATAACAAAATAAATTTACAAACTATTTAAAATCGTATATATAAAAATGACATTTGGAATAAACCTACCTCGAAATGAGAAATACTATATAAAAAACATTGAGTGCCGTCAATGTCAACCTCCATCGTGCTTGTCCTTATCAGATTTGCACTAAATTATCAACAAAATGTGTGCACAGGTTGGAGAAAAGATGGAGGAAAAGATAGTGTAGGTACAAGAAAATGAATAGAATATGATTGCATTTTTTTAGCCAAAGGAATGTGCACACATTAATAATGTGTGCGCACTTAAAAAAATGCGTGTGTATTTTCTCATCATAGGAAAAAATCTATGTGGAAATCAACATGGAGGTAGGCAAGTGACTGTCTAGAGGTTCAACAAAGGTTGTTGCTATTCAAATAGAAACACATGCACATTCCTCAAATTCACAACAAGTGCATAATCCCATTAATATGATTTTGGAAATTGACTTCATGCACCCACCCCTATGTAAAACCAAAATAGTGATAATGGGTTTTGGGGGTTTGAAAACAAAAGGATGTGGATGTTGAGGTTGAGAATCAAAATAGAGACCTCATGTGGGCTTAAACTTGAAAGGACAAATCGACTACTTTTGCTTTATGCTTCTTCTCCTTTTCTACTTTGCAAAATTCCAATTTCTCCCACCTAGGTGAGATGAGATAGTTGAAAGTAATGAGAATGAATATTGCAATTGAAATTTGAATTTTGCACTTTGAGATACAATTGTGTGTATATTGACATTTAGCAGATCCATTTCCATAAATGATCAGTCACATATACATAACTTAAAGTCTAGGAGTCTTCATGGGTTAGATTACGAGCAAATCTTGTTCAAGTGGAACATATCTGACGAGTATCGAGTATTAGCCACTTTGTCAGAAATTACAAAATTTGGTCTACACACTCGATTCCTTCAATGTAAACAATCAATATAAACAAGCACAAAAAAACTCATATATCTACCTACCTAATCCAAAACCCTTGCCCTACAGTTATGACACCAAGCCTCATCAAACTACTTCGAGGTCCTAAGCGAAAGAGAACCACATAAGAGTGCAAATGAATAACCCCATTTTCAATCATGTTGAAAAGGATAAACACAGGGATGAAAATAAAACACAAAAAAGAGTCGATGATAAATAAAGAAGCAAAGAAAGTAGGGGAAGACATCCCTTGACTAAGAGGCATCAAAGACAAATCATCAACCTCATCATACACTAATGTTGCTAAGCATACATTCTATACCTACCAATTATAAGAACCCCTTGCCCAACCCATAAGATCGAGTGTAAAGTGATTTGGTGTATATCAATATCAATGTTCTCCTCCAAATTTTTTTTACCTAAAAAGGTTTAAAATTGAAAAAAAAAATAGAGTAATATAAAATTCCAAGAATGCATCGAATACTCCCCATAAAAAAAACCTGGTCCCCTAATCTCAAGTCAACAAAAAGAGGCCATGACCGCTCCACATTACACTTAGATAATATTAAGAAAGGGGTTAGCAAAAGTAGGAACAAACAACCTTTAATAATCCAATTTTAACCTTTGAATGAACTTTACCCTAGATAATAAAGCTTTACCCTTTTTACTCAAATTTTAAAATATGGCTTTAGCTTTCTACGCTCAATCAAAACACGTGCCAAGAAAAAAGCATCGTCGGCTCAGTTTAGAAATTTTGCCACGTGGCACCGAAGGCGCCTATTGTCAACGTATTATTAACGGGCGGATTCCATTTCCGTCCATGCTTATGGAAACCCTAAAACACCTTAATCCGCGTTAACGTGAATACGATTCGTGTGGCTGCATACGTTCTGATCGTCACTCCGCTCATAGTATTTTCTTTGCATTTTTTCCTTCATTGGAGAGCCCAGAAGCCAATCTCTGTTGGTTTTCTGTACATAGTTCGATGAATAAATTGCTTTGAAAATTCCAATGGAAAAACCAAGCAATTGCTTCAATCTCTCTGCATGTTTGTACTGTGCAGGAAGAGAGACTCTTTTCTTCACGGGATACCTGCGCCTGCATTTAATTGTTGCACAGTTGCACCAACTTCTGTGAACTTCTACTATTTTGTATTTGTTTGTATTTTTAAAAAAGATGTATTTATCCAGTCCACTGCCATTCCCTCCATTTCCCTCGGACTTGATGTTATTCATTTTACTCTAGTGTCCCTTTGCCAGAGTTAATCACTTTTGGGGTTTTTTAACTTTAATTTAAAATTGATTTGCTCATCTTGGCCTCTTTTAAATGGGCTGATCATGGGGGAGGGGAGGCTATGGTGTTTGTCTTTTTAGGATTTTGTTTTAGGGGTCGGTTTTGTTGATTGTGATTCCATTGTTTGTTTTGGGTATTGGACCATCCATGGCAGGAAGGCCAAACAGGTAGAAACAAAACATTATAGTAGTGGGCCTTTAAAGAAGACATAATATCTGGCTATGAGAATTATGGTGGTTGGCATTTGAGTAAAATATATCTGACAAAAATCAGTGTTTACAACTGTTTCCAAGTCCAGTAGGCTTTGGATATAATGGGAGCAGTAATTCTAGGCCTTGCTGCATCCAAGCTGCTTGCTGTGGAGAAAGAGCTGCTCCTTATCTTTTGAGAAGCAAGTTATGAAGATTTGTTAGGGATTTATGCTCTTCTGCACTTGAGTGGACGGAATGAAGCACATTGGAGGCTCTGTAACCATGGTGGGTCTCAAGAATTGATAGAGTGCAAAAGAATCTTCAGCTAAAAATGCCGACTGTATGGTTTTCTTTGAGGAAGTCCTTGCAGTGTAAATCAGAGCCTGAGGATGTATACGACCCACAGAAGTCCTTGCAATTTAAATCAGAGCCTGAGCATGAACCCAAGCATCATCATCTGACAACAATTGTGACCAGAAAGAACCGTTCTGGCTGCTCAAAATCCATTGCAAATCTCAAGGATGTAATTCATGGGAACAAGACTAGAACCACGGAGAGGGTTCCCAGCACTAGCTGCAGTCCTAGATCGATTGGCAGCAGCGAATTCTTGAATCCTATGTCACACGAAGTCATGATTGTGAATAACTCCAGATGTGAATTGAAGATAACTGGATTGGCAGGAGGCAATGGTTCGACTGTCATTGGAACTATCAAGACGGGGACTCCAGGTCCTGGGACACCCAATAATAATCCATGCTTTAGAGACGGGAAGATTAATGGGGGGTGCCATCATAGTGATTTTACCTTTGCAGGGCATGCGGCCACTTCATCAAACAGCAGTTATCCTTCCACTCCTCGTTTTTCAAATGGTTGTGAAATGGAATTGATCAGTCCGGCAGCCTGCCAGAAGTGTGGAGAACAGTTTGGCAAGATGGAAGCTCTAGAAAATCATCATCTTGCAAAACATGCTGGTAAGAACGTACATCTAAGTTTTGTGCATTGATTTTAGCCTGACAAGAATGTGTTTCAGCCCTTCTTTGTATTTCTATGTATGAGTGAATGAATGTTATTATTGTCTCTGAAACTATGAGAAGAAATGATGTTTTCTGCTTTTGTAATGATGTTTTGTATGATGTTCCCAAAACTGTGCATGAGATTTGGATAAGGATCACTATGTTTACGCTGGTCATTGTATTTTATGATTTTGCAGTCACTGAGCTATTGCAAGGGGATTCTTCCAGGAACATTGTGGAGATAATCTTTCGAACAAGCTGGCTGAAAACTGAAAATCCACATGGGAGAATTGAGAGAGTTCTGAAGGTGCACAACATGCAGAAAACGCTTGCCAGTTTCGAGGAATTTCGTGATATGGTGAAGTCAAAGGCAAGTAAATTGCCCAAGAAGCATCCCAGATGCCTGGCAGATGGGAATGAGCTTCTGAGGTTCCATGGCACCACAATTATGTGTTCTCTAGGCACAAATGGATCTTCTAGCCTATGCAAGCTAGAAGGATGCAATGTTTGTCGGATCATTAGAACAGGATTTTCGGTAAAGGAAGCGGGTTGCAGGGGAATCTACACTACGGCCACAAGTGGTAGAGCTCATGATTCCATTGCTTATTATGAAGATGACTTCATGTTCCCTACAGTGAAGAAGGCTTTGTTGGTATGCAGGGTTGTTGCGGGCCGAGTACACAGACCCTTGGATAACTTTGGAGAGTTGTCAGCTCCTACTGGTTTTGATTCTGTGGCAGGAAAAGTTGGTCTCTTTTCCAATATTGAAGAGTTGTTTATCCTCGATCCCAAAGCCCTTCTCCCATGCTTTGTTATCATTTGCAAGTCTTGATTGAGTCTGTCCTTACTCTTGCAATAGAGGGAGCAATACCATTCTTCATAGGAACTGCCTTTTACTCTAATTTTGTTCTCTGCTTGACTAATCTGTATGCACCTGCCTGCCTTCCCCACTGAATTCCTGAATTCCAAATAACTTGATTATGTGTTGTGACCATCTAAACAAGCTTGTCCTGAAATCGATTTACATGGCAAAGCTCAATTGTACTCCATGCTTATTAAGCACTCACCTCCGAACTGTGGTTGGGGAGGTTGGTTGCCCTGAAATCGATTTACATGGCAAAGCTCAATTGTACTGTGTACACCATGCTTATTAAGCACTCACCTCCGAACTGTGGCTGGGGAGGTTGTTTTTTAAGCTAGGTTATTATGAAATTGATTAGGTTTTGAAATTGATATACATGACTAAGTTCGGGTTCAAATGTAATTCCATGTTCATTAAGTATCCATGTTCTCACTGTAATTGCATGCTTATTAAGCACCCATGTTCTCACTGTGGCTGCTTATCAAGTAACCCTGTTCCACATTCTCACTATGGCTGCTTATCAAGTAACCATGTTCCACATTCTCACTATGGCTCTGTGGCTTGGGAGTTGGTTCTCACAATGGCTTGGGAGGGTCTGGAATGGATTTTAAAGCTCAAACTCAGGCTGGATCACATAATGTTGCGTAATGGGGGGGATTTCTGCATTTTCTAAGTCTCCGGGCTGAGAAATCTCAAGAGCTGAGGTGATTCAGCTCCCATGAATATTTTCCTATTAAGCTTTTGCCACAACCACCTTGAAGTTTTTCCTGTCAAGCTTTTGACGCTGCTTGCAGAGAGTGAAAATAGTAAATACTTTGGCAATTTGCAGGGTGAATGGTTTATTTTGGAAGCAGTATTCATATTTTGAGAAGCATGAGTTTCTCAGTTACTGTTAGCCATAGCCCTTCATATTCTTATTTTAGCTTTTAATATATGTATGATAAAGATGCCTTGCCTACCCAACTTTCGAGGCCAAAATAGTCATATTCTAGATTTTAATATATATTGAAGATGCCTTGCAAACCCAACTTTGAAGGGCAAACTTTCTTCCATTTCTTGCTCTGATACTATTTTAAGAAGACATGGATAGCCTCCTTGAAGGCGTGTCGTAAGGTCTATAGGAAGCGAGGAATGCCAGATTGAATATATGTACTTGAGTTGTGTGAAAAAATTGAAGATAAGATTTGAAATCAATTCATTGTTTTCCATTCATGTCTTGCCATGAAAAAGTGTTGCTCTCTTTATGTAAGTTGTTTGTCAACACAATACAAAATAATTTGATCAGCTTTTTTGAAATGGCTCACTGAGATGCTCACAAATGCCGAACATGTGGGCTCTTGGGGATCTTAGTAGAAAAATGGTTTTCATGCACAGATTCCCTGTTAAATGATCAATCTTGCAACTGTTAGCTATCGGAAGGGGAAATAGGAAGAAAACGAAAAAACTTAATTAATTGGGCTACACTATTATAAAATTGCTTTTGCCCATTCCCTGTCTGTTTTTCTGATTAATTTATGAGCTACACTATTATAAAATTGCTTTTGCCCATTCCCTGTCTGTTTTTCTGATTAATTTATGAGCAGTCTGAATGCATCAAGTATACAGTCTTCTATTCCTTCTACACTATAATTCCACCCTTTATTAATTTACAAGCACTGTCTGAATGCGTCAAGTATACAGTATTCTATTCCCTATACGCTGTAATTCCACTCGAGAATGGATTATCTCTGCTCACTTGTCAGAAGAAATAAAATAAAAAAAATCACAATGTTGCATGCTTCTATTATTTATAAATTTGGTAAAACCCAGGAAAGTGAAGCCTGACACATGAACCCAAAAAACGCTGAAATGGTCAGAATGAATGTGGCCTTTATTGCAGACCTACAGGCCTCGGCGTCCTTTGAGGAGGAACAACGGAGAAAAATGAAAAAAAAGAACGAGTCAAACTGCACAATCATAACAAATGAATGCCGGCCGACATAACAAATGAATGTTTGGTCAGTCTGTAAAAACTCCTTTGTTCACTTTCATCCAGTTGCAAGGCTTTGCCAAGTACAAATTGAAACATAGGAGTATAGATTCACTTGCAAAACTAGTGGCATAGATCCATCATACCAAAAAATGTTAGGTACAAACATTTGGTGCTTAATTCATCCATCATAGAGTTCCAAAAAATGTTAGGTAGAAACATTTGGTGCTTAATTCATCCATCATAGAGTTCCAAAACTTGTCAGGTAGAAACATTTGGTTGCTTACTTCGATTTAGGATGGACATAAAATCTATTTTATTTTGTTTAATTTTGGTATAGTCTTGTATGGTTGAGAGTGGATAGAATATTGTTCGGTACATTTAATTAATTTGAAAGATGATTTAAAATATATAATATGGGATAGTATGGGTGTTGTGTAAAGGTGTTTTAAACATTAGGGGATAGTATGGGTATGGTGTGTTTGTTGTAATTTTGTAAGGAGATTTGTATGGTTAATGGATGTTTGTTTTTAATATTGTAAGCGGATTTACATGGATTATCGTGTATTTGTGTTAACATTGTAGATTGACATTTATATAGGGTTAGACGTCGTGATGAAGGCTTGGACTTGTATATTTATAGGTTTCAAGGTTAGGGAGAAAGGAAGTTCAAGATGAGGAAATATATGTTACAAGGAAAGTTCAAGGAAAATTGAGGACCCTTTGATTTTTAGTTTCCCTACTAAGTTTATGGATCCAAAAGTGGAATAATCCCAAGATGCAGTGTTAGTGCCCTAACCTTTATGCCACAAAACTTGTGATTTGCTCTTTACTCACATATATTCATTTAAAAGTATTATCTTGTTGTGATGTAGGTGAGTGTTATTTTGCTCAAAAAAAACAATTTTGAGCCAAATATATATTCTATATTACATCTTGTAGGATCATTTTTTTTGTTCATGCTCTTTACTTGCGAGATTAGCATGTGGTCTAAGAAACCACAATCTAGGGGCATCTAAAAAAAAAACCCTCTAAATCCAATCTCAATAGTAGGATTTGATCATCTTACACAATCATTAACCTTGCACAATTTTTTTATAAATTTGATTAATCATATATATATTGAGTATATTTGATAACCTAGCACATTTCATTATCAAATCCTTTAACATATATTAATTCATCACCCCCATTAATTAATTCACAACATATAAGATAGAATCATAATTGCAACATGAACATTATTGAGGTGGATTGAAAATCAAACATATTATTTTTTGTGTTTGGGTTTGAGAAAACTCTTATATTTTAGGAAATACTAAGAAGTTTTTTTTATATTGAATTTTGAAAGTTTATGATAAATACATTTTAATAATTTATTTAAAAATGTAATGTATTATATTAAATTAAAAGAGAAAAATATAAAAAACATAAAAAAGTAAAAGTAAAATTAATGATGAAAACATATGTTTTTCAATATATTTATTTAATTAGTTATATATTTAAAAAATAATTATTCAATTAATAATATTGATAGGAAAGTTATATATATAGTTTTTTTTATATTGAATTTTGAAAGTTTATGATAAATACATTTTAATAATTTATTTAAAAATGTAATGTATTATATTAAATTAAAAGAGAAAAATATAAAAGACATAAAAAAGTAAAAGTAAAATTAATGATGAAAACATATGTTTTTCAATATATTTATTTAATTAGTTATATATTTAAAAAATAATTATTCAATTAATAATATTGATAGGAAAGTTATATATATATTTATAATATTGATAGGAATAGTTAATAATAATTATGGTATGTAATGATTAGCATGGAGTATTGACTTATTAGAGGATATTATTTTGGTTAAAACTATTTTTTTCTTTTTCTTCATAGAAAGATTTAAAATTGATTTTGATTAACTAAAAGCTGAGGATATTATTTTGATTAAAACTAAAAAAAAATTCCTCATTAAAATTTAAAACAGTTTTTGATTAACTAAAAGATGGTCCAAGTATTTATGTGGATTTATATGGAAGGTCCATGACATAAAGAATTAGGTTAATGTCTTAGGACAGATAACTGATATGTGTTTTTTTTTTAATAATGATGATAGTCAGCCTGTCAGCCTACATTAGTTTATAAAAGTTAGTAATAACTGTCCTAACCACTGTAATAGTTAGTAATAAAAGAAACCACAATCTAGGAGCATCTAAGCAGTAAAAACATGGCTGGATTTTTTTGGATATCTCCTCCCAACTCTCACCAGTTTTGAACCTTGGCCACTTTACAAAAAGAAACCTCTAAATCCAATCTCAATTTGATCATCTTACACAATCATTAACCTTGCACATTTTTTTATAAATTTGATTAATCATTTAGAATATATTTTGATAACCCAGCACATTTCATTATGAAATCCTTTAACATATATTAATTCATCAGCTCCACTAATTGATTCACAACATATAAGATAGAATCATAATTACAACATGAACATTATTGAGGTGGATTGAAAATCAAACATGTTATTTTATATGTGTTTGGGTTTGAGAAGAGGCTTACATTTTAGGAAATACTAATAAGCTTTTTCATATTGAATTTTGAAAGTTCACATCTTAATAGTTTATTTTAAAAATGTAATATATTATATTAAATTAAAAGAGAAAGATATAAAAAACATAAAAAAATAAAAGTAAAATTAGTGGAAAATATTAAATAATGAAGGATTTGGTGAAAAAATATGTTTTTCATAAATATATTTATTTAGTTAGTTATATATATTTAAAAAATAATTATACAATTAATAATATTGATAGGAAAGTTACATACATTTATAATATTGATAGGAATAGTTGATAATAATTATGGTATGTAATGATTAGCATGGAGTATTGATTTATTTGACTTATCTTAGGATATTATTCTGGTTAAAATTATTTTTTTTCTTTTTCCGATTTAAAACTGTCAAGTTGATTAACTAAAAGTTTGTCCAAGAATTTATGTGGATCATGTTAAAGGTCCATGACATAAAGAATTAGGTTAATGTCTTAGGACATAAAGAATTAGGTTAATGTCTTAGGACAGATAACTGATATGTTTTTTTTTAATAATGATGATAGTCAGCCTGTCAGCCTACATTAATTTATAAAAACTAGTAATAACTGTTCTAACTACTGTAATAGTGAGTAATAACTGTCCTAACTACTATTACTAATTGAAAACTAAATTTTGATTATTTTTACACAGTCTATTCCCTCTAGTTTTCTAATTATAAATTATTTTATCCAAATTAATTACTGTAATGCCTTTGTTTATAATACAGTGCGATTCTATAGCAAAGTAACTTATTTTTGGAACTATTTAAGGTCATCACAGCACTATGGGCAAATGGGCAAATCAGATTTGGGACGAAGATCTCATATGACGAAGGTTGACAGCGAGCTGCGTGCACAAACACAGATTTGAGAAGATAACTCGAATGAAAATGAATTTTACTGTTAATTTTATTTTTCAAAATTTGTGAGGGGATTTTAAGGCACTTCAATTTTGTGAGGCGAGTTTAAGGCACTTCACTGTATTTTTAGTTGAGAGTGATTACAGTGTTTAACTTGGTAAGAACATCCCATGCAACATCCAACAAAGACAACCATACCGTAAAGTCAAACTGTCACACCAACCTATAATATTTATATGGAATGTTTTTCCATATCTTTTATATAATTAGATTGGAAATATGTTTTTTATTTACATTAATTGTTCAGCAATGTATTGTTCTTGTTTTTGTTTGGTTAAGAATTTGTTTTTCTTCGAAGTAAGCCCCAAGCATCTGGTAGGAGTAGAAAGTCTATCTTCAACAATGTATTGTCCTTGTTTTTGTTTGGTTAAGAACTTGTTTTTCTTCAAAGTAAGCCCCAAGCATCTGGTAGGAGTAGAAAGTCTATCATCAACAATGTATTGTCCTTGTTTTTGTTTGGTTAAGAACTTGTTTTTCTTCGAAGTAAACCCCAAGCATCTGGTAGGAGTAAAAAGTCTATCTTTTACAGATCATCAACAAGTTATTCCAAGAATTATTTCAAGTAAGATTGTTTTTATTGAATAACGATAACAAATCAACCTACATTTACTGATAGTGATGACTGTCTCTTACTAATGGACAAAAAAATTATTGCTCTTATCATTTAATTCTGTTACATTACATTCTACTCTGCAATGTATTGTTCTGCAATGTATTGTTCTTGTTTTTGCTTAGTTAAGAACTTGTTATCTTCTAAAGTAAACCCTAAACATCTATAAACCCTAAACATCTAGCAAAAGTAGAAAGCCTATCCCTTACATATCATCAAGAAGTTATTTTAATAATTATTTCAAATAACAATAACAAGTCAACCTGTACCTTACTGATTGAACCCCCCTCCCAAAAAAAATAAAAAATACTACTCTTATCATTTAATCCTGTTACATTACATTCTGCTCTGTTTCTCCAGAACAATCTGAAGTTGGAGACATGGTAGATATAATCTTTGCTGACCGTGGCCATGGTTATTGTTTGTTTATTTCTACTTATTATATCGTGTAATTCTGTTGCAATTCATTTCTACTGTTTCTCAAGAACAATCTTAATTTTTGGAGACATGGTAGATAAAATCTTGGTGACCGTGGCTGTGGCCATGGTTATTGTTTGTTTATTTCTGTCAGACTGGGAGGATCCTTGAATATTTATTTTCTCTTGAGCTCGTGCATTAATGCGTATAGTCTTGTCGATTTTGGCAAGCAACCAGTGGTTGTTTTTTCTGAACAAATCACTGTGTCATTCATCTGGCTCAAACATTAATGTTTTCACTAAATGAAAACGCTAATCAAAATGAATGCCAATATTAAAGCACCATCTGCAAAGGTGCTTGATATTAAATTTTGGTGGGGATTTTGTACTTGCAATTAATAATGTCTTGGTGGAGAAGGTGGACTGTGTAATTAACCATTAAATATGCTAGGGGTGTTACTGGCCACATGGGTTTACATTTAAGTTGTTGTCATGACTTTTGTGTCCACTCGTGTGTTCACAGAGCTATCTAGGACAAGGCCTCACATGCATGGTGATGTTGCTTTGAATGGACTCGAGGGGAATCTACATCAATGTCTTCACATCTTTAATATGGTGTTTTTGGATTTTACTTAAGTGGCATGATTCAAAATGATTCTCTTTTTTATTCTCAAGTGGTATGTAGGTTTATTGGTTGTGCTAAAGGCATAGCTGGATATATTTACAAGGAGGAGAGCGTAGTTTCAACGTTATCAATATTGCCTATTTTATGATTGGTTGGGTTGTAGTTTAATAATATTTTATTAATACTATTAAGTATTTTGTTTGGTCGTTGATTGATTGGATTGTGATTTAGTGTTAATTTTTTTTAAAGTGTAAAACATTTTAGAGTTTATTGGATTGTGGATTAATGGTGATTCTCTTCTCTATAAGATGTGATGAATTAGTATCACTTTGCTTAAAGGGCATTGTAGGATGTGATGAATTAGTATCACTTTGCTTAAAGGGCGTAGATTCATCTTAACTTTGGATTTATCATGTTATAAGAGGGATCAAGTCTTTCTAGGTGAAAATCTTTTAAATTAAAAAAAACTCGAGGAAATGTTTGCATCTAGATGGATTTGATCTCTTTTAGCACATGATAGATCAAGAATTAAGATGGATCTATGATGGTTTTAACTTGTTCTTAATGTTTTTTTATAATGTTGGGATTAAAGCTTAGCATAGATTAAGGGAGAAGAACATTGAGAGAGATCTCAGAAACTATGAACTTAAGTTGTAAAAGTCTGATTGTCATTTCAAGTTGGTTGTAAGTGTTTTTTTTTTTCGTTGATGAAGATATATGTAAATTGTAAACATTTGCTAATTAATTTGATGACCCTTCTCGATTGACTCTTTATACCATGTCGAATACAAAAGGAATTGCACATCTCCTTCATCCTAAGCAAGACATCATTGAAATGTTTTAACCACTAGTGTAGATCCATTTTAACTCTTGATCTATCATGCTCCAAGAGGGATCAAATCCTTCAGATCTAAAAAAGTTTTCACTTTGAGGGACTTGATCCCTTTAGGTGCATGATAGATTCGGTGTTAAGATGGATTTACACTCGTTATTTCTCTCTCTATATATGCCATGTGTCAACTCCATGTTGATTACATAAGGAATTACACATTTCCCTCATACTGAGAATTTTTTATGGTCCACATTGAAATATTTTGTTGTTAAATGCCACATGTCAACTCCATATTAAACATTAAAGGAATTACATATCTCATTCGGAAGAAGAAAACACCTATTGGTTGAATAATATTTTTTTAACTTTCAACTACTTTATCTCTCTCTTTTTATATATGTAAAGCTTATTTACTTAAGGTGGACATTGAAATATTTTATATTACACATCTCCCTCATATCGGAAAGTAGAAAGCACCTATTGGCTGAAGAATAATTTTTTTACTTTCAATTACTTTGTTTCTCTCTCTATATGTAAAGTTGATGTAAAATTATTCTACTTAAGGTGGGTATATATATAATGATGAGGATGTTGACCACCATCATCATCATATATAATGTTGATATTGAGATATTTTACTTAACATGGACTTTGAAATATTTATTTATGACCCACATTGTTTTTTTTTTGTTATCAATATATTTTTAAATGCCAAGTGTGAACTCCATATTAAACATTGAAGGAATTACACAACTCCCCAATATTGGGTTGCAGAAAACCTCTTTCAATGGAATAAAGAAAGTTGATATTGAAATATACTTAATATAGACATTGAAATATTTTATTGAAGGTTCACATTGAAATATATATTTGTTGTTATTTTTATTTTTTTAAATGTCAAGTGTCAACTCTATATTTGTCTTAAAATGAGATACACTTCCACATTAAACCTAGCAGAAGAGAAGAATAATTTAATTAAGAATGCAAATGACAAAAACAATCACACATTACACATAGATTTTACCCTGGAAACCCTAAACCAGGAAAACCAACATTCCTTGAGCATTCAACTCTCTTATTGTCTTATTCAATTTGAATAAAATGTTACATGTCTAAAATTGGTCCACACCTAAGACACAATCGACATCAAACCCTCAAACATGTGCAAGAACAATCATGTAGCCAATCCAACTTACATCTACATGACTAACAACCTACGATTTATTCATGCATTAGCATATTTTGCATTATTAGCCTTTACGACCTTACAACACACCTATTTATAGGCTTTACAACAGGGAAAACCGTAAAGACTTGGTGCCCAAAAACGATTACAAATCCATGCAGATTATTGGCTACAAATCCCGCAAATCCTAGGATTATGTTACAATCGACCTCCATTTGGTCTATAGTCGATCGTCTCACACCTGCACTTCGACCTCTTGTTGGTTGACTTGACATCGATATCTTCTACTTCAACTTTACCGGGCCAACTACCTCGACCTTCGACTTGTTTTCGATCCACCTCGACCTTGACTATTGTCGATTCACCTCGACTAGACTTTCACTACAAAGAATATAACAATCCAACATTCTCCCACTTGTTGTCTTCTTTGTTGAAACTTGAGATTCTTGAACTTTTGTTTACAGACCCATGGAAACAATGCCCATTGCCTCTCTGCACCAAGAGAACTTCACAACACTCACAGACTTGGCCAACAAGTCTACTATGTTTTCCAACATGTCTACTTTCTCCAGTAGCACCTTGTTACTTTCCACCATATCTCTTACAAAATGGTATTGTACATCAATGTGCTTAGTCTTCGAATGATAAGCAGGGTTCTTTGTTATAAATATTGTGCTTTGACTGTCGCAACTTACCTTCATAGCTCTCTGCTCAAACCCGATTCCTGAACACAACCTTTGCAACGATACCACTTCTTTGCTTCTATGAATGGTCTCCATGTATTCAAATTGTGTTGTTGACAAGGCTATGACCTGTTGTCATTTACTCATCCATCTTATTGCTCCATTGAACATCTTGAAGAAATATCCGTTGGTCGACCTCCGTTGATCCAAATCTCCATCCCAGTCAGCGTCGACAAAACCATCTACATTTAATTGATCATTTCCACCTCCAGGTCTTTCTTGGTAACATATAACATAGTCCTTCGTGCCACACACATACTTGAATACTCTCTTGAAAACTGTCTAGTTCTCTTTTCCAGGTGCCGATATGTACCTTTTCAACAGTCCCACTGCATGGGAAATGTTTGGTCAAGTGCAGACCATCACATACATTAGACTACCAAAAACACTTGCATAGGGAACACGTGCCATGTCCTCTTTTTCTTCCTGTGTCTTTGGACATTGTTCAATGGTTATCCTTGCTTCCACAAGAATTGACACCTTCATTGGTTTGCAATCCTGCATGTTGAACCGTTTCAGAACTGTTTCAATATACTTCTTATAATTCAACCAGAGCTTTATAGTGGCTCGATTTCTCTTAATCTCCATTACCAGAATGAATTTATCTACACCGAGATCCTTCATGTCAAACTTGGAGGATAACTACTTCTTCACCTCCTTTATTGCGTCCATGTTGTTTCCAATCAGCGACATGTCATCGACATACAAATCTAGATATATGAAACACCCACCTTTTTCCTTGGAATATATGCAGTGATCAAATTTGCTTTTGGTACCACATCCTTGGTGATTGTTTTAGACCGTAGAGGGATCTTTTTAGTTTGCACACCAACTCTTGCTTGCCCTTTACTACAAATCATTTAGGCTGTTTCATGTAGATTTTTTCTTCCAAGTCCCCATGTAGGAACAATGTCTTCACATCCATCTTGCAGCCAGAGACATTAGTACTATAATGGAAGTTAGTTTTACAACATGGAAAAAAATATTTCTGAAGTCGACTCCCTCGACTTGGGAATAATCTTTCACTACTAGTCGAGCTTTGAATTTCTCGAGTTGACCTGCAACATTCATCTTCTTCTTGAATACCCATTTACTAACGATGATATTTCTTCCACTAGGTAAATTGACTAAATCCCATGTCTCATTCTTGTGCAATGATTCCATCTCTTTTGCTATGGCATCCTTCTAGAGTTTACCCTCTACTGAGTCAACTGCCTCACTGACTGACTTGGGCTCGTCGTCAATAGCAGTTAGCACGAATGCGGAACGAAATTCGGGAGGACTATACTTTTCGAATGGTTTTCTTATTCTTTCTAACCTCCTTACCACCGGAGTCTATTGTTCCACCTCTTCCTCAGATTCAATCGACTCATCTGAATCATCTTCTTTGTTACTTAGTTCAAACTGCACCATATCAGGATTATTCTCGAACTAAACAACTTCTTTAGGCTCAGACTTACCTCCAACTTCTCTAAAGACCACATCTCAAATGTACAATGTTCTCCTTGATGTAGGATCTTAGAGCTTATATCATTTCATTCCTTCTTTATATCCAATGAAAATACAGTTGATTGTCGTCTTGTCCAACTTGCTCATCTTTTCTTTGGGAACATACACAAATGCATCACAACCAAATACTTTGAGATGTGCAACTGAAGGCTTCTTACACGAGCGACCTCATGTGGAGTCGTGTTAACTAGCACCGATGAAGGAGACATATTCACCAAGTATCTTGCAGTGTCCACTGTCTCCGCCCAGAATTTTTGTGCAAGCCCAACACCATCGAGCATGTTCCTTGCCTTATCCATCAACGCTCTATTCATTCTCTCAGAAACTCCATTTTGATGTGGGGAAAATGGTGTGGTATTTTAGCGTGCTATACCACACTGCTTACAAAACTGATTAAATTCATTTCCACAGAATTCACCACCATTGTCAGTCCTCGGTGCTTTAATCATTTTCTCTGTATGGTTTTCCACAAAAGTTTTAAACTCCTTAAATCTCTCGAAATCCTTTGATTTCTTCGTCAGGAAATATATCCACATGTTCCTAGAAAAATCATCTATGAAGGAGACAAAATACAAGGATCCATCAAGTGAAGGAACTATAACTGAGCCAAACACATCACTATGAACCAGTTCAAGAATCCTATTTTCCCTTGTCGCTCGAGATGGGAACCTCACCTGACTTTGTTTTCCATATATGCAATGTTCACAAAAGTCGACCTCCAAACCACATTCAAGAAACCCTTCGACCATACCTTTTTTGTGCATAGCTCGAAGACATTTTTCTCCAATGTGTCCCATCTTCTCGTGCCATAACCTGAGCGGGTCGATTTTATCATGTCTTGGCGAGTTGATTTGTATTGACTCGGCTCGAGTCGAGTCTAGTCGAGTCACAATCGAGTCGATTTCAGGAGAAACGATGTTACATCCAATTGAGTCGACATTCCCTAACAACTTGTGTAGGGTTCCAATCCGAACTCCTTTCATTAACACCATCACACCTCTGACCATATTGCATGAATCCTTCTGAAACATAGTGTGTACTCCAACATCACTCATCTTACTGACAAATATCAGGTTTCTTTCCAAAATCGGAATGTGTAGCTCACCTGGAAGGGTTCTTTTCCTCCCACACTGCAGTATGAGTCAAACTCTTCCTCGTTCGACAATTTTGGTTGTCGAGTCGTCCCCCAAGAACACATCACCTCCATCATATCATTCATACTCACAGAACCATTCTCTATGTGGTGTCATATGATATGATGCTCCCGAGTCAATCAACCAAACACCTTGATCTGACTGTGTACTTCTCGATGCTAGGTACACATCACCTCCCTTATCTGAGGTCATCTTTCTCTTAGTCAACTGCTTCTCGTCGGATCCAACATCGACTTCTATTGCCTTCGACTTACAATTCTTTTTATAATTCCCAACTTTACTGCATTTCCAATATCTTCGCGTCGACTGAACCAGATATTTAGATCTACCCTTCGACTTGAACTTTCTACCATAGAATTTTCCTTTATCTCTTTCAATCGGTCGACCTCTCACCACTAAAGCATCTTTAGTTGATCCTTCCATGTTCTTTCTTCTCATTTCTTTTGACAACAAAGAAGCAACCACGTCTTTTAGCACTATTGTGGTTGTATTTCTCCCTATAACCATGACTAAGTTGTCCTCGAAGTCCGACAAAGAACATAATAGGCTTATACACTTATCCTCATCAGTGATTTTAATATCCATAAACGATAAATGGCTTAAAATGGTGTTAAACACATTTAAATGCTCAGTCACCGAACTGCCATCACTCATTCTCAGAAGATACAGTTTCTTTTTTAGAAACAACTTATTTACTAGATATTTTGACTGGTATAAGCTTCCCAACTTGTCCCATAGTTTATTGACTAAGTCTTCACTTGAGACATTCATCAGTACTTAATCTGCAAAACAAAGTCGAATAGTACTTCTTGCTTTTCTTTCAATTTTCTCCCATTCTTCTGTCGACATGCCTGTCGGCTGGGTACCTGGACAGACCGTTATCTATTATTTTCGATATACAAGAAGATCTTCCATTTTAAGCTTCCAAAGCTCAAAATTCTGGCCATTGAATCTTTTTATCTCTATTCTTGAACTGCTCGCCATTCTTTACCATGATCTTTAACACAATTTATGACTTACGACTTTTACTGTACCTAGGGTTTAGTTTTCATATTCAAGATTGGTAAATCAAGATCTAATACACTCGTCAAATCCTAACACAACTATGATATCACTTGTTAGATTTGAACTTCGCTCTGATACCACTTGTCAGAGCTGAAATTCAGTTTGATACCACTTGTCAGAGATGAAATTCAGTTTGATACCACTTGTCCGAAAATGAGATACACTTCCACACTAAACCTAGCAGAAGAGAAGAAAAATTTAATCAAGAACGCAAATGACAAAAGAAATCACAAAGTACACAGATATTTTATTCTAGAAACCCTAAATCGAAAAAACCAACATTCCTTGAACGTTCTTCTCTCTTGTTGTCTTATTCAATCTGAATAAAATGTTACATGTCTAACCTTGGTCCACACCTAAGACATAATCGACATCATACCCTCTTTCTTGCGCAAGAACAACCCTGTAGCCAATCTGACTTACATCTACATGACCAACAACCTACGATTTATTCCTGCATTATCATATTTTGCATTATTAGCCTTTACGACCTTACAACACACTTCTTTATAGGCTTTACAATAGGAAAAAACCTAAAGACTTGGTGCCCAAAAAAAATTACAGATCCTTGCCTACAAATCTCGGGATTCTGTTACAGTTGACTCCAAGTCGAATTACCAATCGACTACCAGTCGGTCTTCATTCGGCCTCTAGTCAGTCGTCTTACGCCCACACTTTGACCTCATGTTAGTCAAATTGCCATCGATATCTTCGACTTTGACTTTACCCGGTCGACTACCTTGACCTTCGACTTGTGGTCGATCTACCTCGACCTTGACTATTGTTGATCCACCTCGACCTTTGATCGTTAGTTGATTCACCTCGACTAAACTTTCACTGCAAAGAATATAATAACCCAACAATATTAAGCATTAAAGTAATTACACATCTCTCTCATTCTTGGAAGTAGAAAGAACCTATGGACATAATAATAATTTTTTTACTTTTAATTATGATCGACAATAAAATATTTTATTATTATTATTATTTTAAATGTCACTTAAAAACTACATATTGAGCGTAGAAAAAATTACACATTTCCCTAATACTTGACTCTTTAAAATGCTTTTCGACTCGACAATATAATTCATCTAACATCAACTCCCTCCTATATCATTAAACTTTATTTTAAGTTTAACATCAACTCCCTCCTATATCAATAAACTTTATTTTAGGTTTATAACTCAATAAGAAATGGCTAAGAGAATGAATGCATGATATCTTATCTTCAATTAAAAAAATATTA
This sequence comes from Picea engelmannii, assembly GCA_009831015.1. Lineage (NCBI taxonomy): Eukaryota > Viridiplantae > Streptophyta > Pinopsida > Pinales > Pinaceae > Picea > Picea engelmannii. The sequence continues at coordinate 383,931 of ML791805.1, forward strand.
AAACATTTCCCTATTATGCACATGTGTTGAGTATTGACCCAATTAATGCAAGAGAATTAAGCAAGTATCTTTATCATTTTGATAGTGGACAACGTTGATCTCAAACACACTTCTAGTTAGTGCCAATCTCTAGCACATGTTGAGTTTTGAGTTAGAGCACCCCTCAATGTTGAGCAATTACACCAATGCAATTAGCATACACTTTTTGTTAGGACATATTATTCAACAATATAGAGCTTTGACCAAGTAGATGCTCACTATTTGGTAAGAGTATTAACCTTAGTTTGATAAATCAAACATTCTACTCCTCATCATTAAAAGGTGAATGCCATTATGAGTGTTTTTAAATGGAGGATATTTCAAATAGTGGAGGCACAATTTCTAGTAGACGCTCAACACTCTTCATTTTTATATAACCATATTAAAGCATGTTTTTTTCCTAGCATTAGTAATTTTTGTAGTTAATACAAGTTAATTCATTATTATAATGAACAATATACCCATTTTGTCTAGATATTCAATCCTTCATGGAAAAAGTGTTGAGAGTCAAGTGCATTTTCTATTAATATACTTACTAATTCATAAGAAGGATTTTGCAACATAAAAAGGAATTTGCAACATTGTTTTATGTGTGATTGTTAGCATGTAGCATGTTTTCATTTATTATTCGATCTAATTAGTAATTTTTACGGTGTTTTTGTATTCACATGTTAATTGTTATGCATAATAACTTTAACACTTCTCAATGGCCATATCTCTTATGTACATATTGGTTTTATTGATTTTAAGTCAACATTGCTCCAACAACACTTTATTATTAGTTGTGTTGTCAAAGCGGTTGCAATAGGATTCATGTCCTATTGTGTTTTCATAGTTTAAAGAAAACTTATTTAGGTAATATAGCAATTAATACTGCCTTGTATATAGTAGAGTTAAATGCAACCATTTGACCATTCCATGCCATTTCATCTGTGTCACTTTTGCACACAAATTCTTACCCAAGTTGCACTAGTGTAACATAGGATATAGCATCTTTGCCATCTTCCTAATGTAATTAAGCAACTATGCAAGTTTTTTGGTTCACTTGTGAAAGGTAATTGCATTGAGATCCCAATTCATGCATGAAAGGTGATATTGATAGGTTTTAATGTGCATGTCAAAATAATCGTCCAAAGATTTTAGTTATCTTGTCAAAGTAAATGTGCTAGGCTTCCAGTCTATGCATGAAAACTAGATGCAACAGGATTCCAACCCACTTACACTAGCATGTTATGATTGTTCATGCTCATCATCGTCATCTTTGTCTATGCTCATGCTTCCAACGAAGTGTGATTCACAACCACTTCATAACTTAGACCCTTTAAGCCTTTCTCCATTACTTTGATTAGTCTAGTTGTGTCATGTTGAGTTCCCACCACCTATGTTATTTTCTACCTTAGAGTACTTCCTACCCAAAGCTACATTATTACGATTTTAATGTACCTCATCCTTGCAATCAAAACATGCATGTCCCTTTGTTCCATCATTTACAACATGTCCTAAATATGCAAGAAATATATGGTTGTTTCCTTTCTTATCTCATTACAAGGACTTTGCTTCATCCTATTGAACTAATCAGTTCCCATCAATTCTACTTCTTATAGTGGATTCACTTTGATCTATGATAGAGAAATCTATGGTCACGATTCACCAAAAAAGATCCTCCATGTTTTAATTTTTCCAAGGAAAATCTCGTGGAGAAACATTTAGGCACTCCTCAACATTTCACAGTTGGTACCTAATGTAAAATTGTTAGTGTTAATGTAAAACCAACTAAATGATCACAAAGATATGTAGGACAAGGCCTCACATGCATGGTGATGTTGCTTTGAATGGACTCGAGGGGAATCTACATCAATGTCTTCACATCTTTAATATGGTGTTTTTTGGATTTTACTTAAGTGGCATGATTCAAAATGATTCTCTTTTTTATTCGTAAGTGGTATGTAGGCTTATTGGTTGTGCTAAAGGGATAGTTGGGTATATTTATAAGGAGGAAAGCGTTGTTTCAATGTTATGAATATGAGTATTTTATTATTGGTTGGGTTTTAGTTTAATAATATTTTATTAAGATTATTAAGTATTTCATGGTTGTTTGATGGTTGATTGGATTGTGATTTAGTGATATTTTTTTCAGTATGAACCATTTTAGAGTTGATTGGATTGTGGATTAATGGTGATTGTTTTCTCTATAGGATGTGATGATTTAGTATCATTATGCTTAAAGGGTGTAGATCCATATTAACTCTAGATTTATCATGTCCTAAGAGGGATCAAGTTTTTTTAGGTGAAAATCTTTTAAATTAAAAAAATTCTAGGTAAGGTTTGCACATCAATGAATTTGATCTCTTTGAGCACGTGATAGATCAAGAATTAATATGGATGGTTTTAACTTGTTATTAATGTATTTTTGCGATGTTGAGATTAAAGCTTAACATAGATCAAGGAAGAAGAAGATTGATAGATCTTAGAAACTATGAACTTAAGTTGGAAAGTCGTGGATGGATTTGAATCCTAAAGTCTACAAAGGTATACATACCCTACCACCCTATGGATTTGAACTTGTGACCTCTTACGAGGAAATACATGTTATTAACCATTAGGCCCACTCATGTTGTATACCCCCTTGTTTGTGGGACAAGGACCCCTCTTCGCGCAATGATTTGACCAGAGGTATACATACCCTACCCCCCTCTAGATTTGAACTTGTGACCTATAAGGAGGAAACACATGTTCTTAACCATTAGGCACACACACACACAAACACACACATTCCACGTGTCAACTCCATGTTGATTACATAAGGAATTGCACATCTCCTTCATCCTAAGAAAGACATCATTGAAATGTTTTAACCACTAGTGTAGATCCATCTCAACTCTAGATCTATCATGCTCTGAGAGGGATCAAATCCCTGGAAATCTAAAAAAAAAAATCACTTTCAAAGACTTGATCCCTGTAGGCGCATGATAGATTCAAAGTTAAGATGGATTTACACTCGTTCTTTCTCTCTATATATATGCCATGTGTCAACTCCATGTTGATTACATAAGGAATTACACATTTTCCTCATACTGAGAATTGTTTATGGCACACATTGAAATATGTTTTTGTTAAATGCCACATGTCAACTCCATATTAAGCATTGAAAGAATTACATATATCCTTCATACTGGGAAGTATAAAGCACCTATTGGTTGAATAAGATTTTTTTTACTTTCAACTACTTTATCTCTCTCTCTCTCTCTATATATATATATATGTAAAGTTGATGTAAAATTATTTTACTTAAGGTGGACATTGAAATATTTGATTTATGAGTGACATTAATTTGTTTTTTTAAATGCCAAGAGTCAACTTCTTGTTGAGCACATAAAGAATTACACATCTCTCTCATACAGTACTATGTAAATTAGCATACCGTGTGTCATGCGAATTACACATCTCCCTCATTGGGAAGTAGAAAACACCTATTGGGGGATAATAAATCCCCCCTCCCCCCTCTCTCTCTCTTTATATGTCTGTGTGTGTATAAAGTTGATGTAAAATTATTTTGCTTAAGGTAGATATTAAACTATTTTATTTATGACCGACATTGCAATATTTTTTTCAATCCTTTAGGCACAATATTTTTTTTCAACTTTCAATTACAAACATTAACTCCATGTTGAGCATGGAAATAATTACTTATCTCCCTCATACTGGGTTGTAGAAAACATCTTTGAATTACACATCTCCCTCATACTAGGCTGTAGAAAACATCTCTTGGCACAATTAGGAACCTATTGGCCGAATAATAAATTTTTTACTTTCAATTACTTTATGTCTCTCTATATATTTAAATTTGATGTAAAATTATTTTACTTAAGGTGGACATTGAAATATTTTATATTACACATGTGCTTCATATTGGGAAGTAGAAAGCACCTATTTGCCAAATAAGAATTTTTTTACTTTCAATTACTTTGTCTCTCTATATATGTAAAATTGATGTAAAATTATTTTATTTAAGGTGGACATATAATAATGAAGACATTAACCACCACCATCATCATCATATATAATGTTGATATTGAAATATTTTATTTATGGTCGACACTGATATTTTTTTTTGTTATTAATATTTTTTAAATGCTACGTGTCAACTCCATGTTGAGCATGAATGAATTACACATCTCCCTCATACTAGGCTGTGGAAAGCTCCTCTCGACACAATAAGAGATTTTAAAAGTTGATATTGAAACATTTTACTTAACATGGACATTGAAATATTTTATTTATGACCCACATTGACTTTTTTTTGTTATTAATATATTTTTAAATGCGAAGTGTGAACTCCATGTTAAACATTGAAGGAATTACACAAATCCCCCATACTGGATTGTAGAAAACATCTTTCAATGTAATAAAGAAAGTTGATATTGAAATATTTTACTTAATGTGGACACTGAAATATTTTATTAAGGTCCACATTGAAATATATATTTTTTGTTCTTAATATTTTTTAAATGCCAAGTGTCAACTCCATATTAAGCATTGAAAAAATTACACATCTCCCTCATTCTTGGAAGTAGAAAGAACCTATAAGCCTAATAAGAATTTGTTTACTTTTAACTATAGTGGACATCGAAATATTTTTTTATTATTAATATATTTTTTAAATATCACTTTTAAACTCCATATTGAGAATGGAAGGAATTACACACCTCCCTAATACTTGACGGTAGAAAATGTCTTTCTACTCGACAATATAATTCATCTTACATCAAGTCCCTCCTATACCATCATACTTTATTTTAAATTTATATCTCAATGAAAAATTGCTAAAAAAAAATTGATCATACACATTCTCATTGTTAAAAGTCATACACATGTGTTGAGTATTTACTCGATTAATGCAAGACAATTAAGCAAGTATCTTTATCATTACAATCTTGATCTCAAACACACTTATAGTGCCATCTCTAGCATGTGTTGAGTTAGAGCACCCATCAATGTTGAGCAATTACACCAATACAAATAGCACACACTTTTTTTAGGACATATTATTCAGCACACTTTTAGTTAGTGTCAATCTCTAGCATGTATTGAGTTGGAGCACCCCTCAATGTTGAGGGGTGACATCAATGTTGAGGGGTGACACCAATACACTTAGCATACACTTTTTGTTAGGGTATATTATTCAACAATATATAGCTTTGACCAAATAGATGCACACTATTCGATAAGAGTTTTAACCTTAGTTTGATAAATCAAGCATTCTATTAGTAATCATCATTAAAAGGTGAATGTCATGTATATGTATATTATGAGTGTTTTTAAATGGAGGATATTTCAAATAGTGGAGGCACAATTTCCAATGGACGCTCACCACTCTTCACTTTTATATAACCATGTTAAATCATTTTTTTTTAAAGCATTAGTAATTGTTGTAGTTAATACAAGTTCATTCATTATTATAATGAACAATATACCCATTTTGTCTAGATATTCCATCATTCATGGAAAAAGTGTTGTCAAGTGCATTTTCTATTGCTTCGTTCTTTATTAAAATGGACCAGGACGAAGCCCGGGGCTGGATGGCTGGACCTCCGAATTTTTCATCTACTTTTTCGATTTGGTCGGTGTGGATCTTCTCCAAATGGTGGAGGATTCTCGGCTAAAAGGTAAGATCACAGGGAGCCTTAATGCTACTTTTCTAGTCCTGATTCCAAAAGATAAACTCCCGCTCTCCTTCAACGACTACCGTCCTATTTCACTTTGCAACCTCGTTTATAAGCTAATCTCTAAGGTTATCTCCAACCGGATCAAGCCTTTCCTTGGCAGGAGTCTATCTACGGAACAACTTGGATTCTTAAAGGGCAGAAGAATCCAGGATGCTATCGGCGCTGCCCACGAATGCATCCACAGTATCAAACAACAGAATATTAAAGCGCTGATTATGAAGCTGGATCTCAAAAAAGCCTTTGACAGTGTTGATTGGGATTTCTTAAGACTTGTGCTACATGCTGTGGGTTTTGGAGAAAAACTTTCAAATTGGATTCTAGCTTGTGTTACAAGCGCCAATTTCGCTGTTATTATCAATGGAGAGGCCACGAATTTCTTCAACAGTGAGAGGGGCCTCCGACAGGGGTGCCCTCTCTCCCCCTATCTATTCATTTTGATCATGGAAGGTCTTAGTCTCCTTCTTACCAAGAGCTTCAATGAAAAAAATATCTCCGGCATTAAAGTCACAAAATTCATCAAGATTGTCCACCTTATGTTCATTGATGACGTTCTTCTATTGTCCAAAGCTGATCTATCGGAGTGGAAAGTTATCCGGGAGGTTTTACATCTTTTCTGTTCTGCCACAGGACTGTCCATCAATCTTTCAAAGTCATCTGTCTACCACTGGGGCCTTTCGGAGCCTGAATTACTCGGCTTCAAAGCCACCTTACCTTACTCGTTTTTGGATCTGGGAGAGGGATTCAAGTATCTTGGATTTCAGCTCAAAATGGGAGCGTACACCCCTGCTGATTGGCATTGGTTGGTAATTCTTTTTGAGCGGAAGATTGATTTCTGGTGTAACAAATGGCTTTCAATTGGAGGTCGACTAATTCTGGTTAAGTCGGTTCTGGAAAGTCTAGCTGTTTTCTGGATGTCATTGGCGAAAATTCCACAAAAAACCCTCAACACTCTTCGGAGACTTGCATCAAATTTTCTTTGGAACGGCCATGGTAAAAAACACAGAATTCACCTTAGCAGCTGGGCATCATTGACTACTTCAAAAAGGGCTGGAGTCTGGGGACTTAGAAATTTACCCCTTTTTAATACTGCCCTCCTGGAAAGTTCCCTTTGGCGGGCAGTAAATCACAATAGTATTTGGCACCGGATCGTAGCTGCAAAATATTTGGGCTCACAAAGACTTTGTGACTGACTACGCAAGCCTTCTTTACAACAAAATCGGGCCTCTACTTTCTGGAAGGGAATGATTGCCTCCTCTCCCGTCATTCTTCACTGGCTCTGTTGGAAGCCAGGCACTGGAACTGATATCATTTTGGGACGTGATCAGATTGTGGGTCTAGATGAAAAATCGCTCCTCCATTCAGACTTGTGCTTGAAGCTGGGCTCCTCTAATTATTTCAACCTTGCACATGTTAGAACATTGACTGAAAATCCCTCCTGGCCGGACAATTGGTTGAGGAGCAGCGATTTAAACCTAGATGGTCGGTGGGCCTCTGAATGGAATTGATTTTCCACTGCTCTAAAGAGTGTTGGCATCACACTCACTGAAGAACCTGATTCTCTTTTGTGGACTGGTGGGGATGGCTCTGGTCTCCTCACAGTAAAGAATCTCTATGAGGCCCTTTTTTCCCATTTTCGCCCTGAGTCCTTTTCCTCTTGGTTCCATCAGATATGGTGCTGGAAGGTTCCCTTAAAATTTAAATTGTTTGCCTGGCTTGCCGGAAAAGATAAAGTCCTAACTTGGGAATCACTTCGTAGGAGAGGATGGGAGGGGCCCGGAATCTGCCCCCTCTACCGTCACGCCCAGGAAGACATCCATCATTTATTAATACACTTTGATTTCTCAAGAGAGGTTTGGCTCTTCTTGCTCTCTCACCTTAATCTTCACACGACCTGGAGCGGGAGAACAGTCTCTGATTGTTTCATTAATTGGCTTACAAATCGCTTCCTTCCGAACCACCTGGCTGCCCAAGTCTGCTGGAACCTTTGGATAGAAAGAAATTTTGCTCTGTTCGAAGACCAGGCTCCTTCCCCAAAAGCAGTGATCTACAGAGTACTCTCCTTGTTTAGCTGGCATCCTTCTACAGTTAAGCCTGTCCTTATTAAAGACATCGACCTGAGATTGCCGGAGGGATTCACCCTTGCTTGTTTTGATGGTGCTGCCCTGTCAACTGGACTTTGCTGCGGGGTTGGGGGTTTCTTCAAGACTCATCAATCGAGAATTACCAAATGGTTTCTCAACTGTGGTTCGGGATCAAATACCAAAGCAGAGCTTATGGGACTCTGGGCTTCTCTCTTGTTAGCCTCTTCTTGGTCCATCTCACACCTTCTGGTCCGTGGAGATTCAAGCGTCATCATCGACTGGATCAATAAAAAAACAGAGCTTCACTCTGTCCAGATTGAGGGCTGGAAAAAGAAGACACAGGACCTTTCCAAAGTTTTCACTATTTTAAACTGTCAGCACTTCCCTATATCCTTTAATCATGAAGTTGACGCTCTTTCTAAGAGAGCTCTATCCGAGTTGGCAGGGAAACTCTCGATCTACCACAGTGAAAATGGGATCGAGAGTCCTATCACCGTCCTTGACATTTTCTAATCATCTGCGGCCATCTTCATCTGAATTGACAGTCTTTCTTTGTTTCCAGCAGGCGGCTGAGCGTTCTTGACAACCTTTACTTACTCGATTTGCTCGTGGGTGGGGCGTATGGAGGACTCTGGGGCGATTTTACTCATCGCCTGCTCCGAATGTAATGAATGAATCTCTGTTGGAACATCAAATACAGCTTAATTACCACTGCAGAATCGTCTATTTGTAAAATGATTTTATATTTAATATAAAATTGAGTCAATTTTTTTCATGGAAAAAAAAAGTGCATTTTCTATTAATCTACTTACTAATTCCTAAGAAGGATTTTGCAACATTTCTTTTGTGTGTGGTTGTTAGCATGTAGCATGTTTTTATTTATTATTCGATATAAGTAAGCTTGTACATCAATGTGTGGTTGTTAGCATGTAGCATGTTTTTATTTATTATTTGATCTAATTAAGTTTGTATATCAACAAAATTAGTAATTTTTACGGTGTTTTTGTATTCACATAATTATTTTATGTGTGGTTGTTAGCATGTAGCATGTTTTTAATTATTATTTGATCTAATTAAGCTTGTACATCAACAAAATTAGTAATTTTTACGGTGCTTTTGTATTCACATGTTATGCATACTAAATTTAACACTTCTAAGTGGTCATATTTCTTAAGTTGATATTGGTTTTATTGATTTTAAGTCAATATTGCTCTTACAACACTTTATTATTATTTATGTTGTCATTGGTCAAAGTGGTTGCAATATGATTCACCTTGTACTGTGTTTTCATAGTTTAAAGAAAAATTCTTTAAGCAATTAACACCACTTTGTATATAGTAGAGTTAAATGCAACCATTTGACCATTCCATACCATTACAACCTTGTCACTTTTGCACACAAATTCTCACTTAAGTTGAACTGGTGTAACATAGGATACAACATATTTTCCATCTTCCTAATGTAACAAATCAACCATACGATTTTTCTAGTTCACTTGTGAAAGGTAATTGCATTGAGATCATAATCCATGCATGAAAGGTCATCTTGCTAGGTTCCAATGTGCATGTAAAAGTAATCGTGCAAAGCTTTTAGTTCGCTTGTCAAAGTAAATGTGCTAGGCTTCCAGTGTATGCATGAAAAGTAAATGCACCAAGATTCCAACCCACATACATTGGCATGTTATGATGGTCCATGCTCATCATCGTCATCTTTGTCTATGATCATTCTTCCAATGAAGTGTGATTCACAACAATTTAGGCCCTTCAAGCCTTTCTCCATTACTTTGATGACTCATTCAAGGTTACATCCATGTTAGTAGTCTAGTTGTGTCATGTTGAGTTGTCGCCACCTAAGTTATTTACTACCTCATAGTACTTCCTACCCAAACCTACATTATTATGCTTTTAATGTACCTCATCCTTGCAAGCAAAACATGCATGTCCCTTTGTTCCATCATTTACAACATGCCCTAGATATGCAAGAAATGTATGGTTGTTTCCTTTCTTATCTCATTACAAAGGCCTTGCTTCATCCTATCAAACTAATCATTCCCCATCAATTCTACTTCTTATAGTGGATTTACTTTTATCTATGATAGAGAAATCTATGGTCACAATTCACCTACAAAGATCCTCTATGTTTTAATTTTTCCAAGGAAAATATAGTGGAGAAACCTTTAGGCATTCCCCGACATTTCACAGTTGGTACCCAATGTAAAATCGTTAGAGTTAATTACAACCCCTACCTTGGTAGGGACATCGAGTGAGGCACACACCAAAGGAAACTTGCCTAAGGGGTTGACCTAGAGACCTTCTACATGAAGCTCAAAGAACTCAATGACATGATGCTCCATGGTTGTTTTAAAAATAATAACATGGTTATCATTGCGTTAGAAAAAACATTGTGGCTTGGTCATATATAATTGTAAATATACAAACCAAACGGGAAAAATTCCACCCAAAAGCAAAATTGGTTGTTCTTATTTGAAAATCCGTGACTATTTCCTATCCAAACTATTAACCATATAGCATGGCAGGTGTATTGTCAGACAAATTGACCCAAAAATAACTTAATTAGACAATAGATTACATAATGAAAATAAATTAAAATGCATTCCCATTGAGAGTGTCTTTTGTCACTTGGACCTCTTACGATAGTTATTTATGTTGCGTGTTCTTGACATTTTGTTCCTTAGGGAAAATGTCTACATCGGTGACTTCCATTTCCAAATTTGGATAGTGTTGAACATTCTTTCTCTCATCCGAAGTGCCATGCTTACTAAATATTTTGACCGAGAAGGAGACTGAAATACCTCCCTTATAGGGTTGAAGGAGACACAGTTTCATGTCACCCTTGAAACCATTGTGTTTAATTTCAAATATAGCTCCAAGAATTTGCTTCTCTAATCTGCATAAAATCACTCATTTCCCACTCTAGGTCATGGAGCAGTCTCAACTAAATGGTAGTATCAATGGAAGACTTGTCCCATTCTTTCATTTCCATTGATAGTTTCCCCTTCTACTCCTCACGCTAATGACACAATTAAAGGTCCAAGAACACCACCAATTCTTGAGCCCCTGCAATCCCATGCTCACACCTCTTAACACGTCTTCAAACCTTGGCCAACTCACACCTAACACACATGTCACCTCTATGATGAGCCATTGCAATTCATAATGGAGAATTCCAAGCTGTAAGTTGAACATCAATGGTTGAGTACATTGAGAGCTATGTATGTTAAAATTTCTTAAATTCCTATCTCGACAATGATGAATGCTGTGACAATTGGGTTTAATTTCCATTACAAACTTTGATACGAGTACATGCTAATGAAGTTGTATGATATATGGATCTCTCCTTTTATTTTTCTACGCCCTTCAATCATTCCCACTCCTATGTTGGCCAAACGATTATCATCATGATTGTGGATTCACAATATATGATAAAAGTCAATTGCTTCAAATTCTTTTAACATTGTCAAGCTTCTATGAAAAAACCCTAATAGGCAAAGGTTCTAAGGGATTGATTGTTGAAGTAGAAACTTGATTATTGATGTTAAATCAAAACCATTGTTTATTTTCTCATGCCTTGCACCTTGAGCAATTGCATGCCTTGATAGGTTGTCATTGCCTCTGCGTCATTGCTAGTAGTGGTTCCTATTCCCCAAGCAAAGTCCACTTTTATTTTCTATTTGGGACCATAAATGACCCCCTCACACCTATCACTCTTGGATTTACTTTGGATGCCCCATCAAAAAACAAGATACACCAATTTCACCCCACTTTCCATTAGTGAATTGCATCCTCTCCCAATATGGGATCCCATTTAATTGCTTGATTGGGCCTTCTTATTTGAGTTTTTGTTGTTAGAGGATGCTATTAGAGAGCAGTGCTTTTAACCAAGCCCAATCAACTGCCTTGAATAGGTCTATATTAATTTTCCCAACACCATTTGAATGGGTGGTCCCCTATAGAAGGCCCATTACTTTAGTCACCACCTTGCTTGGGGTGATGGATTCCTATCAAAAAATAATACCGCTTCTGGCTAGCCATATCTTCCCTGAAAATAATTATGGAAGAGTAATCCAAATTCATTTGGGTAGTTGTTTATTAACAAGATTGTCTAGATATGAAGTTGGCCAAATTAAAAACATTTTCCTCCAACCTTGAGGTAGAGGAATACCATGCTCTAATTCCCTTATAGTATGATCCAAGCTTGATGGGTGAAGCCACATTCCAAAAAAATATGAGATGAAGTATCCTATGAAGTACAAAAAAGGGACATCTAGAAGATCCATGTATCCCTCTTTTGCTAAAAAAAAAATTGTTAACACTTTTCCTTGCACCATAGTCCAACAAAACAACCTCACTTTGGGGAGATAGTGCCCACTCCAAATGTGTTTCCCGATAGTTGATCAAGGAGGAAACTCATTTTCCAATAACTTAGTGATGTAGTCTAATTTAACAAAATATTTCCCTCTTTTGGTCCCTATCCCCACGTATCCTTAAGATGTTTTCCTAGTGGAGTTCCTCTCTGAGGATGAGAGAGAAAAGATGCATACTAGATTTTGAGAGGGTCCATTATCAAATGATTTCCATCATGTCCCATCCATTTTCACGTTGTGCCCAACATGAGAGATCACATAGGGATCTAATACCTAGGTTTGAGAGCCATGATCTAATATCAAATAAGGAAATCTCTTGAGAAAGGGAAGTGACCCATAATGCGGTCTTCCCACAACGAGGCACTTTCTCCATTTCTAAGTGCCCAAGTTAGATTATCTTTATACCACTGAAAATATACTCCAAGAGGAAAAGCCCTAACCTCGACCGAAGAGCCTAGAGACACTACAAGCAAGCTACCCACCATCACCTCGATAGCCTTTCCTCACTCTTCATACTAAGGAAGCTAAGTTACCCTAGCTTAGGGGGGGATCCCTACAAGCCCATCTAACCCAATTGGTTGTAGCAATGGAGAGTTACTTAAACTAGATTGATTGAGACAACTAGCAACTTTTACTCACAATGATTAAAGATGAGCTAAAACATGCAAGTTTGATTGAGACAACTAACAACTTTTAATCACAATGATTAAAGATAAGCTAAAAGCATACAAGTTGTTACTAGATTAAACAAATTTCAAATGATGTGCAAGTTTGACAAACGTGCTTGTTATATTATGATGGAAAAGAATGTTGCACAAAGTGAATTTAGCTTGCTTAGTATTAAGCTTCCCAATGAAATGATTATATGGCATTTACAAAGTTTATGTTAAAAGTCTTGGAGTATGACAATATAAACTTACGAGATTTGATTAAACATAAACGCTGATTATGGGTGACTTACGAGAGTTTTACAATGGTCATGGATATTAAGCCTCAAAATGGCAAGATGCTGCCACAATTCACTTCACCAAAAATGTCATAAAAGTACCAACAACCCATGAAAGGGTCACAATAGTAAGATATAATAGATTTATAGCACGTGGAAATGAGTGGAAGATATTGCTGCTATATCAAAATTTGGACAGCAAGATAAACATAATCAATCGCCGACCTTTGAAAGAGAATTCATTTAATCATGCTATGAAAATTCCAAGTGTTGTGTAGCTAGATGACTTGAATTCTACAATTGTGTATTCACACAAAATTATTTTAAATTGCGTCCAGCACTTAGGTTTCACATCAGCCCATAAATAACAACATTTAGAAATTCATTAAATCATCATGATGATATAGGACACCAAACGTTGTCCATTTAGTTAGGTGATATGAGTGAGAATAATATGTATGCCAACCATAACGACATTTGCATCATGAAATATTATTATCCATTAAAATTCTCGCGCGCCGAAAACAATAAGTAGATTCATCTTTGTCACATTAAATTCAAAAGATAAACCATATATTTGTATTTTCCCTCAAAGCTTGATAGTAACCCTCATAAAAACGTTATCAAATTTTAGACTTGCCAATAAATAACCGGTTCTTAGAATATCAAAGGTTATGAAATCGTCCAGCAATTTACAACAATAAAATCCTAGATTGCTTGCAAACAAAAACAATTAAAGAGAGAGAATTTAAATTGAGATGATTTAAAAAGGAAAAGGAAACCTAGTGCTACCATTGGGCATGGAATCTAATCCACTCAAATAATTCCCTCTTCACCTTCAATGTTGAAGTCATCACACATCTCTAGAGAATTATAGGTGAGCATCAAAGCTAAGGGACCTAAACTTTGTAAAAGCCACAAGGAGGTTAATCCAAAAGGAAATTGACCTAAATATTGCAAACTTGAAAAATTCAAGCATAAATCTAAAGTAAGGAATTAAAACCCTAAGATACTCAACTCCAATATTAAAAATTTAGCCTAAAAAATCACAAAGAAGTAATATAGACATGTGCCATACCTTACTTGTATTGTTTGTGTAGCAATAGCCCTTTCCTCAATGTCTTTTGGATGCCAAAAACCCTTTATAATTATCCTAGGAAAACACTCAAGAAATAGAGAAGATTTTACACCAATTTTGAGCAAAATTATCGTTTACAGTCTAATTCCAACCATGAAGAATGAGAGATGCACCCCCCTTAAATAGGTGAGGAGTTTGTCAATACCATACAATGAAAACTATGAGCTCATACCACGTGTTGAGATAAAACCATGAGCCAATAGCATGTCCTAAGTGAAAGCAATGTGAGAAAACCATAGTTGGTTACAAGAAATTCCTCAAAAATAGGGCGCCCTCCAAAAAGTGAGCAAATCTCCAACTAATTCCACAAGTGTGGTCCATAAAGGAGAGAGAACAAGTGTGCCCTTCCTTTAATTGAGTTAACAAATTTCTTGAAACATGTGTGAGGTCAAATGAGGACCCAAAACTAGGGTGCCACCTAACTAACCCCCCAAATTATGGAATATTTCATTTCACATGGGTGAAAACAAGCAAGAGACGAGGTGTTCCCCTTCTAGAGGCTTCTAGAAGCACACATGTGAACTCTAGGAGAGAGAAAGTGTGCCTTGGAGAGGAATTTTACACGTGCCAAGTGGATATATGCCCATGTTGCTCATACAATGCTCCATATGCTGACAAGTGTACACAGTGCTAATGTGGACACCTTTGTGATGATGAAACATCCTCGTCATCATCCACTGTGTTTCCACAAATCCCAATGCTGTGACATGGATCCCAAGAAAAATGGCACAAATCCCAATGTGAGTATATATAGCCAAGAGTGAAAAAAGGGGGCAAGATTCGATTCACCAAGGGGGAAATCCACAGACATCCAATACAAGGCACCAAATTTCTTGAGAATGTGAAAGATAAAATCATGTCAAACTCTGTCAAATGTATTTTCCATATCAGTTTCAATAATCATTCTCCTCTCTTTATTGACTCAACTAGAGTGAATTTCCTCTTACACTAACATTATATTGTGTATTTTATCTGGATTTATTAGAGAAGAAATGAAAGAAGAAATATAACAAATATACTCATGAAAATAAATTACAAAGAACATAGTATAGCTAAAATCAAATTCAATTAATGAATTAAAACTAGAAAATACTATAAGATGTAGAGTTACATAACTGGATAGACTGGTGGAAAATTATCTCTAAGAAGAGAAGTGTCGACTACACTCATTCATAATCTACCCACTACAAAGAGGCCAAGGATCCTTTTTATGAAAATCCCTAAGAGGTAGAAACCCTAAACATCAAAACCCTAACCCTATGAGATGAAGCAACAAAAGGGATGTGGGTCCCTAGGTGGGTAGTTGATACATCAACTTCCCAAGGGCATAAATTTTACATAAAATATCCGTTTGTGGCATGTGACACCCCATTATAAATATCTAACCGACAAATACATCTAGCAGTATGCCCATGCCAAAAAAAATATTGTTTAGGGAATCAAAACAACCTCGAAAATTTAGGACCCAAAAAACCACGGAAAACTACCACGCGAGAAAATTATTGTCAGTAAGTGGAATAGGTGGGTGGCTACCAATACCCATATTAATCAATCCTCCCCCCTTAGGAATAAATTTCTCCATTGCATCAAGGTCCCTCATCATATGGGGGAACTTCTAATGAATCTGAATCCTAGTGAGCCACTTTCCTTGGTGGAGAAGCTTCCCTACTTTGACAACTCGATAGAGTTGTCTTTTATGTTGGTGGGTTCCCTTCATCTATGTGTCCATAATTTGATGAATTGTAGCCTATTCAATGCAATCAAGGTTGAGATCCATAGGTTCCAAGTGTAAAACCACGTATGAGGTGTCCAATATGGGTGGAAAATATGGCTGAAGGAGTTCCACATTGAGGAATGGGTGCAAGCCAAGGAAGGGGGGGATACCTAATTCAAAAGCCCATGGCCTTGGTGATGGTGTAAGGCCCATATCAAAGTGGGAAAATATTGCGATGGGGTCATACAAGGCACTCTTTCTACAAACATAACCACTTGAAACTTGTGTGGAACCTAGTGTTGATCATGGAGTTGCTTGTACTTGGCATTAGATTTCTATAAAATATCATGGACCTATTGGCGGATGTGTTGGATACATTCAAAAAAATTGGTTTCCTTATCAACCTTAGTTTGAGCATTGGCATATTCTTCCTATGTGGATGCAATGGGAAGAACAACATCACGTGGGACCAAAGGCTAAAACCCCAAGCACGCCTGAAAAGTGTTGTGGCTAGTAGAGCTATGAAGGGCTCTATTGTAGCTATGTTGAACATAAGGAAGGCTTTCAACACGTGTGTATGGATGTTTGGGGTTATAAATGATCAGAATATGAAAAATTATTATGTTGACCACCTATGTTTCTCCATTAATTTGTGGGTGGAAGGAAATGGATTTTGTGAGTTTGGTGTCCATCAATGACCACAAGATGGACTAGAATGTACTCAATAACTTACTATCGTGATTTGAAATAATAGTATATGGTAGCCCAAAATTAACCCAAATGTGTTTGAAGAATATCTTAGTAGTGGCCTCAACGGTGATACTCTTCTTACAGACTTTCAAGATATCCATATTAGAAAATCGATCAACAACCACAAACACATAGTCATTACCATGTTTGGTAGAAGGTAGAATAGACATGTAATCCATGGAGATGGACTCCCAAGGCCTATTGGGAGTATGCATAGGAGTGTACAACCCCTGCCTTTTAATGGTGGGTTTGACAATAGCATAAGCATTGGATGATCAGATATATTTGTTGAAATCTTTTCAAAGCCTTGGCCAACAAAAGTAATTTTTTACTACATCCACAATATTTTCCACACCAAAGTGTCTTGCCACCTGAATATAATGAGCATCACAAATCATCTTCACATTCTCACTTGAAGGAACATATAGATGGCCCTAATGAAATAGTAGTCCATATTGGAGATGAAAATATGCAACCGATTTGCTTGTGCCCTGTGTTTGATATGTGGCACTGAAGTCAGGATCATTGTGATATCGTTGGGGCCATCTAGAGGTCTCATGGTTGCAAGAGTTTATAATTATGGTTAGTGATGCAACTAGAGGTCGACTAAGGCAATCAAAAACTTGGTTGGTGCTACCCTTCTTATATTTAATGTTCAGGTGGAATTCTTGCAAGTAGGTGGACTACTTTTTGTGGTGGAAGTTTTTTAACTTTCCTTGCATTTGCATTAATTGTAGGGGCTTGTGATCAACGTGGATGAAGGTCTCCTTCTCAAGAATGTAATTCTTCAATTGGTAGTAGGATTGTACAATGGAGTACATCTCCTTATCATAGTTGGGGTGCTTGAGGACGACATTTGAGAGTGTCTCACTGTGGTAGGCCATTAGATGGACATGCTGAGTGAGGACTATGCCAACTGCATAGTCTGAAGCATCTATTTCAATCTCAAAGGGTTGTTGCAAATCTTGCAAGGTGAGTACAGGTGTTGAATATAAGTATTATTTCATATCCTCAAATAATTTTTCTGACTTGGACCAAACAAACTTGGCCTTGGATCCACCCTTAGTGATGTGGATGAGGGTCCAAACAACATGAGAGAACCCTAACATGAACTTATGATAGAAGTTGCCAAGGCCCAAGAAACTCTAGAGCTCGGTTAGAGCCATTGGGGCTGGCTAGTCATGAATGAATTGGATCTTGGCTGGATCCACATGGACATAATGTTCATCCATGATGTATCCTAGATATTGTATGCTTTGCATGCCAAATGAACATTTTTCTAGATTATCATATAACTTGTGTTGTCATAGGGCACTGAATAATTCTTGAATGTGTTACAAATATTCTACCCAAGTTTTACTAAAGATGAGGACGTCATCTAGATATATGACTATAAAATAATTGGTGAATGGCCACAGGATGTCTTCCATCATCCTCATAAAATTTGTTGGAGCATTAGTCAAGCCAAAAGGCATGAGAAACCACTCGAAAAGGCATTCTTTGGGCTTGAAGGTAGTCTTCCATACATCAATACGATTTATTGGTACTTGGTTGTAGCCCGACTTTAGATCAATCTTACTAAAGTAGTTGGGCACCCTTGAGTTGGTCAAGAAGGTCGTCAATTCAAGGAATGGGATACTAGTTCTGGATTGTGATTTTGTTTAGAGATTTGAAATCAATACAAAGTTTCCATGTCAAATATTTATTTTGAACAAACACAATTAGGCTCTTGCAAGGTGAAGATCTTGGTCGAATGTGCCCCTTTTATATTAACTCTTTAATATGGAATTTGATTTCTTCATTTTCCATGAGAGATACATGTATATTGGGCTATTAGGTAAATGTGCACTGGGTATCATATCAATTGAATGATTGACCTGGAAGTTTAGAGGAACCCCGACACGTGAGGTAAAGATATCTCTGTATGCTTCTACAACTTTGTCCACCAACCTTTGTTGTGTAGTGAGACCTTATGAAACGTTTTTTTATGTCATGATGATCTTCTATTCACCTTTAGAGTGAACCAGAAAGAGGACAAATTTCCTAATTTGGTATATTACCTTCTTGTTGGACACATGCCTAGTCAGTAGAAAAAGGCTATTTTTGAGAAGAGAAGCATGAGAGGAGGAAAGGACAGCTGGAAGGAAAAGAAGCACATGTAAGGGAAGCAGGCAAGGTGTGCATGCAAGGAAGACCTAATGAGGCTAGGGTTAGGGTTTTTGTAATGTATTGTAATGGTTGATGAGCCAATAATATAAATAAGTAGTACTTAGAGGAAGAGAGCGATAGACATATCAAGGAAGAGAGAGAGAGAGAGAGGACGAGAGCAGAGAACAGATGGAAGAGAGTTGTAAGAAATGTACTACTCAGTAAGCTGGTGATCTAGGGAAGAAGTGAGCGACTCGATCTTGAGGGTTAGATCATAGGTTGAGGAGCCTGGTGGAATCTAGTCAGCCTCACAGGGATCGAGGAGCCTATTGAAGAGAGTAAGATCTAAGATTGTAAACATGTGTGGCGTGGCATATTACTAAACCATAATAAAGAGCTTGAGAGCTAGATATTTGTGGACGTAGCCCAGGAGGGGGTGAACCACGATAACACATGTTTTTTGTGAATGAATGTATGTGTATTTATTGTTGTTAAAATGGTAAATGAATTAACTATTTAGATCTAGTATTTCACATGCATGAATATAATGACTTCTATAGTCAGATGTTAGACTAGATCAATAAATATTACGAGATACAACCATAGATATCCACTCATTCCTATTTTGCAAACACCTGAGTATTGCACCCACCCATAGATCTATCTCAGGTGAGACTGCGCAGTACACCCCATGTGTTGTGTTGCCTTTTGGTCTACTAGAGGGGCCAATATTTTTAGAGGGATTTTGTTGGGAGCTTATCAAATCTGAACTAAGGTCAATTTATGATAGTAAGGTAGGATCAAAATAACCAATAAAGAAACCTAAGTAAAAGAGTATAGAAAAATCCAACAAATGGTTCCATTGTCGGTTAGTCGAAACAGGATGGGATTGAGTATATGAGATTTGCGGAAGACGCATCAAAAGAATGATAGACCGGACGACAAGACGTTGAGAGAATGGGAATCTAAAAGGGGATGATGAGATCATGGAATCCAATGAAGGAAGAGATAGAGAGTTGGTTGAAACCAAAGGAGCTGGATTTTGCGTATAAAGATAACAGAAACCTGAAGTTGACACTGCACAAATATCTGGACAAGCACCTATTCAATGACTTGCATGAAGTATTTTTATGTGATTTCCCACATGTATTGTAGGAGTGGATAAAAAGGTTGAAATACAACCATCCCACAAATCAGATTAGGCAACTAGAGTGGAATCCTGAAGAGATTGCATAATTACAACGAGTTGATAATAAATTTACGCGGGCAGTAGATTTCTGGTTAGACATCATTGTTGCAGGATTTATCACAGAATTTGCAGTAGATACAACGAAGTCTTACAGTGCGGCAGAAAAAGAGTTCTTAAAGCAACCTCAAGGTAGGTACATCAGATGTTATATACTTCTATTAATATATTACTATATAACAAAGGTGTAATGACAATGGAGTCAGACAACTAAACTTCTCTGCGTGCATGGGGTAAGGGGGGAAGCAAAGACGGGAGAAGGAGGAATGGAAGGAGAAAGGGATAAAGGAAAGAAAGAGGAGGTAGTTGACCCATTCATGATGAACGAAGACCAGATCAAGCGGATTATGGAAACAACTGGAAAAACACGCAATGGAGTACCCTACCAATATAAGGTGAACACCAAGAAGAGAGATGTATCCATGAGGGAGGGCTTGGAAAATGATGAAGAAGATGTAGAAGATCTCCGGGCCGTGGAGCAGATTGAGGAAATCCTGCACACGACATATGAGAGGAAGAAGAGAGGTTCAAGAGAAAGAATAGAAGGCAACACTCCTATCGATATCAGTGTCATTGTGGAACCCATAAACCCATGTGCGACTAATACACCAAGAAGAACACCACCATTTAGACAACCAAATTTCGAGAGATGAAAGTCAATATGAAGTACATCTACACAAGGAACAACAACTGGGGGATCCAGTTCAATAAGCATTAGTCAAGTATCTACACCGCATGGAGGTAGTAGTTCAACATTTAGGATGATAGGACATGATTCCATCATAAGGTTACCATAATTCAAAGGAGAGGCGTTGGAGGACCCTGAGAAGCACTTGTTCACTTATGAAAATATATGGGAAGCAAAACATATCACAGATGAGGACACTAAACTTGTGCAGTTATATATCATGCTAAGAGATCACGCACTGGATTGGTACATGATTTTAGTTGCAAATAGTTCGTCGGGAAAAACCAGAACGATTAGAGATATCAAAAAGATGTTGATAAATGAATTCCAAGAGCCTAGTTCAGAGGATCAATACATGAATGAGATGATAGAGATTAGACATAAACCAAGAGAATCTGTATGGAAGATTGACCAGATATTCAAACGATTGAAGGGAAAGATAAAGTATGTCATGATAGATATGCAACATAGGCATCTGTTCGCCAATTCACTGCTACCACACTTGAAATACCCTTTGTGTAAACATAAGTTTCAAATACAAGCAGAGGCTCTACAAGAAGCCCTACAACTGGAAGAGAACCAGTATCATAAGACAAATCCAACCATAGAGGAGCTGAAGGAGGATCTAAAGAACTTAACATTCCAGCTAAACCAAAACAAAGATAAGGACAAAAGAGAAGTCATTTGGTGTACCACATGTAGGACAGAAGGACACCATAAGAACGAATTTCCAACATTCGTGCAGTACATGGCAGTAGGAATTCCAAACCTATTGCCAACATGAGGACTATGGTGTGAGATATGTAAGAAACATGGTCATGATCCATATCACTGCCCAATGATGCAGAAGTAACAGACAGTACCTAAGAGCTCATATTGCAACTTTTGCAAGTTAGTAGGCCATGATGACAAAGATTGCAGGACCATAGACCTCAAGAGGGAAAGAACATCATATGCTTACAGGGAGCGGGAAGAAATGATGACTGGGCAAGCTGCACCATAGTTTAACCAACCCCGTATAACACTGTGAAACAACAATATAACACTACGCAACAACAATATAACCAGGCGCCTCAGTATAATGCACCACAAGGAGATCGAGTTGGACAAAAAGGTGGAGGAAGAGGAAGAGGAGGATTTGGAAAAGGCAGAGGACTAGTGGTATGCCACAACTGTCAAAAACTAGGACACTATGCAAGAGAATGTCCACTTCCACCTATGATGTGTATGTATTGTTGTGCATCAGATCACGACACGAAAGAATGTCCTACATTATTGGGGAATATCTAGGAAAAGAGAAATCAGAATAATCAGAATGTTCAGTGGATTTCAGCGGAAGCAAGGGATGACAGAAGAAACATCAACATAGTTACGCATGGAGGAGCTAAGACAGGAAACAACGCAGTAAGACAAGATCCAGCACGACACTAATGGGTGAAGAAGAATGTCGAACCAATGAAGCAGTTTGATGTGCAGAAAGAAAAGGAGATATTCAAGAAGGCTAGACAAGAATTCATGAAGCCAAACATTGCATCAACATCAACTTCGTAGCATAATAAAGAAGTAACAACATACGAGATGCCTCCATCGTTGGATCACACTAAATAAACACAGCCCCTGGGACAAGTAAGTACGATTAAGGGTTTTTTGCAATCCTGTGTTAAACTAATAAATGATCCATCCTCTGTTAAAGTATTACAAAATATGCTAGAAATATGTAGCATAGAGGCAGAAGGAAAGCTATAACAAAAAACAGTTAATCATCTGCATACAAGGAAGAGAACAAGCAGAGAATTCAGATTGAACGATAACATTGGAGATTTCAACATGGGAGATATTATATTGGATTTAGGATCTAAAGTAAATGTGCTACCCAAGAAGACATGGCAATGTATGGGAGAACCCACATTAGGATATTCACCTTTTCAGCTAAAACTAGCAAATCAACACAGAGTTCTACCAATTGGAAGACTAAAGGGGGTAACAATATATCTAGATGGAGTGCGCAATAAAGCCTATTTTGAAGTAATAGAGATAGTGGATGGCACAACACCTTATCCAACATTGCTTGGATTGGAGTGGGCATTCAACAATTAGGCCATAATAAACTTAAAGATGAGGAATATGAAATTTGAGTCAGGGGAATACAGAGTCATTGCACCATTAGATCCATCAAAAGGGGAAAGGTTTGTAGAACCTACTTGCTTAGACCTGAAATAAATTAGCCAGTTGTACAGAACAATCGCATGAGAAGAAGATTATGTGAACCCAACCGCATATGGGGTATTCGGTTGGAGAAGCATCACCTCATGTGTGTCTGAATCATATACGAGCTTAGATAATTTGCAGCAGAGGTTACACGAAGTATCCACAAGAATATGCATAAGAATAGACCGTGCAGTAAGATTGGTAGGTACAAAGATAAGGGAACCTCCCAAATTCCATGGGGTGAATGAATTAGAAGAGTTCTTAACACGATAAGAAGATGAAGTGTTATAAAATTAGAGGCTCTTATCCCTGGATATAACACTCAAGGAAACACCTGCAAGATGGTGGGGTGTGCATAAAGAAACAGTTAAGGGCTAGTACCAATGTAAGCGGTTACTTCGCATCAGGTTTGGCGCAGAACATGGAAGCAACCAACTGCA
Organism: Picea engelmannii; assembly: GCA_009831015.1. Classification (NCBI taxonomy): domain Eukaryota; kingdom Viridiplantae; phylum Streptophyta; class Pinopsida; order Pinales; family Pinaceae; genus Picea; species Picea engelmannii. The sequence goes on from ML791805.1 coordinate 407,439, forward strand.
TAAATATGATGGACAGGGGGCACAGGAAGAACACTTGGAGAAGTGCAGAACATTATGGAGGATGACACCACCAGAGAAATGACCTCATCATTTTTTTCACACATTAGAAGGGATTCCAACAAACTGATATACAGACCAGGAATTGCGTAGAGGAAGTACAAACTAGACAGTATTACAACAAAACTTTACAGTCACTTTCTCATTTGAGCATGAGAACCCAAACATAGACTCAACACTTAAACAAATCAGAGGGGTGATATTCATTAAATAACCGAAAGTTGAACTCATGAAAGAAGAACAACACCAGATTAGACAGATAGTAAAATAACTACTGTCATGCTACCATGTGCAGGAAGAAGCACCAGATGAAGATGACCCGCGAAACATTCAGATTGCGAAAGTTTAAGGTGATAGAGAAGTGGAAGGTCCACCTCTAGAATCAAAAGTATTTGCAGTGTCGATCAAGGTGAAGAAATTCAACATTGGGACAGTTGAAAATCCCAAAATGGCCAACATTGGAGACTACTGGGATGAGAAAACAATGGAAATCATAACAGAGTTATTGCACAAGTACAGTGACCTGTTCCCAACAACGTTCACAGAAATGAAAGGCATAATAGGAGAGCTAGGTGAAATGAATATACCTCTCATATCTGAGGTAAGACCGATTAGACAACGACCATATAGACTAAACCCCATATATAAGTAGAAATTCAAAGCTGAAATTGATAGGATGTTGGAGGTTGGAATCATAGAACCTGTAGAGGAATCTGAATGGGTAATCCCTATGGTAGTTCAGGAGAAAAAACAGGGAGGGATAAGGATATGTGTCGACCTGAGGAAATTGAATGATGCGTGCCTACATGACCAATTTCGTACTCCTTTCATAGATGAGGTATTGGAGAACGTAGGAGGACATGAAGCTTATTCATTCACTGACAGATTCTCAGGCTACCATCGGATAAAGATATCTCTAAAAGAAAGGTACAAGACCACTTTTTCCACATAATGGGGATCCTACCAGTAGACAGTCATGCTGTTTGGGCTGAATAATGCACCAGAAATATTTTCCAGAGTAGTCATAGTTGCATTCAAAGAATTCATCCACCAGTTCCCAGAGGTATATCTGGATGATTGGACAGTCAATAGTATGTTGAAAGACCATGTAGAGGTGTTGAGGCCGATTTTAGAAATATGCAGGCAGTGTTAGATATCGTTAAACATCAAGAAGTGCATCTTCAGAACACCCTTTGGGATACTATTGGGCCATATAATATGCAAACAAGGCTTGCTAGTAGATCTTGCCAAGATTGCAATAATTGTTAATCTACCACCACCAAAATCAATACATCAGTTAAGAGCAATATTGGGACACATAGGATACTACAGGAAATTTATAAACGAGTATGCACATATCACTGCACCAATGGAGAAATTTTTAAGAAAAAACAACAAGTTTCAGTGGAATGAGGACTGTCATCGAGGATTGGACACCCTGAAAGAGAAGATGGTAACCGCACCAATACTAGTATTCCCAGATTAGGAAAAGACATTCCACGTACATGTAGATGCATCATCCATAGCACTTGGAGCTATTCTGGCACAGCTAGGATTAGGAGAATTGGACCATCCTATAGCGTTTTCTAGTAGAAAATTGTCAGAATCTGAGAAGAATTACAATACCACAAAGAGAGAAGGCTTAGCTATGGTCTATGCGCTTCAGAAGTTCAGACATTACTTATTGGAAAAACATTTTAAGATGTTTACAGACCATGCAGCTCTCAAATACCTCGTCAACAAGCCAGTGTTGGGGGGGAGAATTTGTATATGGTTATTGTTGTTCCAGGAATTTGACTTCGAAGTGATAGTCAAACCAGGGAAGTTGAATGCAGGACCTGATCACCTGTCAAGGATCACTAATGGAGAGGAACCTACGAATTTAGAAGACAACTTTCCCAATGAAAAATTATTTTCAATCCAAGCAGCTAATGAATATTTTGTAAACATCATTCAATACTTGAGTACGGGGACTGCGCCATAAGAATTCAACACTGGGTAGAAGAAAAATCTGGTAGTGAAGGTTGCAGACTATCAATTGATTGCAGGACACTTATACAATATGGGTGCAGACAACATCTTGAGAAGATGTGTACTAGAACATGAAAGACCTAGGATTTTAGAAGAATCCCATGAGGGAATAGTAGGAGGACATTATGCAGGAAAATCTACTGCGCAGAAGGTATTGCGCACAGAACTATGGACAAAGACTCAAAGGACTACTGCTAGAGATGTGATGTATGTAAGAGGGTTGGTAAATCGAATAGATGGGATGAGATGCCCTTGATACCACAAGTAACCTTGCAGGTATTGGACAAACGGGAAATAGATTTTGTGGGACCAATTAACCCACCAACAAAAAGGTTAGGAGCGAGGTATATTATTACTGCGACAAATTACTTAACAAGATGGGAAGAAGCAACACCAATAAAATATTGCAGTGCAAAGACAACAACACACTTCTTGTTTGAGCAAGTGATCATTAGATTTGGTTTCCTAAGGATTTTGATGAGTGACTAAGGCACTCACTTCATTAACAACACTATTAAGGCTATGACTGAGGAGTTTGAAGTTTATCATCAAAAGAGTACACCCTATCATCCTCAAGCAAATGGAAAAGTGGAAGCCTTTAATAAGATCCTTGAAAATGCATTGACAAAGATCTGCAATGTTAATAGGGACGATTGGGACTTGAAGATACTAGCAGTAATATGGGAATATAGGACCACATGCAAAAACTTGACAAAGCAAACACCATTCAGACTGGTGTATGGACAAGAAGTAATGGTTCCATTAGATTTTTTGGTACCTAGTCTGTGTGTAGCAGCAGTTACAAACATGATAGAGCGAGGCACGGTTCAAGAAAGGCTAATTCACTTGATGATCATGGATGAAGACAGGATTATAGCAGGGTTTCACCAAGAAGTACAGAAAGCAAGGGACAAATATTAGCATGATAGACATATCAAGAGGAAAAATTTCAAGGAGGGAGACCTAGTCTTGGTGTACGACGACAAATCTCTTCAAGACCCAGGAAAAATCAGAATGCATTGGTTGGGACCATATGAATTAAAGACTATCATAGATGGGGGAGATGTACAATTGAAGGACTTGGGAGGAATATAACTTAGAGGAATGATCAATGGGAGTCGACTAAAGTTGTATATGGACAGTTGACCTCCTAACATTTCTTAAAAAAAAAAACAAGGACTACGTGAAACAACAGAGGGGTTATTGCGCTAGAAATCAAAAGAAAAAACCAGTGAAAGAAGACATAGCGCGATGAAAATAAAATGTCCATGCGCACCAACCAAACAACATAACGTGCACTCGAAAATTTAAGCATGCTAGTGAAAGGATCAACGGTCAGAAAAAGGCATAAATTGTGGAAATGGCAGGTACAAAAAATTGACACCAACTAACGACGTCTATCAAAATTAAATGTTAAGAACGACTGACGGGATGTCGCACTAATCATTCCAACTAGAGACATCAAGGGAATTCAATGGCAGGTACACGAGGTTCATTCAAAACACAACTTGGGTAATGTCTTCGAGAATTTTCATACGATTCCTATATAAGGCAAGCACACGGGTATCATAAGAGTTATTGTGAAATTGAGAAAAGCACAGAGGGACAAAGTATATGGAGCAAAGAGCGAGTTTGCAAGAGTTACAAAATGAAATAAGCTCGACGAAGACCATTTTTAACACCATGGCACCACCCATGCTAGGAGCATCGAGCCATGCCTGCAGACGACCTCGAAGCAACCTTAGAGAACCTTAACAACCATAGGGAATCAAACAAGAAACCACCTAAACTACTGAATCCGTCAACTTGGATGAAATCCCATCACCCAATATGGAACCATCGAGCCCCACACCAGTGGTGGAGGAACCCCCAAAAACAAAAATAGTGGGTGTTGTTCCAGAGTTTGTGTTTTAAGGCTATAAAATACACCGTCTAGGCATCCAAATATGATAATATTTTTAAAACAAAGAAACAAAGAAAACTAGATCAGATTCAGTTTCTCAATTGTCTTTGTCTTGCTTCACGTTGTTCCTGGATGATTATGTCACGTTCGATTGCAGCCCATGATCTTTCTAACTCAGTCCTACTTGTTGCAGTTTGTAAGATGGTGTTAAATAGGTTTAATGCAATGCTAGTTTGATCTTGTAGACCAGGTTCTATGTTTGGTTGTCTATCGTTGGGGACTGTCATGGGTGATAGGATTTTATATGTTTATAAAAGAGGTTTTTAAATGATTTGTTACTTCAGACTTTCGGAGAAGATGTTAAAGAAACAACTTTAAAACCTAAAACAAAAAAGTAAAGACACAATCAAGGTCGTTTCCTGGTTTGTGACAATTTTGAATTTTGTAAACATTGAAACACAACAAAAAGAAATATAAGGCTTTAATCAGGAAAGAATCTTATACTTCCGTTAACAATAATGAATGAGACAGAGGATTTATAACCAAAGAAAATATTAAGGAACAGAAGGTTACAGGTCTTAAGATCACTGAAGCAATCTCAGAGGAAAAACTGTAACACATTCAACATCCAAACCAATCAGACACCATAAACAACAATTGCCTATAATTTCCAATTGATTTATTTGCTAGAAACATACATTAAGAGGAATATTTAACAGATGAAATTAGACAAGGGAAAGAACATAGTCACGAATTGCAGGATCCATAATCTTGTTGCAAATTTAAATCTGATAAACTTTAAAACTGGTAGTACAATAATCGACCTTCTCCCAAAAATTCTGAAGCCTTGTTTCAGCCTTTCAAAATTATATTTATACATCTCTGTTCAAAACTTCCGTTGGTAACTAACCAACTTCCTAATCTTTCGGTTGTATAAACTATTGTCAACCGTTTATAATTTATTACAAAATACTAAAAATAGAAATATGTACAAAGTTTTAATTCTGAATCGAAGAACCTTCTTTATTTGCTTCAGCTGCTTGAACATGTTTCTCTAAAAAGTTCATTAAGGCCTTAGGAGCCTCAGGTATCTCGTTTGCTTCAAATGAGAAGAAATTTCTTTGTAGTTCTGGCAACTGGTTTGTAATTGTTCTCTGTGTAGACTTAACTTTTTCCAATTTTGAACTGGAAGCTATCATTAGCTTCTCAATTTCTGCCATATTAACCATTGTGATATTGGAGATTTCATCTTTCTTCTCTTCAAGATCTTCTCTTGTCTTCAGTTGATACCTGTTAATATCAATTTCTCCTAATGAATCGGATAAATCATCTGTCCCGATATGTGTTGACTCTTTTTCAATGAAATCAAAAATCTTTTGGCAATCTTCATTGACATTTTTTGTAATATTTTTATAACCTTCCAAGTTGGTTTCCCAAACCTTTATCATTGCATCTCCTTTCAACTGCTCTAAAATGGACAACTTCTCTGATTTTCGAGTTTCTTCCTTCTGTAAAGCGGTGATTATGTTTTGGAAAGAATTTCTTACTGCTTTAGCTTCCCTTTCTTTTTGCATTACTTTGTCCATAGATCTCTTAGATTCTTGAAAATAACTCTGGATGATTTCCAGATTGCCAAATACCTTTTGTTGTTCTTCCTTAATATTAGCATATATCTCTGATGCTTTATCCTTGAACTGATCTATTCCAATCATTTGATTGGCAATGGAAATGATTTTATTTTGTAGATATTTATTTTCATTTCCCAGTTGCTATACTTGGTCCTGAGTTACCTGTATCATATTCTTTGCTTCATCCAGATTTTCATTTAGCTTTTGAATTTCCTGGATATCTTTTAGTCTGGCTTGCTCAAGACCTTTTTGTATTCCCCGGCTGATTATTTTTTCATTTTCTTTCAACCTATCCTATAGCTGTGTAATTTCTTGATCTTTCTGCTCAATCATAGTGATTAAATTTCCTACGGAGTACATATTGGCCGATGCTATGGCCCCCATAGTCCCTGCTAACTCTGTAGCAAATTCACATTCTTTTAGCTTTTTCCCATCAATAATAATTTTGTGTTTTTTAACTGTTCTTTCTCCTACAGGATGCAATTCCTGTTTCAGCACAGCTCTTCGTTTTTTGCTGAAAAAATAATCTGAGGAAGGTATTTCATCTCTGCTAATTGGTTCTAAATCACTCACGTACAGAATTCCTTCGTGAGGGTTCCCAAAAGTAGCTTGCAGTGGGGTTAATGTTGTAATGGGGCTCCCAAGTTCCTTTGAAGTTGTTCCCCCAACTGTCTCTAGTATATCATCAAGGTTTATTGGATTTGTCTTTGCTCCTTTCCCTTTTTATGTTTGTGTTTCCCTGGTCTGGGAACTTTCTGTATTCTAAGGAGGAATCTCAAAATCTTTCGATTTACCTTTGTCGCTTGCATCATATTGAGCAATGGTTTCAAAACCTGGAGGAATAGTTTCTGGAACCTGCTCTGATGTTGACACTTCGCCCTGCAAAATATTCGGTAAACACTGTCTTCTATTTCTTTGGAAGGATGCAAACCCCACCTGTGCGTCAGGTGACAAGGTTTGCAATCTGTTCTGAACTTCCTCATATGACTTAGCATTTCTAAACATATCATCATAAAAAGAATCTTCATGTTCATATGCCTTTAATCCACATTGTGTAACATGCCGATTGATAGTTTGATATGGATCATGTTTCCTGTGTTCTATATCCACTAATTTTACTTCACTCAATGATTCCGCTTCCGAGTTAGAATGACCAAAGTTTAATAAAGCAAATTTTCCTAGATAAACGGGAAAAGATGGCCATGACTTCTTCTGCTGGGCTTTTAGTTCCAGTCCAATACCACCATTTACCAACTGATGAGCCACTTCTCTACAAATTAATCTATCTGGGAGTATCTTTGGGAGTGCATGTGGTGGAATAGAACATCCATAAACCCTAACATATGAGAAATTTTCTTCAATGAACCAATCAGCTACTGTTTTGAGGTTTTCTATTATGGTATGGGAAATGCGAGGAGGTTCGCATCCGAAGAACATTATGTGTAGAGGAATAATGACATAATGACATACCTCATAAAAATTATCTTTGGTATTTTCTTCCCATGTAGCTGAATGGTACTTATGGATAGGCTCTGTACAAGAATCATTCCAGCTCCAATTCATTAATGGGAATGGAGCCTTAAAGCAAATAGCATCCATTATATAAGCCGACATATAGAAGTCCACTGGTTGTCCCTTTGCCCTAGCTGTTTTGTAGTTTATAACTTCTGAGGCAATGTTATCTGATAATATTTTATGCCAATTGAAACTACGCCCCTCTGAGACTTCTTCTAAGAATGGTGTCCAATCTGCATTGAAATGAAACGGATCTTTTCTTCCAAAGAGTCTACATAACATCATTCCTAAATACACCATGTATTCATTTAGGGAAGCTGTGGCATAAATTCCATGTTCATTAGCTCTAAACTTGTTCGCATCTCTTGCCCATCCTTTAATCATATCAGGGTATGTTTGGCGACCTTCTACACATTCTTTTTGTTGAAAAGCAGCTACAAACTCTTTATTAAAAGTGTGCCTAAAATTTGGAGATAGCTTATACATTACTTGTATATGTTCGGGCCTGAATGAGCCGATAACAGCTCCTTGCTCGTTTAGGATACTCCTTGTCGGAACATCCACCTTATCTAGTGCCCAGGCAATCATATCTCTATATGAAACCAGTCTCGGGCGTGCAACAACTTTATGGAGAGCAGTCTCGGCGATATCTCGGAGATGATTTTCCCCACCATCGTCCGAATATGAAAGCTCATCTTCCATTTTCTTTGCAATTGCATCCCATGATTTAACATTGTGTACTACTCCAGCTGCAGTAGTATCTGAGATGATATCGCCTTCCGGTTGTTCTTCGGTTTTCTTTGAAGCTTTTTTGGGTGCCATGACTGTATATGAAACCAGCTCTGTATTCAGTACTTCAGCAGCAACATTCCAAAGCGAACAAAACTGTAAATGGCGGAGCAGCCCAAAAGATGAGGAAAAACTCTGTGTTCACTGGAATACCTGTAGCAGAGCAGAATTCAGCTTCGAAATAATGTAAACGTTTCAAAAATTATTTTGAATATATCGTAAAATCCTTGAGATTTGTTCATCTGTTATGAAATAAATGCAAAAGATATTCCGGATAATATGCATTTAATATTTGTACCTGAGTTCGTCCGATGTTTTCAAATATGATAGAAACTTACCAAATTGAATAATTTCGCATTAATGATCATTTATTATAAGTTTAAAACCTTAAACTTTGTTTCAAAGAGCGATTAATTTCGTTAATTTTGATTTGAAATGAAAACTCTTTCATCGGGGTTTCGAAACTTTCGATGTCAAGGAAATAAGTCACCGAAAAACCCTGATCGCTGAAATCGCGATGTATTATTTAGTTGAAATCCTGTTATTATCTTAATTAATCAAGATTAGATTTCTGGGATTTCGTTAACCAAAAAATTGGAAATCGGGAAATCGGGGATCGGAGAATCGGGAAAATTCAATGATATGGAAATTGTTGTTTGCAAAATCGCGAATTGCGATTTCCCGATATGATTAGTTGCTCTTAATTATGTTTAATAGTAATTAGATTAATTTCAAAACTCTTTTAAGAATTAAATGAAATCGGGGATCGGGAAATCGGGGAATGCGATGACAATTTTCTTTGTTCTCCCAAAACCGCGAATCGCGATTTCCCGATGAGATTTATTTAAAGTTAAAACCTTTTTTTAAATGAGATTTAAGTAAATGATGGATTAATCAAGGATTAACGTATCGGGAAATCGGGGATCGGGGTTTCGGTATTTGATTTGTATAGAAAATTTGTTGTTTTTAAAACTGCGAATCCCGATATCCCGATATGAATTTAACATTTCTTTAAGTTTTATCATTATTGTTTATTTAAAATATTATTCGAAAGAGTGTTTAGAACATGCGCTTGTTTAAATTTTAAACATTCTTTTTCCAAAAAGAACCACAAAGTCATTTCCAATTCATCGGAGATGAAATGTTTTGTTTTTTTTTTTAAATTTATATGATGTAAAAACTCAAAGATACCAAAAAATTTATTCTTAAGGTCAAAAATCAAAGTCTGTTTCAACATTGGGCATGGATATTGATAGTCTAGAAGTGGAACAGGCCTAGCAGGTCAGGGACACAAGCAATCCTTCATGCCCTAAAAACCCTAAAGAAGCCCCGAGGGTTAATGGGACGGTACTAAACCAGACAGAAGTAGCCACGCTAGAAAAGTCACACACAAGAACACTGAAGTAGCAATAGGAGGGCATAGTAGACGATGTCACCATCTGGGTAGAGGCATATATAGAGGAGAGAACAATGGAGGCTGGAACCTCGAGTCAACCACCACAATGGAAGGGAAGGAAACCAATAGCAAGATCATCGCACATGAAGGATGCAATAACCATAGTACTACTGGGCATTCTAGAAGGGGTGCATATTGTGGCTAACATGTTAGGATGCGTGGAAAAACTACGGTACTCGGATCACAATGTGACCAACATGGAAAAGTTTCCAAAGTTTTCAAAGCAAGTTTACCTCGAGACCGTCGGTATAGGACCCTTCGGTGAATCAATTTTCCAACCAAAATAGTGGGTAGCCGTACTAGCCAACACCGAGATTCTAAGCCTATTGGATATCCCACACTTTGGAAGGGGTCGTGACCTAAAAAATTGCGTCAACCAGCTGATGGAAGTTACCCATGGAGGATACCTATGGGTGGAAGAGCCTGTCTCAATAGACGTGGAGCTCATTGTGTATATTACAGAGCTATTGTCTTAGGGGGAGAGCCCCGCGCAGTTCCTCGATGACAAAACAAAGGAGAAGGCATTAGCCAAGGAAATGAAGAATACATATGGCATAGAAAGAGGGTCGCGCGAAATCATCATTAAGTGCATCAGTGACGCAACAACTAGGATGGACACAAAACTCACGGCATGCAAGTTGCTCAGGAAGTTCCACAAGGAGGAAGTCCCTTCCATGGTCATCACAATTGTCGCACAGTGTGCGGAGGGCACTATACTTAGCTGGGCCCCGTACTTTTTAAATATGTTCCTTGAAGACTGTAAGGACGTGCAAGACCCGGGGACATAGTTCCACTACTCTTGGCTACTCATCCTAATCGCCTTGGTAGGATGGAGGGAGACTAAATATACATAATTTTTTGATTGATCCACTCGTTTCCGCAAAACGCCATACCTATCATTGGGGAGCACTTCATACCCCTCCAAAAAAAAGTGCAAATGCAGGCATGCTCATGGGGTATTACAACAACCTAGAGGAAAGCATTGCCAACACCTGGCGGGTTACGCCAGAAGTGGTCATGCAATATCAAGGCATAGCCAAATTTAAAGAGACCGGGCATGTAGTATGGATCCAAGAACAAAAGGATCCCGAGAAGGAATGGCTACAACTGTGATATTGCATCAAGGAAGAGGACGTAGAGATGGCCATCAAGGATTGGCAAGATGACTGGAGAGTTCCAGTCCTAAATCAAGAGATGTCGACGGATAAGAAGGATGATGCAGGTTAAGAACATACACCTGCAAGAGACAAAATGATGTCCAAGAAGCCAAAGCCAGGTCAGAAGCTGACGCAACAAAATAAAGCGGGTGTGCCAAAGAAAGGTACCCAGGCGGGGAAGAAGAAAAACACCCAGGCGCCGTAGGAACAGGAAAAAGAGACTGAGACAACACAGGGGACCACATCAAGTACTACCCAATAAGAAAAAGGCCATACCAAGAGGCCAATCATACACACTGGGGTGCATGAAAGAAATCTAAGGCAGACAAGACGCCACCGAAATATACAATCACTGAGGATGACACGGACCTCGTGGACGAAATGGTCCAGGACCAAAAAATGAAGGATTTTGAAGAAGCCCAACACTAAAGGGACAGGATCTAGGATGAGTTGGCCGACATGAGACAGCTCCTAGAGCATATCAGAGAAACACAGAGGGCGTGTAGAGGAATAGAGTAAGTCCCTACAACATCACAAACAAGAGGCAAGGCTTTGCCCAACGACCAGGATATGATACAGATGATTGCACAGGCGAGCTCAACTTTTCACATTACACCCAACATGCTACACATGGATGAAATTGTGGGTTGGATACCCTTTAAAGATCTGGCACAAATACAGTTGGTAATGGGGTGGATACCAAGCAAGGCGTTATATAAACTACAAGTCAATGTCACGCAAGAGGTATAGTTGTGCGCACACATAGACGCAACAAAACTGTAGCACACGAAGGACAACAGAGAAGAGTTGGAGTTGGTTCTTGAGTCGGTGAATCTTGAGACAAAAGACGCAAAAGATCACGTGGATAGGCTCGAGCAGGGACTAGTTGTAGCCTATGACAGAATTCCAAAGAGCACGTAAACAATAGATCCCACGATGACGGAGAAAATTGATCAAATTGTGCAAGCAATCGATCAATACAGGTAGGAGATCGACAACCTCTAGGAACAACTCATCCCTACCACTCCCTCGGAGGTAAAGGAGAAAAGGAAGTGTTATCGATCCAAAAGTCACCCTAGACTGTAATCAGGTGAGCTTGGTAACATCAAAGATTACGAAAAGAAAGTTGATTTTTTGAAATTATGAGAGAGGTAGGGCTGAAAGCTATTTGCTTGACTTGACAAATCATATGAATCTATCCCAGCAAATCATCTTCCATATGCAGCAAAACAGATCATCCAAAAGCAATGTTTAGACCTTCAAGGCTTTCAGGTGGAAGAATTTTATGAGAAAACATAGAACTGCAAACAGAAAGACATGAAAATCCTTTTCAAGCATACTATTTGTATAGTAGAAGAAGAATCATAATCTAAAAATCCTTTTCAGAAGAGATTTAGCAACACACAAGGTAGAAGATCTCAAAGGATCCTCCTAAGAATCCCTCTCACACTTGTTGTTGAAGAAGAACAAAGATTAAGAGTCAAAACAAAGGAAAACATAGCTAAACATCACTCTCTTCTGCAAGTGAATTCTTAACACAAAAAATGATAAGATAGACCATCTTCAAATTAATTCTGTCAAAGTACAAAAACAGAGCCTTTAGGCCTCTCTTGGCTCATGAATCCCCTTCTCCAAGAGATATATCCCTCCTTAAATAGAAAATAGCATCCAAATAACCTTAGGAGGTCGAATCCCATCTCCTCCATTGGATTCTAAGCCTTGGAGATAGGTGGCAACAGTCAAAGAGACAAAAATCCAACAAACTGCTGATTTTCAGGAATTTGTTGGAAGTCATTAATAAATTGTTTCCACCTCATGCATGAGGCCTTTGATGGAGATAAATCTTAGGTCCAGGTGTCCCTTGATATCTAAATGGTCCTTGAGAATCCATTTGAACTCTCCTTAACATGTGGCAACCTCCCAACAAGGCGAATAGCAAAACCATGACCGCTATAGGAAATTAGTACGCAACACCACTGTGCAGAGTACGCAACGCCTACTTCTATATCCAATATCTCTCAAACCAAAACACATTTTGAAAAACTGAGAGAGGTTTTTGTTATTTTGAATGTTATGAACAAAAACCTCCCCCATTTTTCAAAAATACATTCTCAACTGCTCATAACCCAAGTTTTAAATTAGTGACTCAAAACTGGCAGAATAACTCTGCACAATTTAGCCTCTGCCAGAATATTACGCAACGCCTATAGGTAGCACCCGACTATGTTGCACCTGTATGAAGCTTCTATCCTCTATGAAATATTACACAGTGCCATTAGGTAGCACCACTTGTGCTACGTCTGTGTGCAAGTGTCGGTAGCAGAACCAAAAACACAGTGCCTTCAATCTTGAATGTGTGAAGATAAATTTGTAGTCTTTCATGATGACAAAACCATTTCAATTAAGTGCCTTGACTTTCATAAACTATTTAGTTACCCTGAAATTCAACCTCACACTCTTTCTTGTAGAAAGAGGATCTTCCTTTGGCATAACAGACTTTTCCTTCTCAGAAATGCCAGGCTTCTTCTGAGGGGTTATGCTCTTCTTGACTGCGGGTGTCTCTTGACACTTGGCACCTTAACCAATCTTGTGCTAACAGGAAGCAGGAAGAAACATGACAGATGGAGGAAATGGAACAACAAGTTAGCACAATTGTCGACTTGTTTGATAGAGATGCACAACTATGGACAAAGATGGAGGAGGATCAACAGGTCTAGCAGTGGGACTAGGAAGAGGAAAATATAAGCACAACTATCCAGGACCTCAAACAGAGGAAGAAGACAATGAACATCACTAAGCACCTCAAAGGATTACCAGATATCAAGAAGCTACAAGCAGAGCTCATTGCCATGCAGACATAGAAGAAGGATCTACAAGATCAAATGGAACCTCTCCAAGAGCTAGCAGTGGAGGTCATTACACGGGAAGAAGAGGAAAAGAAGAACACGACACAAACTCAGGCAAAGTGTGCAGAGATTATCAACAAGGAGATTACCATGCAAGTATTGGACACACTCAGGGAAAATACTGCTCAGGCTCAAACACAAGCAAGGGAACTCACAGACAAGTTCCAGACTCTCGCATGAGCTGTTGAAGAAGTGCATAAAGTTTAGGTGGCTTGGGACGAGCCACATTTCAATGTTGGGGGCCTGTTGGACACAAGCCTAGTCAGTAGAAAAAGTCTATTTTTGGGAAGAGAAGTATGAGAGGAGGAAAGGACAGTTGGAAGGAAAAACAACACGTGTAAGGGAAGCAGGTGAGGTGTGCATGCAAGGAATACCTAATGACACTAGGGTTAGGGTTTTTGTAATGTATTGTAATGGTTGATGAGCCAAGAATATAAATAAGTTGTACTTAGAGGAAGAGAGTGATAGACATATCAAGGAAGAGAGAGAGAGAGGATACGAGCAGAGAACGAATGGTAGAGAGTTGTAAGAACTGTACTACTCAGTAAGCTGGTGAGCTAGGGAACTTGTGAGTGACTCAATCCCAAGGGTTAGATCGCAGGCTAAGGAGCTTGGTGCAATCTAGTCAGCCTCACAGGGATCGAGGAGCCTGTTGAAGAGAGTAAGATCTAAGATTGTAAACATGTGCGGCGTGGCATATTACTGAACCATAATAAAGATCTTGAGAGCCAGATCTTTGTGGACATATCCCAGGAGGGGGTGAACCACGATAACACCTATGTTGTGTGAATGAATGTATGCATCTTTATTGTTGTTAAAATGGTGAATGTTAGATGAATGAATTAACTATTTAGATCTGGTATTTCACATGCATGAATAGAATGACTGCTATAATAAGATGTTAGACTAGATCAATAAATATTATGAGATACAACCGAAGATCTCCACTCATTCCCAGGTTGCAAAAACCTGAGTATTGCAACCACCCATAGAGCTATCTCGGGTGAGACTGTGCAGTACACCCCATGTGTTGCATTGCCTTCTGGTCTACCAGAGGGGACGATAGTTTTAGAGGGATTTTGTTGGGAGCTTATCAAAACTAAACTAGGTTCAATCTATGATAGTAAGGTAGGATCAAAATAACTAATAAAGAAACCTAAGTAAGCGAGTATAGACAAAGCCAACACTTTTTACATTGCTTAGTTGTGATCAAAGAGACTATGATAGTTGGAACAAACTCTGGTATCTTAGAGAGTTGTCTTTCAAAAGTAACAATGGCACTACAAGGTAAAGACTCATATACAACATGATGTTTCCACATATACGGTTGTCCTAAAATAAAATCACAAACTTCAAGTGGGGAAACATCACACAATGCCTCATCTTTAAAGGGCTTGATGTTTTAGGGTAGGAAACATTGTTGATTGACGTGGATGTTTCATCCTTGGCTTAATCAACCAAGGTTGTATGGTTGTGGGTGTGGTGTTGTCGGAAACTTCAACCTCTTGATGACCTTTGCTAAGATTAGGTTCTTTTGGCTCCCAATGTCAATAATCTAATATAATGAAGTTCCTTTTACCCACATATATGAGTAGAATAGGCGCTCACTTTCCTCCAGGACCTCTAGTTCATCCGGTTGGAACTTTGTGGTATAGATGGTGCAAATGAGTTCTACATTAATGATCCACTTCCCCTTTTTGTCTCTACATCAGATTCGAACCTAGGGTATGATTCTAAGGATTTTAGTTCAACCACCAATGATTTCGTTGAGCGATATTCATCAGTGTTGTGGCAAATAATTTTGTGTTGCGATTATGTTTATACTGAGAGGGGGGTGAATCAATACATAATAATTTTTACTTTATTTAACCATTCATCAATCATTCATTATCCAAGAAACAATAATCACGTATAAACTCAAATCATAATGCACAAAGTTTAACATGGAAACCTAAGAGGGAGAAAACCATAAACTTATTTTTATAAATGTTTGTAGGCACCAATCTACTGGAGACACCAATCTCATTAACTCATTTCTAATGAAGTAAGATGTAGGAACCGACCTATTGGACACACCAATCTCCTTAATTGATCACCAAATTAACAAGATGTTGGCACCAACCTACTAGAGACACCAATATTATCAACTAGGCACCAACTCAATAAAATATGTGTAGACACAAATCCAAGATCTTCATAGTACTTTTGACTTCACCTGCATGCTTCATTCCACATACAATCCTTCAAACCATAGAAAACCTCATAAAATCATTCCTAGAATCTAATCACCGACAAAAACATCCAATGATGGCAACATCCACTAACGAAAACCTCAAAACAGTGCACATGACAACATCATATATCTTTAGTCCTTTATAGCACACCTTGAAAAAAAGAAAGACCCCAAGAAATCCCTTAGACTTCTCATACACACGAGAAAGACACCCCATCACCTTTAGTGCATCTCAGATCACTTTTGTACACCTCATACTTAATCTCTTTCTTGGTAACACTACAAATGCACACATCTATCATTTATTTATAGTAATTGTGTCCCCACTTTTAGGGCCAACCTATAAAGACTGGCTGAGTCGACCTTAATTTTTTGCCTGGGTTTTCAGACGAAAAAATTCAGATCTCCTCATTCCTAGGGAGTTAGAGGGAATTCCATATATCATTGGAAAGGTCTCAAAATAATATTTCCAACCATACAATTTTTTCTCCCATTTGAGATAGGTATTTAGAGTAAAAATTCCTTCAAATATAGGGCATCCAAACTGACCAAAAATAATACTTTCAACATTCTCCATATTGCAATATTTATCTTGGACATATGTAGGCTTGTAATATTTATCTTGGACATCTGTAGGATCCCCCTATATTTGACATCAATGACAAAAATATTTCCAAAAATACCACCCTTTTTCATTAATGGAAACCCTTATTCATTCTGATACTCGCCTTGTCTACAACTCTCCTTGTGTTTGCAATTCTTCCTATGTCTGCAACTTCTCCCCCTTTGACATCAATGGAAAAGGGATGTGCGCACTAAGATTGTGCTTCCATTTACTGACAAGATGAGATAGATATCACTTCCATACAACATTTTTCTCCGTTGACTTTATCAAGTATGTATACATATATTGAAGTTATGTTTTCATTTTCCACTAATCTTCTTGAAGTTTCTTTCCTTATCTCACACCCTTTAGAATGAAATGTGAGGTTGTAACCGTTATCACACTTTTGGATGACACTTAGAAGATTATGATTTAACCCTTCAACATACAAGACATTCCATGTCATAGTATTTCCATTATCAAGGCTAACAATACCTTTTCCAACTATCCTTGCAGAAGCCTTATCTCCAAAAGTAAAACTTAGTCTAGTCCCATGTCATGTATTTTTAACAGCCATTGTCAATGTACCATTGATTCCCTTCATTTTGAGCATAAAGTGAAAGTCCACATTCTTCCTTCTCCAGTTCTTCTCGCTTCCTTTTCCAAACCGTGGTGTATTCTTCTATATGCTTCGTAAGGGAATATTCTTCCTTGTTTTGTTTATGAGACTTTATTATGTTTCTTCTACAGTCATATGCTATGTTCCCATGGTCATTTCACTTAACACAGTTAGTATCAAGTAGAGGAACAAATGAATTGTAGTTTTTGTTAGCAAACCTATGAGAACTTTTATTTTTTTTGCTCACATAATCACAGGAAAAGGTCTTCATGGTGGAACAACTCTTCTGAACTCATTCTTCTTGTTCTTGTGAGAAGAATAGAGTTTATGTTGGTAATCATTTTATAAAAAAAGGATCGTAGAGCAATAAAAATAAGACAAATGCAGAAATAAAACATAGAAGATACACAATACAATAGAGACATAGCTATGTGTGGTTCACCCAGTGTGGGAAAGCCCCCCCCGCAACTCCCCTGTGTGGAGGGGTGTACAACATTACGGGGTGTACAATATTCATGGGGTATAAACACAACTAGAAACAAAGACCTATGAAACAGGAATATAATCAGGCTCCACAACCAATACATCATTTCCTTTCCTGGTGCTGTCATTGTTGGTGGAGCCTTTGAGAATACTAGCATTATTTTCATTCTTTTCTTCATTTTCTTTTTCTGATGGCTTTGTGACTTTAATTCTTGCATCTCCCTCGATGGTATTTTGTTTATTGTCATAGATGAGACCTGTCTTGATGAATGGTGACCTTTCGAAACTGAGAATATTATCTAAGATTTAAGTAATCTTTACAAACTTCAATCTTCTATTCAATTTATTAGTTGTTTTCTCTAGTTCCTTTATTAAGGAAACTATTTCAGCTTCTAGCTTCACGAAATTTTCTTCCTTTTATTTTAGCTGACTTCTCACCACTTCTTCTATCCTCTTTGCCTCTTCTAGTTGAGTATTCAAGATAATACTTGTCTTCTTTGATTCTTCAAGATCATGATCATTATTTCCATGTTTCTACAATTTATTCTTCTTCTTTGCATTCTTCCATGATTCTGAATATTTCTTCTAAGGCACTAACGAGTTCTTATTCAAGATTCACTTCCCCATCAATGTCTTCTTCTTCTTAATCTGGATTTTCCTTCTAATTGTCTTCATTTTTTTCATTGGTAGGTTTTGTTTCCATGGTTATGGAGAGATATTCTTCTTTATCATCGCTATCTTCCCTTTCTTTGAATTTTCCAGATCCTCCTTTAATCTTTCTCACAACTTGTACTTCTTCTATCTCTAACTCACAGTAGGAATAATCATCGAATCTATCTTCATAATTATTTTGTAGCTTGTCCCAAATCTGTTTATCTATTGTACACTTCATTACCTTGACAATCTCAAAATCTGGTAGGCCACTCATGGTGACCTCTTTTGTTTTTTCATTGTTTTCACTTGACTCCTTCTGAGCTTTATTTGTATAAATTGTTGTGACTGATTCCCAAATAATGAACCCAAGGGCTTGCAAATATATCCTCATTCTTATAATCCATGTTGCATACTTTGTTCCATCGAACAAAGGAGCTCTATTTGTAGGAAGGACTTCCTTACAATCCATATGTGCTCAAGATTTTCCTTCTAGTGGTTAAACTGTTTATGAAGGAACCTGCTCTAATACCAATTGTTGAGTTTATCCTTATACTGATGGGGGGGGGGGAATACATCAATATACAATAATTTTTACTTTATTTAACCATTCATCAATCATTCATTAGTTGAGAAACAATAATCACATATAAACTCAAATCATAATGCATAGAGTTTAACATGGAACCCAATCAAGAGAAAACCATAAACTTGTCTTTATAAATGTCTATAGGCACCAACCTATTGTTACAAACATTATAGGAACCAACCTAGTAGAGAAACCAATATTATTAATTGAGCACCAAATCAGTAATATGTAGGCACCAACCTACTGGAGACACCGATCTCCTCAATTGAGCACCAACTCAACAAGATGTAGGCACCAACCTATTGGAGACACCAATCTCTTCAACTGGGCACCAAGTACTCAATAAGATATGTGTAGACACCAATATCTTCAGCTGGGCACCAAGTACTCAATAAGATATGTGTAAACACCAATCTCTTCAATTGGGCACCAAGTACTCAATAAGATGTGTAGACACAAATCCAATATATTCATACACATAGTACTTCTAACTTCACCTGCATGCTTCATTCCACATAAAATCCTTCAAACCATAGCAAGCCTCATAATAACATTCCAAGAATGTAATCACTGACGACAACATCCAATGACAAAAACATCCACTCACGGAAACGTCCACTGATGACAGCCTCAAAATAGTGCACGCAATAGCACCATAGACCTTCAATACTTCATAGATTATCCAGGTGGATCTAACAAACACTCACAAACGTCCAAGAGGATTTGAAACGCTCACAGAGGTCCTAGGGGATCCATAAATGTTCAAAATTCAACCATCTCAAATCATCTAAAAAATGACATCATTGCTTAGATCTTGTCCTCAGCTTTCCAACGACACAAATGTAGCTCATATGCAAAATTTATGAGCGGTCAAACCTAGTAAAAGTCAAAGGTCAAAGTACATGGGAAAAAAGAGGTGCCACATGTCACCATTGCAAGGGTGAAATGTGGCACATGGTTATTGGAAGTTGAATGGGCAGATCGTACTTCCTGGTATCCCAGGTACAGTTTGACAAGTGGTATTGGAGATCCAGTGAGAGGTTTCCACACGATAGCATCCCATTGGCGAATATTGGTTAATGTATACTAAAATTATGGAGTCGAAGGGGGTCGAACTTGCGACCTCCATAATCTCCCAAGACTTAACATAACCCCCACTACCAATGCACCCTCATATGTGACTTAACCTATATACATCAAACAAAAAATAGTGTAAAGGTTCAAATGGGCGGTCAAAGGGCTAAGGGCCTAATCCCTCGACCCTTAGTCTTTGGTTTTCGTTGTATACCATGTAACCACAATACCATAGCATGGGGAGCTAACCATATACCATATGGTTTAAAACCATATCCAATATTCACGCGAGAGTTATGTGTAACCACACATATACTATATATAGAAAATACAAACGAATATGCCAAGGGTCGTAGGGAATAGAATCCCCAACCTCCGCAATTTTATCCGGAGGCTCAACCGATATGCCAAACCTCCCACATTTAACGAGATTCCACTAAATATAGAGTTAAGTTTCCAGTTAATTCGGACAGGGAGTTAGACATGTGCCCTATATATTGGGCATGGATCCCAACACATTCCACATATCCTGAGACATAGGTCTTCCATAGGTGCCACATTTTCCAAGATAGGGTATTGATTTTGAGGTTGTATGGATGTCTCTATTTGCGTGCCAAGAAGAGGTTAAATATGTTGTCTCGTAAAATGTTACATGAGGTATAATGGTATCACCTAGGCAACGTTATACTCATTTTTCACGAGTTTTCACAAGGATCATGAATTTGAGCGTTATTTCATGATTTGAGGTTGTTTTAAAATTCTTATATCAATTTTTCATTAATGAGCATTTAATGCATTGTTTTTCGTGTCGAAGAGGGTGGAAATAAGGCAGTATGGAAATTGGTTGACTTTACAATCAAATTTCTTAGAATTTCACAAGGATTTCAATGGTGAAATTATTTTCTTGTTTTGGATAATGGAATTTAAGAGTGTTCATTAAATTAGCATATGTGAGTCATTTTACATGTGATTTTGATATTTGAGATGGATAAAGTAATTTTCATTGGCTTGAAGGGAACTTAAAGATGAAACAAAAGTATGTTGTCTATATGTAATTTGAGTTCTTTTATTTTCTACTGTGAGATCTCACTATTTAGCAAACTAATCATCAGTTTATGAGTTTTTGGGTAAAAAGGACATCACCTGAATTCTGCAAACCACCCCAATACGATTAGTAAATTATTTTGGATCAAGTTAGATACTGCATGTATATATATGTAAAGAAATAAGTGGTGTCTAAGTATTTTTGGATCAAGTGGTATTAGAGCTAGTTTTTGCGTGTGTTGCAAGATGTTGTTGTGATGAGATCCAAGAGTTCAGTTGGTGAATATTTTGAATACTCTTATCAAGAAAGTAAGATGAGTAAAGTTCTCATGAAATTGAGGTTGTAAAAGAACATTAATCGACAAATCCAGAAGGATATTTCTGAGCTAAGAATGCAGTTGCAAGCTCTATGGGAAGAGAAGAAAAGGCTGAAAGATTGACTGTTATGTCATGAATATTTTCGCATGAGTATTTTTCATGAA
Source organism: Picea engelmannii (assembly GCA_009831015.1). NCBI lineage: Eukaryota > Viridiplantae > Streptophyta > Pinopsida > Pinales > Pinaceae > Picea > Picea engelmannii. Next base: position 428,660 of record ML791805.1, read on the forward strand.
TTAGAAAGAAAATTTCAGTTGTTGGTACCATCAATCAATAAATATGGACAAGCAGAGAATGAGAAGTATCCACTGCAAGAGAGACTATCTCCCTCAAAAACCATGATCAAGAAAGATGAATCTTCGTATTATTCTTTCTCCCATCAAGATAGAGAATGCTCAAGGGTAGCTGAAGCAATGATAAATTCATATGAGGAAGTACTACATAGACAGTTAGCCTTACCTTCTAGTCCATAGAAGAGTAAAATGTGTAAGGCATCTCCAGGGAAATATGTGCATGCTACAGGAGAAGGAATGAATACTTTTCCCACTCGTGAATGGTCTAGTTATCCATGTGCTTCCTATGGAACTAGAAACCATGATGTGGAGAAGTGTCAAAGAAGACAATCTATGTAAGTAAAGCCCTCCAAGAAGAAGGAAGATCATTTCTCAAGTTAGAGGAAAAAGAGGAATGATAAGAAGGGACCGTGAAACAAGACACTCTTCTCTTATTATGTTAAGAGTGGACACAAGATTATTAGAGCAAGATTTTCCTCACCCTAAGCAATATTGCAGAGAGGGCCTTATTCCATTTCCCTATGCAGACTTGTCTTCATTGTTACTAGAATCCAGAGACAAAAATACAAATTTTTCCACTTGTACGCATCTTTCACCCTATACAACAAGTGTATATGCAGGCTGCTCCACTACAGCCTGTGTACATCAGGATTTGTGCCAGAAAATCAAAATTAAATGTCGGGTTTCCATTTCATGACAGGAGATCTCTGATCCTTGGCCTTCCATATACTGGAAACGTTCCGACTTGACCCTTCAGTTGCATTTTGAAGGAAATAAAGAGGCCAATATCGAGCTATAGAACAGGAGAAAGAATTCAACATTGAGAGAAAAGTTACTCTGGAAAAATTATTTACTTCATATTGAGTCTACATCCCTTTGTCCTTTAAGTCTAAACATAGTGTTTAGTCCCCAATCTCTTCCCTTATTGATGGAGAACCTCATTGTCTCCCTTCTATGAGCTTGCCTTTGGTGGAGGATTGAAGTGGTGGAGGTCCAGCTAGAAGGAACTTGGTTTCTCGGTTCTAAACAGTTTCGACACAGAAGTCTGTAATATTTTCACTTTTGTTGATCGTTTATTAATAGAAATACTCTCTTCTCGTCCAATTGATGTCTTGCAAATATATAAATTATTATCCATTGGTGTATTTGTTATGTATATTAATGGATTATGCTATCTAATGTGATAAACTTTTATATTGCCACCATATTCTTGTCTTTGCTTGTTTATTGAGAACTTGTTGCAGGTATATATAGATTTGGGTCAAAGTTCTCAACGGTGGACATCATCGAACATCTAGATGAGGTAGGCCTCTTTCTTATCTCCCTTGCACATTGGTTTATATAATATATTGTTGGGATAGAGTTGATTTCTATAGTGATTTCATTATGTTGTGGTTGACCCTAGCCATAGAGATATTTTCCTCGTAAAAAAATTGACAACCATACTGGGGATGAATCTTTTTTCTTAGGGTTTGAAGTACTTTTCTCCTTAGATTTCTCTCAGTTCTATTGTGGTTCTTGTCGCATCATTGCTTGACAGCTCATGTTCACTCTAGGTCCGAGTTTTCAGCCTTTCTCCCTTGCCTAGCCTTGTTTCAAAGAATATACACGCCTTTTGCCTTGACAGACGCGTATAAATGCGGGTTGTCTCACTGCAAGCTGCGTATATACGCTTTGTTTTTCTTTAACATTGGCGTACATCAATTTGGCTTGCCCTTTTTCCTGGTTTGATGTTTGTTGGGTGGGATTTGATGCTTGTTGAGCCTTCTTGGGTCTCTATAGTGCATGTTAAGTGCTTATGGGATGACAAGAAACCCTCTTTTGGTTGAATTTCTGGGTGAACTCTTTCTCTTCATCTTTTCATTTTAATTGTCCTTGTACATTGGGCTGGGTGTTTTGTTTCTTGGTATCCTTCTTGAGTTATCTCTTTTTTAAACACAATAGGGCCATATATCAAGTCACTTTTTAGTCCATGCATTTTCAGTTTTGATATATTGAAAATACAAAAAAATAGGCATTTTTCATTGCTTAGCATTTTTGTCTTTTGAGTCTTTACCATTAGCTTAGTGCATATAGTGAAAGATTGCATTTTTACTTCTGAATTGCAGAGTTGAATTTGAAAATTGCATTGTTTTTAGAATCATATCATTCATTGAAAGTTAAAGTTAGGACTTTGCATTATTTTCATATTTACTTTTCTTGCAGAGTCATAACACCATGAGTTTCACTACCATACCTTTTTGAGTAATCACGGCCATAAAATCAACGCTATAATTTAAAATTTATTAGTCACGATTTTATTTTTCTAGGGTGCACAAACTAGCCTAGAATTTAGTGCCTTGGAATAGGATTATGTGAGTAAACATCTCCAAAACAATTAAATCAACATATGTGTCTGAGTCAGGCAGTGGAGAAATCCATTGTATAATTGGTAAGATCAGGAGGCTCCGCTCACACCGGAGTTAATCACGAGGTCGCGCAAAGTTGGTTGAATGGATATCCCCTCGATACCTTCGTAGCGTCAGAGATATTTCTAGGGATATATTCGTATCTGGGGGATCTTGTTAGTACCCTTACCTCCATGAGAGGCGATGCTTCAAGGTTTTGGGCTTTGCTACCCTGCCCATATGGTGGACTCAACTTGCGACTGCTCGCATGTGCATCAATTATACAATGGTTTATTAGTTGCTTGACTTAGGTGTCTCATAGGTTACTTACAGGGGTTATTCAACAAGTACTCTGGGTCAGATAAGGATCGGACAACACATAGCCTTTATGGAGGATTACCTCTCCGGGGGCATCTGACCGACTGGTTGTTAAGCCCACGAGGGCCCTTATAACTAATTATGTTACCTTCGATCTTTAGCAGGGAATCTCGGGCCCCTCTTGGGTGAGACATACCTTCTTTAGGGAGGGAGGCCACTCAACCACTTTACCCCGTTTGCATGCATATTGGTCGTTTGAATTTTGGTGTGCTCTTTGATTACTAGTTGGCCTTAGGATATATTTTTTATCTTTAGAGTCTTAAGTCATTGTGGAGTTGGACTAGCCTCCCCGTCGGTCCCGTCGCTTGTTACAGTTACCATCGGATTTCGTGTCCTTGCCTTTTAAAAGGTGTAGAGTTATTATACGTGGTACACACACGTCCACCGTTCAAACTTGTGATTCTACAAGGATGAGTACTGAACCTAGTCTTCAGAATTCTGGGACCCCTTTGACTCCCATACCCACTATAGTTAATGGCACCCCTTCAACTCCTGCAACCTCAGTGACGGAGGCACCTATCATTACTATGGACCAACCTATAGTAAATGCTCAAACTACCTCCTCGAACCCCTTTGGGTCTCTTGGCCACTCACTAGGCTACAATGTTCAGTCCATCCCCATGGCTTCTAGTCCCTTTTCTTATCGTATTCCCTACTTCACTTCGCATTTTTTGAACTCTGTCCCAGCAGCTGGCCCTAATGCTAGCATTGGGCTTGGGGGCAGTACACCTTCCTACACTCCTTTTTCGTTTGGTGGATCTCAAATCCCTCAAATGACTCGTAATATGGGAAGCATTCCTACTTTTAACCCCCGGTCCAATCCTCCTACTTATGGTTGGAGCAACTAACTTGGCGGACAAGCTTCAGCTCAAGTTCCATCCTACAACCCTACCTCCTCAGTGCATATTTCGACCAATACTTTTGGCATGACAAATCCACCTCTATCCTCCGGATTCCAACCTGGAGGAGGTCAATTTCACGCCTTGGGCAACCCCCAACCCAGATCCAATCCGGCTAGGGGAAATTTCTATAACCCTCAACAAAACATTTCGATTGGAATGATTCCAAACCAACCTTATATGAATCATCTTGGAGGAGGGACTTATAATGCCAGACAGGGCCATGGTGTTTACCATAACCCTAGATGGCCTGCAAATCCGCAAACACAATCTTTCCCGGGAGGTTGGGGCCAGATGTCGTAACCCCGTCTCCATTTTTTGGCCACACTTAATCTGCCATATTTGTCTAAGTTAATGAATGACCCTGTGAATCATGATCCTACATGCCCCCCCGTCCCCACCAAACTTCCTTTGGACATCCCTAAGTTTGAGGGTAAGAATGGAGAGGATCTTGGTGATCATGTCACTACCTTTCACCTTTGGTGCTCATCAAATTCCCTTAATGAAGATTCTATTCGATTGAGATTATTTCAACACACCCTCATCGAAGTTGTTGCAAAATGGTATATTGAGCTACCTAGGGGAGCATATGGTACTTTTAGTCAGTTGGTGATGGTGTTTCTTAACCACTTCCAGTTTCCCATTCGTTATGATGCTGGCCTAGAAATGTTGTCTACTTTACACTAGGATACCGCCACTCATATCTCGGACCATATCCAGTAGTGGCGTAGACGGAAGAGGTTGATTAAGATCCCTATACCCTCGACCTTTCTTTTAGAATGGTTTATTAAGTCTTTTCACCCTCCTATGTCGAAGGACGTTGCCACTTCTGGGGTTACCACTGAGGAAGAAGTGATCTTTAGAGCCCAACAGTTAGACTTGATATATGTTCAGTCTAGGATATTATATCACCTTCTTCCAAATGCACCACGGTCAACTTACGACCCGAGACAAAATCTCAGACCTCATGTCGATGGAATTGTAGGTGCCACCAATGTAAAGTCCGTAGACTCGGTGACAAACCAGTTGAAAGATTTGTCTCTAAGCCAGTCTGCAAGAGGACCAACCTCATATGTGTCTTCCAAACCACTCAGTCGGCGGATGTACACTGCGTGCATTCGTCAACCAACCCGAATGGTAACCAACAACCAAGAGGGAATAAGAAGAAAGAACGTAATACTCATAAGGGTGGGAAAAATGGTAATAAACCCAAGGACAATGCTAATAATGAAAAGACAGGTAGTAATGTTGGAGAGGGAAAACGAGAAAGACGTAAGATGAATTTTCCCTGTAAGGTTTGCACAGATGGTCACCTTACACATTTATGCCCCAAACTTGCAGAATCTGCAAGGCTATTAGCTCAATCGCCCGCAGTGCTGACGAATCCATTCCCACATAATCATCACCTAGCCTCGATCTCCTTAAATACAAAGTTCATTTGTATTTAAGTAAACAATCAAAGCTTAAATCCACGGTACTTTATGAGCTTCATGCTACACCAACAGTGGGGCACTCTGGGTTCACCAAAACCTATGATAGGGTCAAACGTTCTTTTTTCTGGGATGGTATGAAATAGGACATTCGTAATTTTGTTGTCGAATGTGATGTGTGTCAATGCAACAAGGGATAAACAATCAAATCTCTGGGCACACTACAACCGCTCCCGATTCCACCTGCTATTTGGTAGGACATCTCTATGGATTTTATTACAGGCTTACCCAAATCGGGAAATAAATCAGTCATCATGGTGGTTCTTGATCGCCTTTCCAAGTATGCTCATTTCTGCGCTCTTCAACACCCGTTTACAGCTTCCACGATGGCTCAAATTTTCATGGATCAAGTTTTCAAGCTCCATGGCATACCACACTCTATTGATTTTGACGTGACCCAACTTTCACAAGCAATTTTTGGCAAGAATTGTTCAAGCTATAAGGCACCCAATTGCATCTCAGTACAACTTATCATCCCCAGACTGATGGTCAAACATAAGTTGTCAACAAGTGTTTGGAAACATATTTGAGGTGTTTTGCCTCGGAAAAGCAAAATCAGTGAGCTCCATGGTTACCCCTAGCTGAATGGTGGTACAACACTTCATACCATACAACTACACGCATGACTCCTTTTGAAGCGGTATATGGACAGAAGCCACCTTCAGTTCTCTCATACTTACCTGGTGTCTCGAAGGTCCAGGCAATTGACCAAACACTTATAGTTCGAGAGGCTATTCTTCATACCCTCAAGGAGAATTTGGTCATGGAATAGAATCGCATGAAGCAACAAGCAGATCAAGATCGCTCTGAACGTCAATTTGAAGAAGGGGATCAGGCGTTTCTTCGTCTGCAACCTTACAAGCAGAATTCCCTCAAGGTCGAGCATTGTCAGAAGCTAGCACCCAAATTTTATGGTCCTTATACAGTTCTCAAGTGTGTGGGACAGGTGGCCTATCAGTTAGCTTTGCCCAGTCATTCGAAGCTACATCCTATTTTTCATGTTTCCTACTTAAAGAAGGTGATCGAAACTAAGTGCCAAATTCAAACCAACCTTCTCGAGTTAGCCGAAGAAGGATCCATTTGGCTACAAAGACAAGCATTTTTGGACCAACGTGAGCATCGCCTGCGTCAGAGAAACATCAAGGAAGTGTTAATCCAGTGGAAAGATACAACTCCAGTAGATGCCACTTGGGAACCAACTACCATTCTACAAGAATTTCCACATCTCAGGCCTTGAGGACAAGGTTGTTTTTAAGGGGGAGGACATGTTAGGGTCCTAACCCGCACATAGGTAGAACAATATATTCAGATGTAATAAAGGTCAATATTAATAAGGCCTTGCAATAAAATAGAATAAGTTGAATGTAAGAAGACCTAATAGAAGCTTCTGCTTCTAAAAGGATCTTCCTCTAGATGCTTCTTTTGATAGAAATATTTAGTATAAATAGGAGTCGAGTGTATGAGAACCCTAGCTTGGAGATTATTGTAATAGAGCTCTACTCGAATGGAGGTTTCCCCCTCGAAGAGGCCCTTGAACATTGCTCTCGGAATCAAAGTGTTATTTCTGTTGTTATTCTTATATCATTTCAGTGTTATTGTGGTGATTATTCTGGTTATATTGTTGTTATTCTGCCATTTCTAACATTTTATTTATGTTCTGCATACTTTTTATAACTGGTATATTATAGCTTTCTTCGTCCAACTCAGGAATGTTGTTTTGAGTTTGACACTTAGTTCCAATCACCTTCTTTAAGCAGGAAACACGAAAAAGCAGATAGAGCTTAGAATGACTAGGCAAAGCTAACTGATAGGCCACCTGTCCCACATGCTTGAGAACGATATAAGGACCATAAAATTTGGGCGCCAGTTTCTAACAATGGTTAGCCTTTAGGGAATTTTTCTTGTAAGGTTGCAGTTGAAGAAACACTTGATCTCCTTCTACAAATTGATGTTAAGAGCAACCTTGATCTGCTTGTTGCTTCATGCGATTCTGGGCCATGACCAAATTCTCTTTCAGGGTATGGAGAATAGCCTCTTTAACTGTAAGCGTTTGGTCAACTGCTTGGACCTTCGAGACACCTGGAAAATATGAGAGAACTGAAGGTGGATTTTTTCCATATATCGCTTCAAAATGAGTCATGTGGGTAGTTGTATGGTAAGAAGTGTTGTACCACCATTCAACTAGTGGTAATCATTGAGCCCATTGATTTTTCCTTTTCGATGAAAAACACCTCAAATATGTTTTCAAACACTTTTTACAACTTCAATTTGACCATCACTCTGGGGATGATAAGTTGTGCTAAGATGAAATTGGGTGCCTTGTAGCTTGAACAGTTCTTGCCAAAAATTGTTGGTGAAAGTTGGGTCACGATCAGAAACAATAGAAGCTTGAAGACATGATCCATGAAAATTTGAGCCACAATGGATAGTGTAAATGGGTGTTGAAGAGCACAAAAAAGAGTATACTTGGAAAGACGATCAACTACCACCATGATGACTAATTTATTGCCCGATTTAGGTAAGCCTGCAATAAAATCCATAGAGATATCTCGCCAAATAGCAGGTGGAATCGGAAGCGGTTGTAGTGTGCTAGGAGATTGATTGTTTCTCCCTTGTTACATTGACACACATCACATTCAGCCACAAAATTGTGAACATCCTGTTTCATACCATCCCAGAAAAAAGAACGTTTGACCTAGTCATAGGTTTTGGTAAACCTAGAGTGCCCAACGGTGGGTGTAGCATGAAGCTCAAAAAGTACTGTGGATTTAAGTTTTGACTATTTACTTAAATACAAACAACCTTTGTATCGAAGCTCATCATTGAACCAAGAGTACCCTGGGAGACTGGAGAATTGGCCTGCAATTGTTGTATCAAATGCGAACTTTTGGGATGGTGTAGCCATTCTCGGTGAACAGCTTGGAGCCGATCTGGTACAATGAAGGAGAGAGAAAAAAGGGACCCTTTATCTTCATATTTTCTGGAAAGTGCATCAACAACCACATTGTCTTTTCCTTTCTTGTAAATGATCTCATAATTGTATCCAAAGAGCTTAGTCACCCATTTGTTTTTCTCTAAGGAGGAAAGGCATTGTTCCAGAAAATACTTGAGGCTTTGATGATCTGTCTTAATTTGGAAGCGTTGCCCCAATAGATAAGGGTGCCAAAGATCCATGACATGCAAAATATCCATCATTTCCTTTTCATAGACTAATTTTCCCAAGTTTCGCTATGACAATTGTTTGTTGGTAAAGGCCAAAGGTCGACCCTCTTGAATAAGGACTGGACCAATTCCTTTCCCAGAAACATCACATTCTAGAACAAAGGTCTTTTTGAAATCAAGAAGGGTCATGACGAGAGTGGTGCACATGGCCATCTTCAAGGTTTGAAAATCCTGAGCAGCTGCTGGAGTCCAAGTGAAAGAATTCTTTTTAAGGAGAGCAGTGAGAGGTGCCGCAATCTTTCCATAATTCTTAACAAGCTTGCATAACCTGTTAAACCCAAAAATCCACGCAAGCTTTTGAGAGTCTTTGGGTGAGTCCAATCTTGCATAGCTTCAATCTTTTTAGGATCCACCCTGACACCTACCTTGCCAACAAGATGACCCAAGTACTCGACTTCCAAGGCACCAAAAGCACATTTAGATTCTTTGAGGAAAAGTTAGTGCTAAGAGAGTAGATGGAGAAATCGATCCACAAGAGCAAGATGGGTTGTCCAGGTTTTACTATAGATGAGGATATCATCAAAGAAAACTAAGACAAAATGACGGAGAAAAGGAGGGAAGACATGATTCATGAGGCTTTGGAAAGTGGAGGGAGCATTACACAAGCCAAAGGGAATGAACAAAAACTCATATTGGCCCTCATGAGTTCTAAATGCAGTCTTAGGAATGTTTGCCTCGTTCATATGGATCTGGTGGTAGCTAGAATGAAGATCAAGTTTAGTAAAGAATTGGGCGCAACTCAATTCATCCAAGAGGTCATCAATGAAAGGAATGGGAAATTTGACTTTAATGGTGATTTTTTTGAGGGCGCGGAAGTCAGAACACATGCGCCAAGAACCTTCTTTATTAAGGAGCATGACCACATGAGAAGAGTAGGGGCTCGTACTAGGGCGGATAGCACCTGCGTCAAGCAGTTCTTGAACAATTTTCTCAATTTCATTTTTTGGGGAAAAGGGGTGACGATATGGACGGATATTGGGAGGAAGGTTTCCTGGGACAAGGGGAATGGAATGATCATGAACACCACAGGAAGGAGGGAGTCCCCGGGGAGTGGAAAAAAACACTTGATGTTTAGAGAGGATGGATTGGAGGTCCTGTGACATAGAGGGTGTCTCAGTGGCTTGTATGGCATGGAGTTGGGCAATAATTCCAGAATGACCTTTTTGAGTAGCTTTTCCATGCGATGGGAACTCATGATCTCTGGGGAACCGACGGTGATGCCTTGGAACTTATATTGTTGGCCCTCCTGGTCAAATTGCATGGTTAATTCCTTAAAATCCGTGAGAATGGGACCCAAAGTCCTTACCATTCTACACCCAACACAATGTCACAACCGCCCATGTCGATAGCAAACATATGAGATTTCAGGTGGTACTCACCAATTTAGAGACACACATTTTCACAACGCCCTCCACATTTCATGGACCCGCCATTGGAAATCATGATTTGAAAATTATCGACGATACAGATATAGCAATTAGTTTCTTGGGAAATGCGGCGATGAATAAAATTATGGGTGCTTTCACTATCAACAAGAATGATGACCTTCCTATGCTTAATGTAACCAATTAGCTTGCGGGTTTGGGGATCAGAGAAGCCAGTGAGAGCATTTAGGGAAATGACTGTTTCTACTTTGGGAGGGTCTGAGGGAGGGGTCATGTCAGTGGGTTTAGGTGACACAGACACAAGGGGAGCCTCACCATCCTCTTCCGAAACATCCTCCGAGATGGCCATAAAAAGCTTTTGTTCCTTACACTTGTGCCCAGAAAAATATTTGTCATCACAATTATAACAAAGGCCTTTGAGTTTGCATTCACCCATTTCAACCCTAGTCCATTTCTGAATCTTTAGTGAACTAGAAGGAGGAGTGGGAGTGACTGGTTTAGTGCGAGGAATAAATGAGGGTTTTCGGTTTTGAGAAGAGGCAACCTGTTGTGCTTCCTTAGCTCTTTTAGTAGCATCCACCCAACTCTGAGGCCGATCCATGAGGACATGGGCACGAATCTCATCCTTGAGGCCATTGATAAAACATTCTCAGAAAAAAAGCATCAGACATGCCCTATGTACGAAAAACCAATCGCTCAAAAGCAGCTATAAAGTGTTCCACTGTGCCAGATTGTTTCAACTTTATCAAACAACATAAATGGTTGGTGTCAGTGTCAAAGCGTTCATAAAGCTCTACCACAAAGTGTGTCCAAGCCACATACCCTTGGCGAGCATTTTTTCTCCATTGCCACCATTGCCAACGTTCTTTATCTAGATGGAGAACACCATACTGGAGTTTGGCCAACTCATTCGTAATGACATACAAAGAGAAATAATGTTCCATTTGAGTTACCTAGCCAGTGGGATCCAAGCCATCAAATTTGGTCACATCCACACGCGGAATGCATAGGTCGCGATGAAAGTGATGGGGCTGAAAATTTTGGGAATGAGAGGAAGTTTCACCTTCAGTTTGCAAAGGTGGGTTAGATGAGGGAAGAGGTGCAGGGATATGCAGCTTGGCGCAGATCATCATAGTGATGGATTCAAGTTGGGTGGCAAGGTCTTGTTTTAGGTCCTCTATTTTGGCGGTGATGGAGGAATGCATGTTTTTATTGATGGTGGCAATATTGGCACTGAGTTGTCTCACTTCTTGTTGGGTTTCTGTGAAATTAGAGTGCAAGGCATTGAAGCGAGCTTCCAAGTCTTGGCTATGGGTGTGGGCCATGATGAAGAGGGAACATGAAAAGGGGCGAGTGGGACCACAAGTGTATCACAACGATTAGGGAGACGAGTTGAATCCAATGGGGTAAAGCCCAAATAAGGGTGTTGGAAGGGGGTTTGGTCCACGAGAAAAAAAAATTTGTTGAAAAATGATAGGTATGACTGCAATAAGGGAAAAGAGAGAAATCCAATGGGATAGGTCTCAAATAATGGTGCCAACAGGATGTAGACTTTTTTTGTTTTTGTTTTGTTTACTCTTGCGGAGTTATATTTCGATCTGAAGAATATTGCTGTGATGAAATGCCCAAATGCTTAACAGGAAGAAATGTGTAGTAATTTCGCAACCCGAATGCATGAGACACAATTGTGCGACAATAGATCTTATTTGTTTTGTTTTTGTTTCCATCCCAAAGGTTAGGGTATTCAAGGGTTCTACAAATAAGGGTTTTCCCTGTGCTATATTTCTCTGATATACGCACGGGGTTCGACAATAGTACTCGACCCAATATCTCAGGGCACCAACTAAGGGGGCTAGACCGTGCCCGTAGTCTTACTACCCGACTACCCATGTACTAGAGAGTATCTTCCTGAGTGTTGTTCTCGGTGGCACTATGGCAGTGAGGCAGCCAATTGGTTTATCTATGGAGGGCTTCAGAAGATCTAGGCTGATCCGTATACAAGTGTTGTTTGATGTGCTACCACTCGAAGGGGTACCAACAGGGGTTATAAGGGTGGCCAACAGATGTGTGCTTAAGTACCACTTGTATTTACTACGTGTATGAATCCCCAACTGCGGGTTTATGTGTGTAATGACAGAGCTCTGTAGTTTAAAGACGCCAAAATACGTCTCTACCCTGGAAAAAAAAATTAACCCACAATTTTCTGCCGAGGAAGGTGCTCTAATACCACTTGTAGTATTCCAGATATAAAATAGTATGCAGAACATAAATCATTAGCTAGAAATGGTAGATAAACAATGATATAACGAGAACAACACCACAATAATACCAAAATAATACCATAATAACTCCAGAAAGAACACTTTGATTACTAAGAGCAATGTTCACTTGCCTCTTCGAGGGGGAAACCTCCAGCAGAGCAGAGCTCTATTACAATAATATCTAAGACAAAACTTCTCATACCTTTGACTCATATTTATACTAAACATGTCTATCAAAAGAACAATCTAGAGGAAGATCCTTCTAGAAGCGAAAGCTTTTATTAGGTCTTCTTACGTTGGACTTATTCTTTCTTATTTCTAGGCCTTATTAATATTGACCTTTATTACATGGAATTATATTATTCTACCTACGTGAAGGGTTAGGTCCCTAACACACACACACACACACACACACACACACACACATATCTATGAGTCCCCTTTCTTTCTTTTTCCTTTATGTTAAGAGAAATCTAGCATTTCCAACTTATATTCCTTTGTCAAGATTATTACAATTACATATAGGTGGAATAGAGATGAAAGGGAGGAACAGGCTCACAAGACTTTTCCTACTACCAGTTTTGGACTATTTCCAATTATGGGTTGGTTCTTGTTTAGGTTATATTTTAGGGTTATTTATGGTTGTTTAAGGACTGTAGTTAGGGTTTCATGCCATAACTTTCAGTCCATAGTAGAGTGGGTAAGCCCTATGTTTTAGTTTTGAAACGAGACTCTGATACCATATGTAATAAGCCCTATCCTAGGATTCAAGGTTTTAATAATAAATTTGTTGTCTAAATTATGTTTTTGTCTTCATCAAGTAAATCGAATTTCTAGTTTTGTTCTAATATAATAAGCAATTAAATCTCAAATTACCTAACACATTTTCAGGATATAGGTATGCATTTTAACTTTCATTCATAGAAAACAATAATTAGGGAAATACATGTTTAAGAAGAAGTTGTCCCTTTAGCTTGCCTATTGATGTTTTGCCTGAAATTGAATCCTTCTAGCGAGCTAGGAACATAGCTTCTTCGGTTCCCTAGCTCCAGGAAATTAGATTTCCTGGCCCCCAAGCCCAAAATCCTAGCAACACCAATCCACTAGTAAAAACCCACAAAGAAATTTTGCACTCTTCCTCCTCTCCAAAATTTTGTTGTCTTTCTCCTTTCCCTGCTTTCCCCTTCTCCTCCCAATAAAAAAAATCCTCCCCCCTTCTCCAAGTCCAACCCCCTCTTCCTTATCCTCCTCTCTCGAATCTTTCTCCTCATTAATTTCCCATCTGCCTTCTCTTTTGTCATTAATTCTTTACCTACCTTTGGTAAAATAAAATAACCCCCTCCCTTTTTTTTCGGTTACATTACTTAATTCAAAATAATAAATAAATAAAATGATAAAATCTAATTATTTCAATAATTAATTTACTTAGATAGATTGATGATTAAATAAATTTACTTTCAGTACATTTTTTTTTAACAGAAATGGTTGGAGGGTTTTTATATTAAAAATATAGCAGCAAAATTTCAAAAAATACACGTGGCAAGGTGTGAGCACCTATGTTGCTTCCGAAAGAGATTAATTGTCTATGGAGGCCTAAGAAAATTATATCATCTTGTCCATATGAGTTGCATTTATGCCATGTAAAGATGGCGATATACACATTTAACAACAACACAAATGTACATTTCATATAAGACCTGATTAATAGTTTTGAGGCTTCCCAGAATCTTCTTGATGTTCTGCCAGTCGAGCTTCTAGATTCGCCTCTGCTGGGTTCTCCTCTACGTAGTGGCGGTTTGGGTTCTCCTCTGCATAATGGTGGTCTGTGAATCCTGGATTTGTGGGAACTGCATGATGATCATTACTGGCTATAGAGTGAAAAGAAGAGGGGAGCTGAGACTCGCCAGTGCCAATTGAGTTCACTGGTTGTTGAGGATTTCCCAATTGTTGGGTGACAACCCCACGCCATCTTGTGTTTCTATTGACTCCCCTTAAAACTATCGCTAGTTCTTGATTATGATGGATTTCTTGTTGTTGAAACTATGTCTGAAGGCCTGCTAAATCCTCACATATCCCCTAATTTTCACACTGAAGTTCTCGATGTCGTGCGTCTGTACGCTCCTCCATCCTCCTACAGTCTGTTCATAGTGCTCAAAACTGCTCTCGAAGCTCTTCTGAGATGCAATTCAGACAAGAGCATGGTGCTCTTGACCTCCGCCACATGTTGGTGCGAAGGTTCAAGAGTAGAGAAGGCGAGCAGGCACCGAGCAAACAGGTTAAGTAGAGACTAAAAGAGAGAAGGGTGCAGACGGAAAGAACAGAGGAGAAAAACCAACTTGGGTGAAGAACGAGCGATCTAATGAGCCAAACAAATAAATTGAGGGAAAGTCGTAGCAACCATGAGTGTTTAAGCAACAAACCGTTGAAGGCAATGGGAGCCATTATTGCCCACGACCATAAGTGACTTCGCGCAGGATAAGAGGACAGAGGTGACGCCACAGCCTTGTGGTTGGTTGTCAGGGAATGCAAGCGGAGATCCGCAGATATAAGGGCGAGTGAATGTAGAGTGAGAAAGGACATGGGGAGGATGATGGAAGGCACTTGGGATGTGAA
>ML791805.1:451440-463902 GCA_009831015.1 Picea engelmannii
TTGTTAAATAGCATAATGTCTTTGAGCACTTGTCTGGGAAAAGGGGGGTTTAATGCACATGTTTGGGTAACTTGATTATTAGATGTGATTGACATTGCTATGATCCCTGTGACTTATGAGCCCATGGAGGGCGTACTTGTTGTTGTTGTAGAATCATGCCCGATGGATAGTTATATATGGGGAGATGATTAGCTCGGACCTCCATAGGGATAAAATCCCACTAGATGGATGCTGAGACCTTAGCCAGGGGTAGAGAGATACCAGAGGCTTGCACCAGAGAAAGGGAGGACATTCCACCAGAGGCACTTTGGCAGGCCTAGACCTAGGGGGGTCTTGCCCTCCCACCATGACGTTGGCCCTTGAAGGCCCATGACGTCATCATTCTGAGCCTTGACGTCATCCAGTTGGGGTTTTAGGCATGAGGACGGCTTTGGTTGGCACGTGTGGCAGTTCCTGAGGGGTTTTGAGCCCCAACGTTTCACTTTGGAGGCCTGGCGTTCCAAGAGGGGGCCCAATGTCACCCTAGGAAGGGCATGACGTCACCCTAAAAAGATAAAATTAGGGTTTTTATTGTCAATTTTATGTAAAACTGGATTTTTGATGTAAATTGGCCATGTCGGCCTTTTTTGACCTAAAATGTAATTAAAGGTCATTTGTATTGTATAAATAAGAGATCAAACTCTCATTTTTATTCATCATATTTCACTCACACAAGTGTGAGGTCTGAAATTCGGCCTCTTTTAAGCCTTATTGGCTGAACTAAGTGGTGCACAACTCTTGGAGGGAACTTTTATTGGTGTATTTTTGCATTTTCATGGTGGAAAGTCTTCAACTAGGGCTTGTGACTAGATTATTCTTGGTGAAGTAAGTAGAAATCTGCAATCCTTCTTTGTTCTGAATGGTTATGGTATATTTTATAGTTTACTTGCTCATTTACAAGATTATGAAATTGCTAGTGTGAAACCCTAGGAGAAAAGCACATGTTATTGCCCTTCTCTTAATAACTCTTCACCTACTTGATTTTGCTAGAAGACACCTCCCTTTAAGCATATACTAGAGCCCTACCCTAGTAGCACTCTAGTACTATTTGCTTCATCAAGCTTTTGTATTTTATTTCAAGCTTGACCTAAAGAAAAGGAAAATCGCTAGGGCCTAGGGTTACCTACTTCCTAGCAACTTTTTCCTTCTAGGGTTTTGGATGATTGAGGCCTTAGGTCACTAACGCCTCAACCATCCTCCCTCTTGTCTTTAGCTCACCCGTTATCATTTGTTTCCTCTAAGAATTGCCGCTGCAATAGTGACTCCATTTACCCTAAAGGCACTAGTTCATACCTTACAAGTGAGTGATTGACTAAAACAACCTTTAAGCTATCTACTTCAAGATCTTTACTAACCTTAGATTGGACTAACTTACTAACTATCTTGCTGCTGTTGCTAAAGATAGCTACAACCATCTATGACAACAACAAAAGCATCTTGAAAGCAAGTGCTAAAGCTGATTTTACATTGCCTTCATTGCTTCTGACAAATACTAGCAGTTTGCCAAGTTTAGGTTATCATTTTTGGTCATTATTGAAGCTTTACTGAGGCATATTTGTGAAGCTATTACTGTATACACATTGTTGTTATAAGTATTTATGTTTCTTCATCTTTTATATCAGCTTATGCACTAACATCAATTGGTACTTGCAAATAGTGTTTTTCTTGTTGTCTTGTTCTGGGCAGGTACACTTAAGAAATACTTTGCTTCATCTTATTAAAACCTTTGGTACTTTCTGATCAGAGTGACTTGTGAGAGGGGAGGAACTTTCTTGATATTCTTACCTTAGCCTTATAAAACCCCCAGGTCACCGGGGATGTCTCCCCTGGGGTACTACCCCTAAAGAGAAAGAGGTGTCTTATTTAGGTGACAGTGATAGGACAACATCCTGTTACGCCAATTTATTGTTCATTTGCCTTTGGCTTTTGGGCAAGTACAAATTGTGCGATAACAAGTTGCATGGCCACCCTCCTTTTGTCTATTATCCCTTGAGTTTGGAATACCATTTTATGATAATTGGCGTTTTTTTTCAAATTTTACTTCATGAATGATTCTTGGTTCCACTGTTTTGAGATCTTTGATTCACTCAACCGCTTCTTTTCAGACTAGGGCTTTGAAGAATGCCTTGGTGGGCTTGTCTTTCGAGTCTCATCTTGAGCCAATGGGGACATGATCATATTGAGCTCCTATCACTCTATAAGTTTCTTTGACTTTGAGAAAATTTCTTTGCTTTCTTGTTTTGTTCTATAAAATGCAACATCCTAAACTTGTTCAATATTTTAGTGATGACCTTATTCTTCCTCCTAACAAGCGCCAATTGTCTACCATTCCCACACAAGAAGGTTGTGACAGATTGAACGATGACTTTCCACCAAATGATCCACCATCTGTTCCCTTTAGGTGGGGGCATTGAATTCCAAATCCTCTTGATAACCTCTATATAGAGACTTGCTTCAAATGGGAGGGACTCAACATAAATCTTGAATTCATAATCTCGGGCTTAGCTAAGCCCTAGGAAATGGAGAATACAATGGGATGGTGGTTGGACAGAGTGAGTTCCTCCATGTCTTGTAGCGGTATTTTTCCTTCATTCTCAAAAGGAGAAAACCTTTCTCAAACCACTTATCTTTGTCTAGCCTTTTCATCACTCTCTTGTTACCTATTTGGAATTTGGACCAAGTGAACCATAGTTTAGGAGAATCCTTGCATTGAAATTTGTTGAGGTCGTATAGGCCAAGTCTGTTGGACATATTGTCATTCATGTGTTGTCATTGATGTCAACAGCCATGATAAGTTGTTATGATGGCAACATGAATCAGTCATGATCAGTTATATAGTTGGCATTAGTGTCAAGGTGGCCAATAATGTCTTTCCATGTGTAATGAAGGGTCAATGATGGAAAGAGAATGTCAAACAATAAGCAGAGCAACAAGGATAATCTCAGGAGGAAAAGTATACTAAAGATACACAGAAGAACATCACCTTAAGGCTGAAAGCAATTCGTGATTATTGTTGATCACGATAGGATCAACAATGTTCCTATGATCAAAGCTCAGGAGAATTAGCGACTGACTATCAATGCATAAAAGAATGCACAAACAATTATTAAAGCTCAGGAGTGTTAGCGACTCACTAGCAGTGCATAAAAGAATGCACAAATAGTTATTAAAGATCAAGAGAATTAGCGACTGACTATCAGTGCATAAAAGAATGCACAAACAATTATTAAATCTCAGGAGAGTTAGCGACTGACTATCAGTGCATAAAAGAATGCACAAACAGTTATTAAAGCCCAGGAGAATTAGCGACTGACTATCAGTGCATAAAAGAATGCACAAACAATTATTAAAGCTCAGGAGAGTTAGCGTAATGAAGAGCACATTCTAGAAATGTCGTCCGATCAATGGAAAGACTGAGAAGTCGACCAATGCACAGGAAAAGGTGAGAAGCCTCAGTAGCCGTTCGATCAAGAAATTGACGGTGTTGATCGTCTCATATAACGGACATTAGTCATATGAGTGATCGTGGGCTTGAGGATCGTTGGAGGATCGTGATCGTCGGATCTGCAAGCTAGATCAACGACAGGGATAGATTGCGGAGATCGAAAGGAGAATTAAACATCGCGCTATTTCCAATCCCGCAATTAGTTAGGACCGTCAGATCTTACAGCTTCAAAGATCGACAATTGTGGTTGACTCACCAACAACACACAACTTCAAATTGCAGAGTTTTGGTGACGAGTTAAATCATTCACAAGTTGTGGTTTCGCAACCATCCTTAATCGTGGATCTGCTTCAAGAAGTCTTCATAACCGTCGGATCATTCTCGAGTGGAAGGACAGGATAAGCTGAAAGATCTGAGATCTCGATTATCCGAAATCCCGTTAGCCGTCGGATTAAAATTAAGTGGAAGGACAGGATAAGATGAAAGATCTGAGATCTCGATTATCCGAAATCCCGTCCGCTGTCGGATTATTTTCGAGTGGAAGGACAGGATAAGTGAGGTAAAAGATCTGAGATCTCATTTATGCGAATTTTCGTCAGTTGTCGGATCTATTTAAGTGGAAGGACAGGATAATCAAGGGCTGAGATTTGAGATCTCAATCACCCAAATATCCGCCAACCGTCAGATCATTATAGTGGAAGGACAGGATAAGCTAGAATAAGAGCCGTTGGATTTAATCCAAGGCTAAGCAGTATTGCAGATAGATCAAGCTGTCGATCTAAAACCTTGATGAATGAGCAACATTCGTTTCGGGTTAAAAGATGTGAGGAGGTTACGCTCTGGAAAGTTTGAGATTTGAAATTCTCGAAGTCCGGAGACCCGGAGAGCCGAAATAAATTCTTGACCGTCGGATCATCCGAAGTAAGCCTCAATCGTCCGATTCAAGAGGACATGTGGCAGACCACGTCAATAGACCACATTAGCAAGGACGTGTGGGAGATCTACGTCAGCAGACCACGTGATCATGTTAGCAGACCATGTCAGCAAGGACGTGTGGTAGACCACGTCAGCAAGGACGTATGGAAAACCACGTCAGCAAGGACATGTGGAAGATCACGTCAGCAAGTACACATGGAATAATCAGATGATGACATGTGTCAAGAGGAAATTGGCTTGTGCCATGTCAACACGTGACGTCAAATAAGTTACGTCACTCCAGAAGGACGAAATCCGGAAGTAGACATGGTTTGTCCGATCTAACGAATCACTTCGGGTGCATTCTTATCCGTCGATCTACTATAGTGGAAGGATAGCGTAAGTTGAAATAGCCAAAGTCCTGGAGTAAACGGTGGCCATCCATCTCAATGCTTGATTAAGACCCAGCCGTCGGATTAAGCCTTGTAAGAATCAAATCCGACGATTGATTGGTTTCCGCGAAATAAACGTAAATCGTTCGATCTGTTTGGGAAATCTGATTCAGAAGTTTTGAAAGGTTTGAAAAGTTGAAATCTCGAAGTTCTGAAGGGCGAAGTTCCGTCAGCTGTCCATCTCATCGGGAGATTGAATCGTGACCATTGATTCTGATAAGCACTCAAGCGATCATTTGGCCTAGCGCCTGGTCATCGCATATGGTCATATGGAATAAGAGATATACGGGCAAAAGATAATGCGTTGCTTAAATTAATAAGCCTGTGGTTCTACGCCTATGATCATATGAACATGGTTTGAAGGAAGCGCCTCATCCAGACTTAATTCGACAGAGAGTTAACACTAGAACATTACAGAGAATCGATAAGAGATCGAATATGATCTATTGGTGAACCGAGAACGCAGCAGAATCATGAGTACGATATAATGAGTCGATCCATGTCTGTGATCAACTCATAAGGACAAACGAACCGATACACAGTCATGATTAAAATAGAGTTAAATCATGAAAACATGGATAAAGAATAAAAAGGAAAATGATATTAATTAAAGTTTAAAGATTATCACTTTAAATGAAAAGGTACAGTGGTTCAAATATCAAAAGACACAATGATTCAAATTCACACCAGTTGGAAGACTATATAAACAAAAAGGAATGGTGAGAAGGTAGTAGTTGAATTTGTTGAAGTATATATATTTATATATAATGGATTTAATGAAAGTTCATTCTATCAAGTTGGTGCCTGTTTACAAGCTGGGTCTTGTATGAGGATTGGATTCTTCACATCTCAGTTGGATCTGAGATCAACAAGCTGGGACTTGTTATGAGGGTTGGATTCCTCATTTCTCAGTTGGATCTGAGAACTACAAGTTGGGTCTTGTAACAGAGAGATGGGTCTTTCATAATTGTATGAAGATGATATTCAAAGCTTGATCTTATGTATTCATTCAAGTTATTTAATAAATAAAATATTTATTCTTTTATATATTTATTGGTTGAGAAAATGAAATAAATATTTGTTGTTCAGTTAATTTGTGAAAAGTGGAAAAATGTCCAAAGTTTTGTGACACTGATTCACCCCCCCCTCTCAGTGTCAAGTACCCATTTTCATCAAAGTTTGGATTGGAGGCTGTTCCATCCATTTGTTCTCTTGGTGACAAACAAGCAGGTAACAACTACTTCTCGTCTTCTTGAGTCTTGACATTGTTGAAATTACCCAAAATAAATCAATAGGCCTTAGGAAACTGCTTGAGAAGTTAGTCCCATAAGGTTTCCCATTCATCTACATCATTTGGAGCATAGATATTGGGTAGGCATAGCACATGGCCTTCGAATAAACATCATCCATAAAATATGGTTTGAGGGATCAATCCCATGCTGGATAATTGCTTGCGTAAGCTTTGAAGAAATTAGGATTATGGCACCCCCTTTACCTTCAACATGGTTCGTGAAAAAACAATATAGTTTTGCCAGATTACTCAAAGGGCCTTTAAGAAAAAAACCAATAACTTCTTTCAATCAAAGAATATCAACATCTAAAACTACATTTGTAATTCTGTAGAGATTTGTGATAGGGTTTGGTAAGGCCCTGTACATTGCATGGCACTACTTTCATTGCAAATTTTCTTGGTGGTAATCCATTGACTCTTCATCTTCTCACCTCATTAGGGTGTTAAAACGATTTGGAGAAGTCACATTTTGTAGCTTGGGTGGGAACAAATCATTTAACATTCTGTTACATGGCCTCTATGGGGAGTTGATTGAGGGTGGTGATGGGGTTCAACATCCCCCACCCCCTTGCAGGGCAGTGGGTTGGGATGTACTATGAGCCTTGAGGGTCTCTAACCACCATAGAACTTGAAGAATTATTTTGAGTTGGGTCGGGGCTAGCTTCAAGGGCCTAGCTCTAGTTTTCAGTAGCCTTGGGGACAAGAGCATATTTTTCTTGTAGGCGGGATCCTTAATCCTATGATGGAGACACATTTTCTTAAATTCTAGGAGATATCAGCCTTGAGACAAACCCTCTTGTAAGGGTGAGGGTTAAAGAACTTGGTTGGTTAATGAAAAATGAAACTGCCAATTGGCATTGAAATACTTTCCAAAATATACAAGTATTTCAAAGGGAGTCTTGGGAATTTTACCCAAATTGGGTAGTGGATTTGGGAAGCTTCTTGACCTAAGAATTTCTCATGTTACCCCATGTGGAAATTTCATGCACTCAGGCAATTAATGCAAAACTGAAATTTCACCTTTTTCCTAGAAGCTTTCCTGTATGTTAGCCCTAGAATTTTCAGCCTTTAGGACTGCTATAAATTATAGTATAAAACAGCAGCGGAAAGATCACAATAATTCACTTCAAACAGTCCCAAATTTCTTGGCAATTCAAGGAAAAAAGATACCAAAAAAAAAGATAAGTTTCAGACCCCCTTAGGGCAACTTATCAGCCTATAATCAGATCTGGAAATGCACTTTTACAGCAGTATAACAGCAGTAAAATTGGCCACTTGTATTCTTCCTTAGATGTCAAATCATGTACCAATTTGACATTTTACTTATGTCCAATTAGCAAGACATAAATTACTGTAAATATCAAATCATAAAGAACATATATGGTTGAGATTCAAATCTGAAAATGACATAAGATGTGGACAGCTGGAAATTTCATATATAAGCTCAAGATGAAGTACAAGTACATATCATAGCCTTCTCTCAAGGCTAGTACAAAAACTCCAACTATCCAAAAATCTCTAGCTAGGTAAATCATTAAACCCTAGCTCAACCAAGAAGATCTAAGTGCAAGGATCTGTCCAACACAACCTAGGCAAGGTGTCCTCTTCTTCTCTTCTTCTTAAAAAACCCACCCTGGTGTTTTTTCTCAAAACCCTAATCTCCAATCTCTAAGGGATAAACCCTAATCCTAGAACTCCAAGATGCTCCAAGAAACTCCAAGAAGACTAATAAATCCTAGTGCCTTAAGAGAGAGAGGAAATACAAGTATACATGGAGACTTAAGAGAGAAAGAGAGAGAGGAAGTGTGCACTCTTCTCATAGTCACATCTCATCACAAGATTGAATACAAGTGAGTGAATGGATATGTTGTGCAAAGACTCTCCTTTTCCTCTATTTATATGAGATGTAAGGGAGGCCAACAGTACTATGTGGGCCTACGCCCTTACAAGCAACCTACATGAGCCCTTGTAGGCCACACAAGTGAGATGTCTGCTCTAAAGTACAAGTGTCATTCTCCAATGGCGATGTCGTGCACAATAACTCCAACGTGATGAAGCTACACAAGGCAAGTTCACTCCACTCCATCACGAGCCTCCATGGACTCCATATATTCTTCAAAGCAATTTACTCCATTGAGTCAGCTACCCCCTGCAAGAATAGTGTCGAAGCCCCATGCGTCCTCAAGCCATCTCCAATCCTCCAAATATGAAACCAAGCTACCACATGTCAACTAGAGCTTGAAGCCTTCCTCCATGATGCACAACGCTCCACATCCTTGGTAGGGTGCTCTTTGTTGCCGCCTAATTCACACCTCGGGTCATGTGGAAGAAATCTTCAATCCATTGGGTGTGGCCTTGGGGGCAAGTCTCGAGTTGGGTAGCTATCACCTTACACTCGACTCCTCCGTTTAGGCTAACTCCTAGCGAAGCCAAGGGGGTAGTCCCTAAAAAAGAATCTAAGGTTGATTAGATCTAAGTACAAATATAAATCTAGGAGTTAATATGAAACAAAAGAAAGTGTGACTATTCTAGCAGCATATAATGACACAAATAAAGAATTTCTTAAGCAAATCAAATACTTTAAGAAAATTGATAAGCGAATAGAATACTTGAAAGTAAATGAGAAATACCGATGATAAGAAAAATGGAAATATGTATACCAGTGCCAAAAGTAAAGTGTTGTTGCGAGATGTATGTGTTGCAAATGCTCTTGATAATTTTTTTATTAATTAAGGGTGATTGGTTGAATTAATGGGTTAATTTAGTGTAGTGGACTGATATGCAAGTCCACTTGTGCATGCAAGATTTGTAAGTGTGAAAAAAGGTAAAATATAAGCTATGTTTGGCCCTTTAGCAATTATCCCTCAAATGGGTACACACAAGACTGCAGGACTTCCAACGAGGAGAGACTAGGTCTCAAAGTTTCCCTCTGAAGTCACATGCAATCCCACGAGTATTGATCCCTTTGAGCAATAATGGAAAAAGGATTTTCCTAGTTAAACTATTCCACACTACTTAGTTCCATTTCTGATCGCACCGCAGATCAAGCAAAGTTCGCAATGGTCGAGAGCATACTAAGGCCTTGAGGGGGAAGGTTCTTTACTTTTCCAAATTGAAAAAACTGAAATAAAGAGCGAAATTGAAATCTAAACTAACTTATATAGAAATTGAAACTAAACTAATGTTTTGGGGTGCTTGGGTTTATTTCAGATTTATTTTAGCTTGCAAAATGAGAATAAGCAAAAGAAAGAGACAAAATGCAAAAAGAGACAGTTTCCTCTAGGGGTTGGGGGATGGCAGGCCTAGTGGGTTATCCCACTCTTTCTTTTTGGTTACAAATCTTTGGAAGAATGTTTGTGGTCCTTTTATAACTCAAGGCCAACAAACTTACAAATTTATTGAAAAAAATAGATTGGAAGAAAGTTAGACGCCTTGGGTGGTCCCGGATGCTTCGGATCCTTGAAAGTAGGGAAAAGTTTCCCAAAATGCTTTGGGACAGCCTGCAAAAATATGTTAGATGTTGTACAAAATTATCCAAGTGAAAAGCTATGGACTAAGTTAGCAAAAGGCCAAGAAAGCAAGCAAGAAAGCAAGCTTTCATAGTGAATTTTGTTTGCTGTCCTAAAAAAGCAAACAAAATGGCACTAAGATTGCCAAATATTTACTTGAAAGCTCTTATAATCTATCTACCTTTTATCTTTAGATTTAATTATGAAAATTGCTTAAAGGATAAACTTTTTGAATGATAGATCTAGCTTTAGATAATGAAGTGAAATGAAAATCTAGATCTAACTTGCATGCATGCAAAAGTGAAATCAAATTTGACTTTACAATTAAATTAAACTCTACTTATTGCATGCAAGGAAAGTAGCCAAAGAATTTTTAGATTTTGTGAAGGAGAGAGAGATAAGCTTGATAGCTTGGAACCCTTGGGCAATGGCGTCTCCTAGTGGAACGATGAGGAACTATGTCTTTAGAATCTTGGAGTTGTGGAAGATGCAAACTATCTCAGCCACCTCTCCAAGCAATGAGATCTTGTATGCTTCAAATACTTGCAAAAAATTGTTAACTTCTTGGTGTCACCTACAAGAGAAACTCGAAGGGCATGTTAGTTAACCGAAACATGTATGCACATCAAAACTTCTCAAATAGACAAACAATAGGATTGAAAAATAAAACAAGCTTAATTATCCTATTCTACTGGCTGACGACGCCCCTTCAAAGGCCAATGCTAGCAATTAAAAATGCAAGAGATTAAAACAACATCACCTCATAAGATTAAATCACATGACAATGATCACTCACACAATATCACAAGCCACCTTTGACCTCCAAAGCCTTTTTATTCCAATGAAATAGTGTTACAATGATATCACAACAACAAGCTTCACCCCAAAATTGTCATCATCCAAAAGATGGAGAGCAAGCTTGGTTAAATAGCAAGAGGAGGGAATGAATCCCAAGGTGAGGGCGCACTTCTCCAAGAGGGACGAGCCAAATGGAAAGAGGGATGGATGCCACATCTCAATAGAAGTCAAGAGAGGTGCCATATGTGAGAGATAAGGAGAGAGAGGGGTGACACATGGCCCAAGAGAAGTGGCAACCTCCTTGGGATGTGCGCCCTCTCTTTAGAATGCGCCACATAAGAGAGGAGGGGCACACCCTCTTCTTGGTATATCCTCCCAATGACACATCACAACTCCAACTCAATATCCAACTCTCCTTAAGTGCTACTATCTCCTAGTGAACAAAGAGAGAGGGTCAGTTAACTCAAAACATGTCCCTGACATGTTTCCTAAAAAATAGGAATGTTGATTTTTTTGTCTTTTATTCACCTTTTTCGAGTAAAATTGACTTTTTATTGAGAAAAAGTCGATAATTTCTCTCGAAAAGGGGGTACAATGGTATATGGGGTATTCTGGGTTAGAAAATGATACCCCCCAAGGCATATAATGCCTCATAGTACCACCTTTTTATTATTACATCAAATTACAAAGTAAAATTCCCATTTTACGGGAAATTTTACAACTTATTAAAAATAATTAAAAAAATCCTAGAGGGACCTAAATTCTAATGCATGTTCATATGAATCTAGATAAAATGATTATGGTAATATACATTAGACACTAGACTTAGACAACACGCACTAAGGCCTAACCATTAGTACACACTCCAACTTTGTAGGTAGCGAGTGAAAAAATTAGAAATTATAACTCGCTAAAGAGCAAGATATAATTAACAAGTGAAAAAAAAAACACTCTAGAGTATGAACTGATGATCAAGTCTTAGGGAGATGAGTCTTTTACATAAGAAATACCTCATGCTAGCTCATTTTATTACAATCCCCCCCAGGGGGTATGGATCATGCATAAAAGAAGAAGAAGAAGAAAGAGTTTGAAGGGGTCATAAGATTCGGCTGTACTTCTGAACTCTGATTTTGAACAAAATACTTGTTCAGTATTTGCGGATCATCGTCAATCCTTCTTGGTGCAACTAGGGAGGTACCACTCTCTAAACAGGTGTCTCCTCTATGAGGTCTCAATGAAGGGCATCCACCAAGCTGCCAAGAGATCTCCAACACCCAAGGGAAGAACACCTAGCTTGTAATCAACTGAGGTCAAGCATCCACTGAGCAAGCTATCTCCATTGTGCGTATCCATCATGGAACATCTTTCATGTTGCAATCCATCTCGGACCATCAAGGGGTTGAAAATACAACATGTACCCCAAATCTCATGAAGCACCCCCAAACATAGTGTAAAATTTAAATACTTTGGGAGTAACCCCGAAAATCTAACGCTCCCTCTTTAGGAGGAAAGTGTTTACACTGACACTTGTTGGCTCCCTTGCAACTCCACCAAACTTGATTTTTGCAAATTAGTGTTGGTTGCAGTCTCAAAATCAACCACTGTCATTTACAACAAAGCTATCAACCATGCTATCACAATGTCTCGATCATCCAATGAATAATGACCTTCTGTGAATATGAAGGAATATCTCCTTGGAGCAAAAGCAACCTACCAAACTCCAACATCCTCCAAGTCAACATCACAGACCAACATCAACAAACACCACATCGTGAGATCTCTAGGACATCCTACAAAGAAAATTATGTCTCCGTACAAGATCAAGTCGAAATTGGAATACAAAGCTCGTGGTATAGTCATCAAACTATGCAAGGTCATCATCAACCTTTCAACATGAGAATCCCTCTCATGTACCTCAAATACTTTGGCAATCGAAATAACTTGAACTAGGTCAACTCCCTCATTTGGAGAGAATCTAGAAGTAAGATTATCACCAAGGGAAACTCTCTCTTC
>ML791805.1:470809-490375 GCA_009831015.1 Picea engelmannii
TGTGCCTTCCATCATCCTCCTCGTGTCCTTTCTCACTCTACATTCACTCGCCCTTATATCTGCGGATCTCCACTTGCATTCCCTGACGACCAACCACAAGCCTATGGCGTCACCTCTGTCCTCTCATCCTACGTGAAGTCACTTCTACTCATGGGCGATAATGGCTCCCATTGCCTTCAACGGTTTGTTGCTTAAACACTCATGGTTGCTACGGATTTCTCTCAGTTTCTTTGTTTGGCTCATTAGATCGCTCGTTCTTCACCCAAGTTGGTTTTTCTCCTTTGTTCTTTCCGTCCGCGCCCTTCTCTCTTTCAATCTCTGCTTAACCTATTTGCTCGGTGCCTGCTCACCTTCTCTACTCTTGAACCTTCACACCAACATGTGGCGGAGGTCAAGAGCACCATGCTCTTGTCTAAATTGCATCTCAGAAGAGCTTCGAGAGCAGTTTCAAGCACTCCGAATAGACTGTAGGAGGATGGAGGAGCGTACAGACGCGCGACATCGAGAACTTCAGTGCGAAAATCAGGGGATATGTGAGGATTTAGCAGGCCTTCAAACACAGTTGCAGCAGCAAGAAATCCACCATAATCAAGAACTAGCGATAGTTTTAAGGGGAGTCAATAGAAACACAAGACAGCATGGGGTTGTCACCCAACAATTGGGAAATCCTCAGCAACCAACGAACTCAGTTGGCACTGGCGAGTCTTGACTCTCCTCTTCTTTTCACTCTATAGCTAGTAACAATCATCATGCAGTTCCCACAGATCCAGGATTCACAGACTGCCATTATGCAAAGGAGAACCCAGACCACCACTACGTAGAGGAGAACTCAGCAAAGGCGAATCTAGAAGCTCGACTGGCAGAACATCAGGAAGATTTTGGGAAGCCTTAAAACTATTAACCAGGTCTTATATGAAATGTACATTTGTGTTGTTGTTAAATGTGTATATCGCCATCTTTACATGGCATAAATGCAACTCATATGGACAAGCTAATATAATTTTCTTAGGCCTCCATAGACAATTAAGTTCTTTCGGAAGCAACATAGGTGCTCACACCTTGCCACGTGTATTTTTTGAAATTTTACTGCTATATTTTTAATATAAAAACCCTCCAACCGTTTATGTTAAAAAAAAAATGTACTAAAAGTAAATTTATTTAATCATCAATCTATCTAAGTAAATTAATTATTGAAATAATTAGATTTTATCATTTTATTTATTTATTATTTTGAATTAAGTAATGTAACCAAAAAAAAAGGGAGGGGGTTATTTTATTTTACCAAAGGTAGGTAAAGAATTAATGACAAAAGAGAAGGCAGATGGGAAATTAATGAGGAGAAGGATTCGAGAGAGGAGGATAAGGAAGAGGGGGTTGGACTTGGAGAAGGGGGGAAGATTTTTGTTATTGGGAGGAGAAGGGGAAAGTAGGGAAAGGAGAAAGACAACAAAATTTTGGAGAGGAGGAAGGGTGCAAAATTTCTTTGTGGGTTTTTACTAGTGGACTGGTGTTGCTAGGATTTTGGGCTTGGGGGCCAGGAAATATGATTTCCTGGAACTAGGGAATCGAAGAAGCTATGTTCATAGCTTGCTAGGAGGATTCAGTTTCAGGCAGAACATCAACATGCAAGCTAAAGGGACAACTTCTTCTTAAACATGTATTTCCGTAATTATTGTTTTCTATGAATGAAAGTTAAAATGCATACCTATATCCTGAAAATGTGTTAGGTAATTTGAGATTTAATTGTTTATTATATTAGAACAAAACCAAAAATTTGATTTACTTGATGAAGAAAAAAACATAATTTAGACAACAAATTTATTATTAAAACCTTGAATCCTAGGATAGGGGTTATTACATATGGTATCAGAGTCTCGTTTCAAAACTGAAACATAGGGCTTACCCACTCTACTATGAACTGAAAGTTATGGCATGAAACCATAATTACAGTCCTTAAACAACCATAAATAACCCTAAAATATAACCTAAACAAGAACCAACCCATAATTGGAAATAGTCCAAAACTAGTAGTAGGAAAAGTCTTGCGAGCCTGTTCCTCCCTTTCATCTCTATTCCACCTATATGTAATTGTAATAATCTTGACAAAGGAATATAAGTTGGAAATGCTAGATTTCTCTTAACATAAAGGAAAAAGAAAGAAAGGGGACTCATAGATATGTGTGTGTGTGTGTGTGTGTGTGTGTGTGTGTGTTAGGGACCTAACCCTTCACGTAGGTAGAATAATATAATTCCATGTAATAAAGGTCAATATTAATAAGGCCTAGAAATAAGAAAGAATAAGTCCAACGTAAGAAGACCTAATAGAAGCTTTCGCTTCTAGAAGGATCTTCCTCTAGATTGTTCTTTTGATAGACATGTTTAGTATAAATATGAGTCGAAGGTAAGAGAAGTTTTGTCTTGGATATTATTGTAATAGAGCTCTGCTCTGCTGGAGGTTTCCCCCTCGAAGAGGCAAGTGAACATTGCTCTCAGTAATCAAAGTGCTCTTTCTAGAGTTATTATGGTATTATTGTGGTGTTTTTCTCGTTATATCATTGTTTATCTGTCATTTCTAGCTAATTATTTATGTTCTGCATACTATTTTATATCTAGAATACTACAAGTGGTATCAGAGCACCTTCCTCGGTAGAAAATGGTGGGTTAATTTTTTTTTCCAGGGTAGAGACGTATTCTGGCATCTTTAAACTATAGATCTCTGTCATTACGCGCATAAACCCGCGGTCGAGGATTCATACACGCAGGAAATACAAGTGGTACTTAAGCACACATCTGTTGGCCACCCTTATAACCCATGTTGGTACCCCTTCGAGTGGTAGCACATCAAACAACACCTGTATACGGATCAACCTAGATCTCCTGAAGCCCTCCATAGATAAACCGATTGGTTGCCTCACTGCTATAGTGCCACCGAGAACAACACTCAGGAAGATACTCTCTAGTACCTGGGTAGTCGGGTAGTAAGACTAAGGGCACGGTCTAGCCTCCTTAGTTGGTGCCCTGAGATATTGGGTCGAGTACTACTGTCAAACCTCGTGCGTATATCAGAGAGATATAGCACAAGGCAAACCCTTGTTTGTAGAACCCTTGAATACCCTAACCTTTGGGACGAAAACAAAAACAGAACAAACAAGATCTATTGCCGCACAACTGTGTCTCGTGCATTCGGGTTGTGAAATTACTACGCATTTCTTCTTGTTAAGCATTTGGGCATTTCATCACAGCAGTATTCTTCAGATCGGAATATAACTCCACAAGAGTAAAAAAAAAAAAAAGTCTAGATCCTGTTGGCACCATTATTTGAGACCTATCCCGTTGGATTTCTCTCTTTTCCCTTATCGCAGTCATACCTATCATTTTTCAGCAAATTTTTTTTTCTCGTGGACCGGACCCCCTTCCAACACCCTTATTTGGGCTTTACCCCATTGGATTCAACTCGTCTCCCTAATCATTGTGATACACTTGTGGTCCCACTCGCCCCTTTGCGTGTTCCCTCTTCATCATGGCCCACACCCATAGTCAAGACTTGGAAGCTCGCTTCAATGCTTTGCACTCTAATTTCACAGAAACCCAACAAGAAGTGAGACAACTCAGTGCCAATATTGCCACCATCAATAAATCCATGCATTCCTCCATCACTGCCAAAATTGAGGACCTAAAACAAGACCTTGCTACCCAGCTTGAATCCATCACTATGATGATCTACGCCAAGCTGCATATCCCTGCAGATCTTCCCTCATCTAACCCACCTTTCCAAACCGAAGGTGAAACTTCCTCTCATTCCCAAAATTTTCAGCCCCATCACAACCTATGCATTCCGCGTGTGGATATGACCAAATTTGATAGCTTGGATCCCATTGGCTAGGTAACTCAAATGGAACATTATTTCTCTTTGTATGTCATTATGAATGAGTTGGCCAAACTCCAGTATGGTGTTCTCCATCTAGATCAAGAATGTTGGCAATGGAGAAAAAATGCTCGCCAAGGGTATGTGGCTTGGACACACTTTTTGGCAGAGCTTTGTGAATGCTTTGACACTGACACCAACCATTTAGGTTGTTTGACAAAGTTGAAACAATCTAGCACAGTGGAAGACTTTATAGCTGCTTTTAAGCAATTGGTTTTTCGTACATAGGGCATGTCTGATGCTTTTTTTCTAAGAATGTTTTATCAATGGCCTCAAGGATGAGATTCGTGCCCATGTCCTCATGGATCGGCCTCAGAGTTGGGTGGATGCTACTAAAAGAGATAAGGAAGCACAACGAGTTGTCTCTTCTCAAAACCGGAAACCCTCCTTTATTCCTCACACTAAACCAGTCACTCCCACTCCTCCTTCTAGTTCACTAAAGATCCAGAAATGGACTAGGGCCGAAATGGGTGAATGCAAACTCAAAGGCCTTTGTTATAATTGTGATGACAAATATTTTTCTGGGCACAAGTGTAAGGAACAAAAGCTTTTTATAGCCATCTCAGAGGATGTTTCGGAAGGGGATGGTGAGGCTCCCCTTGTGTCTGTGTCACCTGAACCCACTGACATGACCCCTCCCTCAGACCCTCCCAAAGTAGAACTGGACATTTCCCTAAAAGCTCTCACTGGATTCTCTACTCCCCAAACCCGCAAGCTAATTGGTTACATTAAGCATAGGAAGGTCATCATTCTTGTTGATAGTGGAAGCACCCATAATTTTATTCATCGCCGCATTTCCCAAGAAACTAATTGTTATATATGTATCGTCAATAATTTTCAAATCATGATTTCCAATGGCGGGTCCATGAAATGTGGAGGGCATTGTGAAAATGTGCGTCTCCAAATTGGTGAGTACCACCTGAAATCTCATATGTTTGCTATCGACATGGGTGGTTGTGACATTGTGTTGGGTGCAGAATGGTAAGGACTTTGGGTCCCATTCTCGTGGATTTTAAGGAATTAACCATGTAATTCGACCAGGAGAGCCAACAATATAAGTTCCAAGGCATCACCGTCGGTTCCCCGGAGATCATGAGTTCCCATCGCATGGAAAAGCTACTCAAAAAAGGTCATTCTGGAATTATTGCCCAACTCCATGCCATACAAGCCACTGAGACACCCTCTGTGTCACAGGACCTCCAATCCATCCTCTCTAAACATCAAGTGTTTTTTTTCCACTCCCCAGGGACTCCCTCCTTCCTGTGGTGTTCATGATCATTCCATTCCCCTTGTCCCAGGAAGCCTTCCTCCCAACCAGCCATATCGTCGCCCCTTTTCCCCAAAAAATGAAATTGAGAAAATTGTTCAAGAACTGCTCGACGCAGGTGTTATCCGCCCTAGTACGAGCCCCTACTCTTCTCATGTGGTCATGGTCCTTAATAAAGAAGGTTCTTGGCGCATGTGTTTTGACTTCCGCGCCCTTAACAAAATCACCATTAAAGACGAATTTCCCATTCATGTCATTGATGACCTCTTGGATGAATTGAGTTGCGCCCAGTTCTTTACTAAACTTGATCTTCGTTCTAGCTACCACCAGATCCATATGAATGAGGCAGACATTCCTAAGACTGCATTTAGAACTCACGAGGGCCAATATGAGTTTTTTTTGCATTCCCTTTGGCTTGTGTAATGCTCCCTCCACTTTCCAAAGCCTCGTGAATCATGTCTTCCCTCCTTTTCTCCGTCATTTTTGTCTTAGTTTTCTTTGATGATATCCTCATCTATAGTAAAACCTGGACAACCCATCTTGCTCATGTGGATCAATTTCTCCATCTACTCTCTCAGCACCAACTTTTCCTCAAAGAATCTAAATGTGCTTTTGGTGCCTCGGAAGTCGAGTACTTGGGTCATCTTGTTGGCAAGGCAGGTGTCACGGTGGATCCTAAAAAGATTAAAGCTATGCAATATTGACCTCACCCAAAGACTCTCAAAAGCTTGCGTGGATTTTTGGGTTTAACAGGTTATGCAAGCTTGTTAAGAATTATGGAAAGATTACGACACCTCTCACTGCTCTCCTTAAAAAGAATTCTTTCACTTGGACTCGAGCAGCTGCTCAGGATTTTCAAACCTTGAAGATGCCCATGTGCACCACTCTCGTCATGACCCTTCTTGATTTCAAAAAGACCTTTGTTCTGAAATGTGATGCTTCTGGGAAAGGAATTGGTGCAGTCCTTATTCAAGAGGGTCGACCTTTGGCCTTTACCAACAAACAATTGTCATAGCGAAACTTGGGCAAATTAGTCTATGAAAAGGAAATGTTGGATATTCTGCATGTCGTGGATCTTTGGCGCCCTTATCTATTGGGGAAACGCTTCCAAATTAAGACAAATCATCAAAGCCTCAAGTATTTTCTGGAACAATGTCTTTCCTCCTTAGAGAAAAACAAATGGATGACTAAGCTCTTTGGATACAATTATGAGATCATTTACAAGAAAGGAAAACACAATGTGGTTGTTGATGCACTTTCCAGAAAATATGAAGATAAAGGGTCCCTTTTTTCTCTCTCCTTCATTGTACCAGATTGGCTCCAAGATGTTCGCCAAGAATGGCTACACGATCCCAAAAGTTCGCATTTGATACAACAATTTCAAGCCAATACTCCAGTCTCCCAGGGTACTCTTGGCTCAATGATGAGCTTCGATACAAAGGTTGTTTGTATTTAAGTAAATAGTCAAAACTTAAATCCATGGTACTTTCTGAGCTTCATGCTACACCCACCGTTGGGCACTCTGGGTTTACCAAAACCTATGACCAGGTCAAACGTTCTTTTTTATGGGATGGTATGAAACAGAATATTCACAATTTTGTGGCTGAATGTGATGTGTGTCAATGTAACAAGAGAGAAACAAGCAAATCTCCTGGCACACTACAACCACTTCCGATTCCACCTACTATTTGGCGAGATATCTCTATGGATTTTATTGTAGGCTTACCTAAATCAGGCAATAAATCAATCATCATGGTGGTAGTTGATCGTCTTTCCAAGTATGCTCTTTTTTGTGCTCTTCAACACCCATTTACACCATCCATTGTGGCTCAAATTTTCATGGATCATGTCTTCAAGCTTCTATTGTTTTTGATCGTGACCCAACTTTCACCAACAATTTTTGGCAAGAACTGTTCAAGCTACAAGGCACCCAATTTCATCTCAGCACAACTTATCATCCCAGAGTGATGGTCAAACTGAAGTTGTAAAAAGTGTTTGGAAACATATTTGAGGCGTTTTTCATCGGAAAGGAAAAACCAGTGGGCTCAATGGTTACCACTAGTTGAATGGTGGTACAACACTTCTTACCATACAACTACCTGCATGACTCCTTTTGAAGCGATATATGGAAAACATCCACCTTCAGTTCTCTCATATTTTCCAGGTGTCTCGAAGGTCCAGGCAGTTTACCAAACGCTTACAGTTAAAGAGGCTATTCTCCGTACCCTCAAAGAGAATTTGGTCATGGCCCAGAATTGCATGAAGCAACAAGCAAATCAAGGTTGCTCTTAACGTCAATTTGTAGAAGGAGATCAAGTGTTTCTTCAACTGCAACCTTACAAGAAAAATTCCCTAAAGGCTAACCATTGTTAGAAACTGGCACCCAAATTTTATGGTCCTTATATCGTTCTCAAGCGTGTGGGACAGGTGGCCTATCAGTTAGCTTTGCCCAGTCATTCTAAGCTCTATCTGGTTTTTCGTGTTTCCTGCTTAAAGAAGGTGATTGGAACTAAGTGTCAAACTTAAAATAACATTCTCAAGTTGGATGAAGAAAGCTATAATATACCAGATATAAAAAGTATGCAGAACAAAAATAAAATGCTAGAAATGGCAAAATAACAACAATATAACCAGAATAATCACCACAATAACACTGAAATGATATAAGAATAACAACAAAAATAACTCTTTGATTCTAAGAGCAATGTTCACGGGCCTCTTCGAGGGGGCAACCTCCATTCGAGCAGAGCTCTATTACAATAATCTCCAAGCTGGGTTCTCATACACTCGACTCCTATTTATACTAAATATTTCTATCAAAAGAAGCATCTAGAGGAAGATCCTTCTAGAAGCGAAGCAAAAGCTTCTATTAGGTCTTCTTACATTCAACTTATTCTATTTTATTGCAAGGCCCTATTAATATTAACCTTTATTACATCTGAATATATTATTCTATCTATGTGTGGGTTAGGACCCTAACATGTCCTCCCCCTTAAAAACAGCCTTGTCCTCAAGGCTTGAGATGTGGAAATTGTTGTAGAATGGTAGATGGTTCCCAAGTGGCATCTGCTGGAGTTGTATCTTTCCACTGGATTAACACTTCCTTGATGGTTCTCTGATGCAGGCGACGCTCACGCTGGTCCAAAACTGCTTGTGGTTGTATCCAAATGGATCCTTCTTCAGCTAACTCGAGAAGGTTGGTTTGAATTTGGCACTTAGTTCCGATCACATTCTTTAAGCAGGAAACATGAAAAACAAGATGTAGCTTCGAATGAATGGGCAAAGATAACTGATAGGCCACCTGTCCCACATGCTTGAGAACTGTATAAGGATCATAAAATTTGGGTGCTAGCTTCTGACAATGCTCGACCTTGAGGGATTGTAAGGTTGTAGGCGAAGAAACGCCTGATCCCCTTCTTCAAATTGACATTCAGAGTGACCTTGATCTGCTTGTTGCTTCATGCGATTATGTGCCATGATCAAATTCTCTTTGAGGGTACGAAGAATAGCCTCTTGAACTCTAAGTGTTTGGTCAACCGCCTGGACCTTCGAGACACTAGGTAAGTATGAGAGAATTGAAGGTGGCTTCTGTCCATATACCGCTTCAAAAGGAGTCATGAGTGTAGCTGTATGGTATGAAGTGTTGTACCACCATTCAGCTAGGGGTAACCATGGAGCCCACTGATTTTTCTTTTCCGAGGCAAAACACCTCAAATATGTTTCCAAACACTCGTTGACAACTTATGTTTGACCATCAGTCTGGGGATGATAAGTTGTATTGAGATGCAATTGGGGGCCTTGTAGCTTGAACAGTTCTTGCCAAAACTTGCTTGTGAAAGTTGGGTCACGATCAGAAACAATAGAGTGTGGCATGCCATGGAGCTTGAAAAATTGATCCATGAAAGTTTGAGCCATCATGGAAGCTGTAAACGGGTGTTGAAGAGCACAGAAATGAGCATACTTGGAAAGGTGATGAACAACCACCATGATGATTAATTTATTTCCCGATTTGGGTAAGCCTGAAATAAAATCCATAGAGATGTCCTTCCAAATAGCAGGTGGAATCGGGAGCGGTTGTAGCGTGCCCAAAGATTTGACTGTTTCTCCCTTGTTGCGTTGACACACATCACATTCAACGACAAAATTACGAATCTCTTGTTTCATACCATCCCAGAAAAAAGAACATTTGACCCTGTCATAGGTTTTGGTGAACCCGGAGTGCCTCGTTGTCGGTGTAGCATGAAGCTCAGAAAGTACCATGGATTTAAGCTTTGATTGTTTACTTAAATAAAAACGGCCTTTGTATCAAAGCTCATCATGGAACCAAGAGTACCCAAGGGGAGCTGGAGCACTGGATTGCAATTGTTGGATCATCTGCGAACTTTTGGGATCTTGTAGCCATTCCTAGCGAACAACTTGGAGCTAATCCGATACAATGAAGGAAAGAGAAAAAAGGGATCCTTCATCTTCATATTTGAGGGAAAGTGCATCCACAACCACATTTTCTTTGCCTTTCTTGTAAATGATCTCATAATCATAGCCAAATAGCTTAGTTACCCATTTTTGTTGCTCCGGGGAGGAAATGCGTTGTTCCAAAAAATACTTGAGGCTTTGATGGTCTATCTTAATTTGGAAGCGTTGCCCCAATAGATAAGGGCACCACAAATCAAGGGCATGTAGAATAGCCAACAATTCCTTTTCATAGATAGATTTGTCCAGATTTCTTTCAGATAGTTGCTTGTTGGTAAAGGCCAAAGGCCGACCCTCTTGCATAAGGACGACACCACTTCCTTTCCCTGAAGCATCACATTCCAAGACAAAGGTCTTTGTGAAATCAGGAAGGGCCAGGACTAGAGTGGTGCACATGGCCATATTCAAGGTTTGAAAAGCTTGAGCAGTAGCTGGAGTCCAAGTGAAAGAGTTCTTTTTTAGGAGAGCAGTGAGAGGTGTTGCAATCTTTCTGTAATTCTCAACAAACTTGTGATAATAACTAGTTAAGCCCAGAAATCCAAGCAAGATTTTGAGATTCTTTGGGTGAGGCCAGTCTTGCATAGCTTCAATATTTTTAGGATCCACCTTGATGCCGTCCTTGCCAGCCAGATGACCCAAGTACTCTACTTCTGAGGCGCTAAAAGCACATTTAGATTGTTTCAGGAAAAGTGGGTGTTGAGAGAGTAGATGGAGAACTCGATCCACACGAGAAAGATGTTCTGTCCAGGTCTTGCTATAGACGAGGATATCATCAAAGAAAACTAAGACAAAATGACAGAGAAAAGGATGAAAGACATGATTCATGAGGCTTTGGAAGGTGGAGGGGGCATTACACAAGCCAAAGGGCATGACCAAAAACTCATAGTGGCCCTCATGAGTTCTAAAGGTATTCTTGGGAATGTTTGTCTCTTTCATACGTATCTGGTGGTAGCACGAACGAAGATCAAGTTTAGTAAAGAATTGGGTGCCACTCAGTTCATCCAGGAGGTCATCAATGACAGGAATGGGAAATTTGTCTTTAATGGTAAGTTTGTTGAGGGCACGAAAGTTAGGACACATTCACCAAGAACCTTCTTTCTTCAGGACCATGACCACAGGAGAAGATTAGGGGCTCGTACTAGGGCAAATAACGCCTGCATTAAGGAGTTCCTAGACCATTTTATCAATTTCATTTTTTTGGGAAAAGGGGTGACAATACGGCCGGATATTGGGAGGAAGGATTCCGGGTACAAGGGGAATGGAATGATCATGAACACCACGTGAAGGAGGGAGTCCCTGGGGAGTGGAAAATACCACTTGATCTTTAGAAAGGATGGTTTGGAGGTCTTGCGGCACAAAGGGTGTTTTTGTTGCCTGGATGGCATGGAGTTGAGAAATAACACCAGAATGACTCTTTTTTAGCAGCTTTTCCATGCGATGGGAACTAATGATCTCAGGTGAACCAGTGGTGATGACTTGGAACTTATATTGGTGGCCCTCCTGGTCAAATTGCATGGTTAATTCCTTAAAATCCATGAGAATGGGACCCAAAGTTCTTAGCCAGTCTGCACCTAACACAATGTCACACCCGCCCATGTCTATAGCAAACATATGAGATTGCAGGTGGTAGTCACCAATTTGGAGACACACATTTTCATAACGCCCTCCACATTTCATGGAGCCACCATTGGCAATCATGATTTGGAAATTATTAACAACATGGATGTAGCAATGAGTTTCTTGGGCAATGCGGCGATGAATAAAATTATGGGTGCTTCCACTATCAACCAAAATGATGACCTTCTGATGCTTGATGTAACCGATTAGCTTGAGGGTTTGTGGAGCAGAGAAGCCAGTGAGAGCATTGAGGGAAATGACCAGTTCTACTTCAGGAGGGTCTGAGGGAGGGGTTATGTCGGGGGTTTCAGGTGACTCAGACACTAGGGGAGTTTCAATATCCTCTTCTGAAACATCCTCAGAGATGGCCATAAACAACTTTTGTTCCTTACACTTGTGGCTTGGGAAATATTTTTCATCACAAATATAACAAAAGCCTTTGAGTTGGCGTTCAGCCATTTCAACCCTGGTCAATTTTTGGATCTTTAGTGGAGCGGAGGGAGTAGTGGGATTTACTGGTTTAGGGTGAGGGATAAAGGAGGGTTTTCGATTTTGAGAAGATACAACTTATTGTGCTTCTTTATCTCTTTTAGTAGCCTACACCCAACTCAGAGGCCGAGCCATGAGGACATGGGCCCAAATCTCATCCTTGAGGCCACTGATAAAACATTCTCGGAAAAAGGCATCAGACATGCCCTCTGTCCGAAAATACAGGCGTTCAAAGGCAGCTATAAATTATTCCAATGTTCCTGGTTGTTTCAACTTTGTCAAACAACCCAAATGGTTGGTGTCAGTGTCAAAGCGTTCATAAAGCTCTGCCACAAAGTGTGTCCAAGAAATATACCCTTGATGAGAAGTTTTTCTCCATTGCCACCATTGCCAACGTTCTTGATCTAGATGGAGAACACCATACCGGAGTTTGGCCAAGTCATCTGTAATGTCGTATAAAGAGAAATAATGTTCCATTTGGGTTACCCAACCAGTGGGGTCCGAGCCATCAAATTTGGTCACATCCTCCCGCGGAAGGCGTAGGTCACGTTGAAAGTGATGGTTATGAAAGTTATGAGAATGAGAGGAATGGTCACCTTCAGTAGGTGGAGGTGAGGAAGAGGAAGCGTTATCTATAGGGATATGCAGTTTGGTGCAGAGTGCCAAAAAGACAAATTCAAGCTGGGTGGTGAGGTCTTGTTTGATTTCCTCCATTGAGGACTGCGTGGTTGTATTGATGGAAACAACATTGGCACTGAGTTGTTTCATTTCTTGTTGGGTCTCGATGAGACCAGATTGTAAGGTGTTGAAGTGAGCTTCCAAGTCTTGGCTACGGGTATGGGCCATGGGGGAACTGAAAAGAGGCGGGCGGGGTAATTTTTTTTTCCGAAAAATGATATGGATGAATGTGATAAGGGAGAAGAGATGAATCCAATGAAATAGGTCTCAAATAATGGTGAAAAAACTTCCAGACGTCAAGTATGCTAAATAATGTCAATGTTAAAATTTTATTTGATTATGGTGCTACCAATAGTTCCATTTCGCCTTGTGCATTAGAAAAGTGTGGGTTGGCAGCCTATGAACATGATGACTTTAAACAAGCCAAGATGGATTTGGGGGGGAAACAAGCGGTAGGACCTAGCGTCGATAATTGTATTGTAGACCTAGGAGTGTGAACTACTAGGTTGAAGGTGTATGCCACTACCCTAGGGACTTATGATCTAATCATTGGGATGGACTGGTTAGAATCTCATCGAGCTATGGTAGATTGATTAGCGAAGAGGGTGCTTTGTGTTGATGATGAAGGAAGGTCGGTAGAGATACATGGTATATGGAGGAAGGTGTCTCTATGCTTTATCTCGATAATGAGGGTTAAATGTTGCATGAGGCAATGTTTTCGATTATATGTAGTGGAAGAAGTCAATGAGGGGAAAAGACCCTCTATGGATCAATATCCAATTTTGTTAGAATTTAAGGATGTTTTTCCAAAAGAGTTGTGAGGGTTACCTCCTGAGAGGGAGCTTGATTTTACCATCAAGCTAAAGCTTGGTGCAGAGACGATTTCCAAGAAATCGTATAGAATTATGGCTCCAGAACTTTGTGAGTTGCGAATGCAGTTGAAGGAACTACTTGACTTAGGGATGATAAGGCCCAATGTTTCACCT
Source organism: Picea engelmannii (assembly GCA_009831015.1). Lineage (NCBI taxonomy): Eukaryota > Viridiplantae > Streptophyta > Pinopsida > Pinales > Pinaceae > Picea > Picea engelmannii. Next base: position 484,242 of record ML791805.1, read on the forward strand.
TGGGGTGCACCGGTGATATTTTTCAAAAAGAAGGATGGTTCCTTACGATTGTGTATAGATTATAAGGACCTGAATCGTGCTACAATGAAGAATAGGTACCCAATACCACAGATATATGATCTCTTTGATCAGATGAAGGGAACAAAATTTTTCTCAAAAATTGACCTATGATCAAGGTATCACCAGTTAAGGATTAAGGAAGGTGATATTACTAAAACTACCTTTCAAAATCGGTTCGGGCATTACGATCCGTTGTAGTACCTTTTGTTTTGACCAATGCACCAACAATTTTCGTGAGCCTCATGAACGGTGTATTCCTAAGGTACTTAGACCACTTTGTAAAAGTCTTTCTTGATGATATCCACATTTATTCCAAGAACGAAAGAGAACATGAGGAACACTTGCGAGTGGTGTTGTCACGCCTTGGAGAGAACAAATTGTATGACAAGTTGTCAAAGTGCTCTTTCTTCAAGAAAGAGATTCACTATTTAGGTCATATCATTTCAGGTGAAGGAATTTCGGTGGAATCGGAAAAGGTGAAGGCCATAATGGATTGGCCAGTGTCGAGGAATGCTCATGAGGTGACAAGCTTTATGGGGATAGTTGGTTATTATCGAAGGTTTGTGGAAGGAATCTCGAATATTGAAAAACTCATCACCACCTTGCAGTGCAAGGGGGTCAGGTATGAGTGGAAAGATGAGTGCGATAGTGCGTTCATCGAGCTTAAGAGGTTACTAATTAGTGTGCCAATTCTACAAGTGTCGGATATGGAAAAATACTTCACAGTCTAAATGGATGCCTCAAAGAAAGGATTGGGGGTCATACTAATGCAATATGGGTGAGTGATAGCGTATGCGTCAATAAATTTGAAGCAATATGAGGAGCTATATGCTACTCATGATTTAGAGTTGGTAGTTGTAATGCTAGCTTTGAAACTTTGGAGGCATTATTTAGTGGGGCGAAGCTTTGAGCTCAAAAAAGACCATGAAAGCTTAAAGCATCTCTTCACTCAAAGGGATATCAATTCTAGGCAAAGGTGATGTAGTGAGTTTATGAGTGAGTATGATTTTGGAATTTCATACATCAAGGGAAAGGATAATGTGGTCGCAGATGCCTTGAGCAGGAGACCAAATATCTTCTCCTTGGTTCCCTTAAAAGTTAATCTGAGGGAGCAAGTGTCGGGGAAAATTCTTGGAGATATTTGGTATTTAAAGGTTACTTCAACCCTCAGGAGTGGGAGGCAATTAGAGCCAAAGTATGAAGGATATAGCCTTGAAGCATATGGATTGTTAAGATATCAGGGAAGGATATACATCCCCAAGGGTGGGGATATTCGAAGCATCATACTCAAAGAACCCCATAGAGCACTTTACTGTGCCCATCCGGGTGTGAAGAAAATGTACGCAGACATGAAGAATATTTTCTTCTAGGTAGGAATGATCCATGACGAAGTCCATTTCATCGTCAAGTTCCTTGAGTTTCAACAAGTGAAGGTTGATCATCGCCACTCGGTAGGTCTCTTAGAACCGCATGATGTTCATATTTCCAAGTGGGAAATCATTTCTATGGATTTTGTTGTGGGATTTCCACTCACATTGCAAAGACACAATGCCATTATTGTGATAGTTGATAATTTGACCAAGAGTGCTCATTTTATTCCAGTTAGAGACACTTATGATGTCATTAATGTGGTACATGTTTTCATAAGTGAAGTCATCTATCTACACGGGTTACCCAAGAAGATCATTTCAGATAGGGACTCTCGATTTACCTCTAGGTCTTGGAAAAGTTTGCAGTCAGCGCTAGGGACTCAATTGAACTTGATAACAACATATCATCCTGAAATGGATGGGAAAACTCAGAGAGTAAGTCAGATTATGGAAGACATGCTTAGGATGTTTGTTATGGATAATCAAACCCATTGGGAGAAGTACCTACCTTTGGTAGAGTTCACATACAATAATAGTTTTCACAGATCCATTGGAATGTCTCCCTATGAAGCTCTATATGGAAGGCCATGCACGACATCATTGAGTTGGGAAAGGTTAGAATACCAAGTGACAATAGGGCCATAATTGATTCAAGAGATGGAGGAACAGGTGATCCAGATTAGACAACGATTAAAGGAGGTGAAGGATAGATAGAAAATTTATGATGAAGCACATAAGACTGATCAAAGTTATAAATTTGGAGATCGGGTTTTCATTCATATCAAGAATAATAAGAGTATCGTTCGGTCTGGGAAAGGGACAAAGTTGTCGCCTCGATTTATAGGACTGTTTAAAATCCAAGACAAAAATGGACCCGTTTCCTATCACCTCGTACTACCATCCCACTTGCATAAAAATCATAATGTTTTTCATGTATCTATTCTACGTTATTATGTTGCTGATGTATCTCACAAACTAAATTGGAAGCAATTGCATATCTTAGGCACAATAACCATCATCGTCGAATTATTACACATATTATACCATAGGGTCCAATAGCTCAGGAATCGTTTGGTATACCAAATTAAGGTCCAATGGGACAAGTATAGCCCATGATTTGCTACTTGGGAGGATGCAAAGACTTTACAACGAGATCACCCCTCACTTTTTTGACCACCTCAGGACTATGTTTCCCGAAGGATGGGTCTATGTAATAACCCATTTTGACTTAGACAACTAGAATTACTCATAGTCTAGTTGTATTTTTATCTTCTTATGAATTGTGGAACACTGATTACTTGACACTTTAAATTTTGGACATATGCACCTATGTGAATGTGAGTACTATGAATGTTTATCGTTGTGTGATTTTTGATGGATCATTATGCGACCTATTTCTAGTTAAAAATAAACAAATAAAAATGAATTTGAAGGATATTGGTACGTGGATACCGAGTTAATGATATGGTTGAATGCAAATACATGTTAATATTGTATGGATATGCATGAGTATGTGTTATAAATAACCTGCAAATTAAAGGGATATGAAATAACCAAGGGATGATAGTAATAAATGGTTGATGTCGTGAACATTGACCGAGAAACAATATGATATGGATCTTTGCATGTTAAATTATGTTGATTAAAATGCATTGCTATAATATGTGGGCAAGTGCAGGTTTTTCAGGTAGAGAGACTGCCTGAAAACTGAATATACGATGACAAAATCCCAAAAACATAGTGCCACTATATGGTCCATAATAGGGTGTTGACCCTAGTTCTATCAGGAGGGGTGGAGGCATTTCCCATCGTGTATCCTCTAAAACCTAGAGTCATGGGAGGATGGTGTTAGATAATGCTCCCCTAGACGTGTGATGATGATTGCCATTGGCTTGCTAGGGAAGCTTGGTCAAGGTTGTTGACACTTCCGCTTACATATTCTATTTGGAGTTAGGTCAATATAGTTGACGCTCCAGGATAGTCTAGTAGAGGAAGGATATGGATTGAAGATGGAAGTAGGTTAGGAAGGAAATATGATTATACGTAGTTGAGAGTGTGTGGAGTTTTAATCTTATAGAAAAACTACTTGATCTTCTCTTGATTTAAAAAAAAAAGTTGAACTGAATTACAATTATCTAGATAAATGTTGCTTGTACTAAATTATTATAATTGAAGGATTATGCTAATATTGTAAACGGTTGATTTTTTCTTATGAACATTAAATGCATTGGTTATTGGATTGGAAACATACAATAATCACATTAGATATATTAATTATTGCCATTAGTAGACGTGCAAGTTTTGTATGTGCTAGCTATGCATACATGCCTTGCACATGTACACTAGTATGTATGAGTGTTTTAAATTAATGATGTTGCTTATTTGATCTGAATGTATGAATCATGCAATATTAACCTTGTATTGTAAATTACTATAACTTCGGGATGAAGTTTCTTGAAGGGTGAGTGTATGTAACAACCCAATTAGATTAATTAATGATAATAATTAATTAAGTTAAATCAAGTCATTAATGTATTGAAAGTAAATTTATTTAACCATCAATCTATCTAAGTAAATTAATTATTGAAATAATTAGATTTTATCATTTTATTTATTTATTATTTTGAATTAAGCAATGTAACAAAAAAAAAGGAGGGGATTATTTTATTTTATTAAAGGTAGGTAAAGAATTGATGGAAAACGATAAGGCAGATGGGAAATTAATGAGAGAGGAGGATACAAAAGAGTGGGTTGGACTTGGAGAAGGGGGCTGGATTTTTTTTATTGGAAGGAGAAGGGGAAACTAGGGAAAGGAGAAAGGCAACAGAAATTTGGACAAGAGGAAGGGTGCACAATTTCTTTTTGGGTTTTTACTAATGGATTGGTGTTGCTAGAATTTTGGGCTCAGGGGCCAGGAAATCTGATTTCCTATAGCTAGGGAGCCGGGGAGGCTCTGTTCCTAGTTGGCTAGGAGGATTCAGTTTCATGCAGAACATCAACATGCAAGCTAAATGGAAAACTCCTTCTTAAACATGTATTTCACTAATTACTGATTTTAGTGAATTAAAGTTAAAATGCATACATGTGTCCTGAAAATGTGTTAGGTAATTTGAGATTTCACTGTTTATTATATAAGAACAAAACCAAAAATTTTATTTACTTGATGAAGACAGAAACATAATTTAGACAACAAATTTATTATTAAAACCTTGAATCCCAGGATAGGGGTTATTACATCAATTCTGGAGTCACTCTCAACAATATTGGGGATATCCATATATATTTCGTTTATAGGCATATTTTTTAGAGGAGTTGAGCTACTTCGCTCGATCAAAAATCCATTGGGGTAGGGTGGTAGCACTAGTGATTTGTGTGCCTTGATAGCTTGGTCAAGAACATTGAGCAAGAGACGAAACAAGGGGAAGGAGCCTATGAAGGAATACAAATAGGTTGAGATAAGGCAACAGGGGTGACCCAAAGTTTATAGATTAGATGGCATGTCCAATATTGGTAGCAAGCCCACCAAGGCCAAACTACAAGCTTGAGAGGCAACCAATCTGTATCACAAGCAAACGTCTCCTCATCTCAAGGAAAAAATGGAGAGAATAGAGCAACATGTGAGAGGAAAAAGTGCTCAGAGACCATTAAACCAAATTGATGATGAACTATAGAAGTGGATACCAGACATGGTCTAAGGACACTAAATAATTTAGGAAAATCAAAGTTTATTGGTGAACCGAGACCATAGTCACTTAGGCAATGGAAGAAGTGCACCTCAATCAAAAGGTCATCATGGAAAAACCAGACTCTCATGTAAAGACCATTATGAAAAAAAATGTGATTTTTGGATGAGAAGTATGAAGCTCTAGTAAAGGTACTATGGGACATAGAGGTTATGGGAAATAAACAAGACTAGAACCCTATTGTCCAAGCCACACCATCGAAACCTAATGTTGAAGGGTACCTAATGTTGAAGCCCACCATTCAGACATCAACCTAAAATTAGCCTCTGATGCATGAGACTAGGTATTCTAGCTTTATCCTTTTTCCCTTTTCACATGATAGTCAATAAAAACTCCGATAATGTTGATAAGTTAAATATGAGACATTTTATTTATAATATTCAATCGCAATGTTTATCAAACTATCTTAATTATAGTGATACTTATATTACCTTATTGTCCATAAAACCTTTAAAATGTTGAGAAAATTATAATTTAAATTTTATTATCATAAATATTTTTAAATATGTTAAAAATAAAAATTAACATTAAACCACTATAACTCTAATTTTCCAAGTAAGAGGTTATAAAGGAAAACTCTATATGTTTTTTATACTATATTTATTTAATAGAACTCTTAGCTTAAAAAAACCCACACACACACACACATATATATATATATATATAATGATCTCATATTAATAATTATAATAAATAACTTTAATTTGGTCCTAATTTTATTTATTTGATAGAACTCTTAGCTTAAAAAAACCCCACATACATATATATAAAATGATCTCATATTAATAATTATAATAAATAACTTTAATTTGGTCCTAATTTTCCAAGTAATAAGTTATAATGACAAACTCTATATGTTTTTGTATACTATATTTATCTAATATAACTCTTACCTTAAAAAAATTATATATATAATAACTTTAATTTTACAGGTCCTAATTTTCCAAGTAATAGGTTATAT
>ML791805.1:515967-545933 GCA_009831015.1 Picea engelmannii
ATTATTATCCAACAAATGAAGGGATACAACCTACAACAAAACCCGCTGTAACTTCCTCTTCTTTCTCTCACAGTCTCCTCTCTCAGAATACAATATTCATCATCAACCATAGCCGCAATACATTTCCCTCATAAAAGAGGGTTGCCTTCTAAGGCAAAAAACCCTAACATAATCTCTACCATTAGATCTGCGACCTTATAATGAATGGTCCATATTTACAATGAAATTACAATATACTTTTATAAGGAAATTTTGTTTCGGGGGCTTCGCCCCCAAACCCCCGCTTACCCCCAGACCCCGCAGAGGGGGTACCCCCCCTCTGCACTCCCCCGCATGGAAGAGTGTACATACTTCTGGGGTGTAAATACTTCATGGGTATAAACACGGTTGAAAGTAAAAGATCTATAAATCAAGAAGATAATCAGGCTCCACAACCAACAGAGGGCTCACCATAAGTATCAATAAAATCATACGGGTCTTCAACAACTTGCTTTGACCACTCATTAGCATCATCAACAAATAAAAATGTGTCATAAATAGGTTTAACATGGTCAAAATTGACTTCTTCATTTTCATAATCAACTTCGCCATCGTATGCGTGCGGATAAGAGGCTCGAAATGAAATATGATCTTGGGATTGAGTTTTTCTATAAGGTTTAAGAAGGGTGGTATTTGGAGTGTGGGAGGTGGGTTGATCATTAAGCATCATGATATGATCATGATCCTATTCACATCCAATGTCTTGACAAAAAATAGTGAAGTCATTATAATTAGACTCTAGGAAAGAGGGATCCAGAGGTATTTCAAGGTAGGAACAATTTGAAGATTGATATTCAATGGAGAATATGTGATCCTGTAAATTCTTGATGATGGAGATTAAGGAAGACAAATCTTTGTGTGAATCATGAATACCAAAGTAGAAACATGTTCTATGGATTTTCTCTTCAAAGTCAAGGCAAGTGCTTAAAGCTATCTCTAGGCTTTGAACATCCTTTTCTTCTAACTGCCATCGATAAAGAGGAGGTAGAAGTTCATAATAATGCAAGAGGGCATCCAGGTTGGTAGGGCGAATGGACATAGAAATTGAATTATATAACTTTATAAACCTAAGGTTAAATTCAAGAATTATTTCATTATCTTTCATATGCAAATGATTAAATATCTTAAGGTGCTCATAAGGATTATCCAAACTCCCGAAGGTAGAAGTAAACCAATAGGAAAGTTCAAACCATGTCGAGATGCATTCATCAAGTAGGTTGGAAAATTGAGAAGCAACATTACCCTGAAGGGAGTTCGTGAACAAAAGCATGCAATTACCATTATCATTAACTCCAAGGATGATACAAGCATTTGAAAATTCACGAAGATGTTCAACCACTGTAATAGTTCCATCACCGTGAAATAAGGGAAAATGTTGCTTGAATTTGTGAGGTAAGGGATTAGCCGGGTGAGCAAACTTCAAGGGGGTGGGCACAAACCATGGGGAATTATTTAGGTCTTCTTCAAATTCAAAAATACCATACTTGAGAATAAACTTCCCAGGGTTAGTAGTTGAAACCACAGGGTTACAGCCACTTGACATACTTCCAATCAGTTGAGACATTGAGGTCTAGAAAAGATAAATGTAAGTTTGAAAGAATTAAAACAAAACTAGGAAAAAACCATTGAACGATCCTCCCCAGTATGGTCGCCAAATAAATGTTGAGGAAAAGGTATGGAGAACCTTACTCAAGCATTTTCGGTTCTTACCTGGCTAGTACAAGATAGTTGGGAATGTCACCCGGGGTTTATAGCCTCAAAAAATTCACTCAATCCACAAGTATCAATTACAAAGGATCAAGGTTGATTTTATGATTTATATTTGTAACAATGCAAAAATAAAAATTTCAATAAAGCTAGGCGAATGTATACAGATTTTACATTGAAGTAAACATGGAGATAAAAGTGAAAGGAATAACCAAGTCATGAAAAAACATGCATGAGACAGAACAATAATCTGATTTTAGTTCATTTTGAGATACAAAAATGTATTTCTCTTTTACAAACCCCTGCGAGGGTATGGACCAAAGTCAGATTTAGAAGTCTTCGATGGGCACCATAAAAAAAGACCCTGACAGTGAAATAAAACTGAAACTAATGATCTAGATCAGCTTGCCACAAAATTCTACCACTTGACTCTGCAAGATATTCTTTATCAGCCATGAAAATTAATTTATAAACAAACAAGAATACACACACTATCAAGGATAAATCAAACACCTTTAAAACAAGATGTTGAAATGTATGATTCAGTTTTGAATCATGTTGCCTTCAATAAGACCATGTTCTCATCAAGAGGATTAGGCTTTCAAGTAAACTCAGAAATGAATGAAAACCAAATCTATCTCACTAACTCGAGATAAAACCTTAGTGTTGTAGTTCTCCTCCTAATCTCTCCCCTTTTATCTCTTCATTTGATTAAGCTTTCATTCTCTCTCAATAAGTTATGGTAGTTGAACTACCTTTCTTTAGTTAAGTCAAATTAACTTAACTAATTAGTTTGAGACAAATAAATAATAATAACATATAAATAAGGGTATTTAAATAATAACTAAATAGGTGGGACCCCTTGTGACTCCCAATTATTTCATTTTATACTTATCTGACATAACAAATATTCAAATAATTTAATTCAAAAATATATATTTGTAACTCTCGCTTCATATATATATGCTCAAATGATAAATACTAACAGAATGTAATATAATCATGTCCCCAAAAAGCATTATATCCAAGTTGTCCAATAAAAAATACTCAAATGAATGTTGTTGTCCAAAACAGTGTCAAATATATGTTTGTTGTTCAAAACTTTATCAAAATAAAATAAATATTGTATTCAACATATAAAACATCCTCAATCATCAAAATCCATATTTACTATGTGAGGCAATAGGTCTCTTCTTGCTATTGTCCCCTTCCTTTGTTACTTCTACCATTACTGCCCATGCTGGAAAAAAAACTCATCTTGAAGCAAATATTCAATGAATCATGAAAAATTCTTAATAATCCATACATGAAACTCCACTTAAATAAATCAATATTTGGTTCTATTATTTACTACAAGGCACATGCAATCCATCCATAAAACTTTTATCAATTAATTTCCATACGAACAGGGGGTTGATAGGGTCATTGGGAGTATGGTGGGTTTGTATTGTGCATAAAATGATATCATGGAGGGGGAGAGATACATGAATATTTTTCAAGCAATCATAAAAGCAATCAAACTATGTGTATAACTAACTCCCAAAACACCAATCCTCCATATCCATTTCTCATATTTTCAAACATATTTTTCCCAAAAAATGAGTAATAATAGAACATGCAGTGTAAAAGTGTAAGTGGGATAATGAGGGGAGTGTAGCGTGCATAAAATGGTATAATGGAAGGGACTCCAATGGTTACTATTCTATCATTATCCATACTAAACAATGCCATCTTCAAAATCAAATTAAAATTCCAAATCCTTTACTGTTTAAAAATTGAAATTCAACACTCTGTTTCCAAAATTCTATAACTGGTGTTTCACTTCAAAGTTGTTCATTTTGCATTTAGAAATTGCATTACACAAGAATATTTTCATAATGTATTTCCCAAGAAACACTCAACAATGATAACACATTGATAACACAACTTGCGTACAATAGAGTCAAGGAGACATAGTATTCCAAAAATTACAACCAACAGTTGAAGAATGGACAGACTGAGATCCACAACATTACCATCAGTACTCTTTTAACCACTATAGAGTTTCACGAAGTGGAATCAAAATGGATACATGTGTATAACAAAATTCCAAACTAAGATTTCAAATAACAAAGCCTCTGGAGTTATTTTTTATTAAGGTTCGCAAAAACTCATTCCACGCATATATATTTCATCCACAGAGATACTCTTTTCACATAAAAATCGAACACCTCGAGCCTGCTAACACAACATGTTGTATATCTTAAACAATGTTTTGCAACACTGTCATCACCTCAACATTGCCACATGACATACTGTATTTAAAAAAAAAAAAGCGGGCTTAGCATTATTTCTAACATTGCACAATAAACCTCGACAAAACCCATGACTAAAAGAGCACGAACAGTGCCCTTTTGTTTTAATGTTGGGTTGGCCACCCTTGCACCGTTATTTGAATACAAGGTTCGATACACCAATCAACAACAATGATGAGGTATGGGAGGATGAGATGACCAATAGTTTGAGGGTTTGGTCAAAGGAATATCTTCAATAGTCTAGCACCACCATAAGTTTCCACAATCATATTTACAGAGCTTATACAAGGGCGCGAGCATGATAGCCATGAAAGCCACACAATTAAATGATAGGCAAAGTCTAAAAATAATCCAAAGGATGTGAACAATGGTACCATTTTTATCATACATAGAGGAACCACCAAAGAAAACAAAAGGCAAGGAAGGCCCAAAAACTTCCAAACAATATATTTTTCACAGGTAAAGCAATGAAGAAAGTATAGTTTTATCAATAGTATTGGACACCCACACCATTTTTAACTGCAAATAATTCACATATAAATGCCACAGAGACCAAGTTTTCAATAATCCATACACATTTGAAAATCCCATATATCGTAAACTTTGGAAATGCACAGACAATGAGAAAACTCAAGAGCCAACTTTTGACTTAATTAAAGAGCAACGCAAAAATTTCATGGATGGAGCAGCAAGAACCCTCATACCTGGGTGTAAAATTTCCAAGGGGAATTGACCAAGTATGAAAACCTCTTCCACGACCGAACAAAGAGGAGCAACAACAACCAAAAAAAGACCAAATGTGAAATGGAAAGGGTGGCATCCTCGAGGTAGGTTAGAGCGATGTGCAATTACTGCACGTCATATCTACACTTACACCTTCAACCATAGCCAGTACGATCAAGCTTGCCATACAACACATAACCCATTAACAATTAATTGCAAGCTTGATACACCACCATTTTCCTAAGTCTCAAACTTAACAAATGCGCCAACCTTTGTTTAAAACTCCAATGTGACATATATTAAAGCTTGTTAGGGATACCATGTCCCAATTTTTAAACTTCCAATTTAAACAATGTGCACAACCCTTGTAACATGAAATCAAGGTAATCACCACACCACATATCACATACAACTTGAAACATGGAGTTTAGATCTTTTATCAAACTAAATGCATCATAGTAACACTTATGAGGGTTATATAAAGACAACATCATTTCTCCTTTAGTCACATTTCCTATAACATCTCGTGATCAATTTTCGATAGTGATTTAATAGTAAATAAATTGTAGAGTTCGTATCGCAACCAAGTCATAAGCACATAAAACATAAGTGTCGTCTTTTCGTCATAGTCACACATGGGTCCCACCTATTAGTATCTTATTAAATATAAATAAATAATAAGGTTTTGCAACCATTTGCAAGTAGGTACCCTACGTTGCGCTTTTGGGAGTCAACACCAACATGTCATCAAGGGAAGAAAGAAGGGCTGCGTAGGGAGAATGGCTAAATGGGAAAGTTGAGGCTAAAATGTAGAGCAAGATGCAAAACTTGGGCAATAAGAGGGAAAGGATTTTAGCATAGTTTTCTTATTCTCTTGTTCATATGTCTAAATGACTCCCCAAGATCTCTTTCTATATGATAAAAATATGGTTATTCGTTTTAGGGATGGGCTACAAGGGGTAAAATGGTTAGGAAACCCTCCATAGCTCATAAACTCAGCCAAAATACGTGCAATTTTATATTTTTTACAACTTTTGGAGGTAAATGTATGCTACTTAGCATGCATCAAGCGTATGTACGTAGGATAACTAGCATGTGACATGCGTGTGTACAAAGGATAATAGTGCAGCAAGGTGTGTACACTATCCAAAAAGTGGTTTTTTAGAAGGAAACCTCAGTAGTATGTTTGGAAAAGTATGCAAATGGATGGGCCAATGTCTTGGATGCATAGATGTGTCATTTTTGGACTATAACACTGAGTTTTTACCTTCATTCACAATTTTCCATATCATCACTCTCATTTTTATTCTTCCCTGCGACAAGAGTATTATTTGAGGTTGAATTATCTTTAACTTTGTAAACTCAATATGGGACATATGGTAAGGCATGATTCAATTGGAATTGAAATCATTGATGCTTACCCAAAATGTCTATGATTTCAAAAATATTGGATTGTTGTCTTTCTTGTAGAAGTTTCAAGGGTATGATAATCAAGTGACGAAATCCTTTGTTGAGACCTTTGATGGCACGCAGGCTTGAACTGGAGACCTCCAATTACAGTTGTCTAAATTCTTCATTGCATGAGATACAAGGTTGCCTCAAGGTAGAGAGAGATGGTTTAAGAACTAGAAGATAAAGAGGGAGATTTGGAAACAATTTCTCAATTAGGTTCCAGCACAGGCGACAAATTGGAATAAAGGTATGCCCACTTCATCATTTTAAAAGAAATGGAGAGATATTTGGTTTATACTTCGGAAATATGTGACCTATGAAGGAAAGTATGGGCTTGTGTTTTATTATCATCTTCGATTACTCATGCATTTTATAAAAGGGAACGATATAGATATGTCATTTTACTCACTGAATAGCCTAAATAAAATGGCATTAACGATCTAGCATAGTCCTAGGAGTTTGGAGAGGAGTCTATTTCATTTTGGGCTAGTTAAAATATTAGTCGAAGCCCTATTGCAGGAGAAAAATGATAATTGGGCACAATTCTTGGTAAGAAATCATTTTTTAGAGGCACCTACGCAGGAAGAAGACAAAGGATCAAAATGAAAGGGTGTCAAAATAAGGGTTTATGAAGCAGAGCCGAATGTTTCCAAGTTGAAAATCTTGGAAACATAGCCCAAGATTCTCAAATTGGAGAATGTAGAGCCAGAGAAGAGTGAAGAACCAAAAACAAAAAAAAAAAGAAAATAGAGGACAGAGAAGGAGGTCAGGGTTTCGAACCCTAAACCAAGAAGATCTAAAGGGAAACCCTAGGGAAAAACAAAAGAGAAAATTGACAAACTTGAGACTAGAGGTTTGAAGCCATAAAATGGCATATTCACAACAAATAAGGATAAATCAAGAATAAAATATTGAATATAAAGTTGAATGAGGAGAAAAGAAATATAGATGCATCACCTTCTGGGATGAATATTTTGATAGATGCTACATAGAGAATATAAGAGAAAAGGGTCAACAATTTTGAATTTTTGATGGACAACAGTTAATGTTTGGAGGAGTAGAGTACATTTTTTATTGCATGAGGACATGAAACATCTTCCTTGTGGGGGAGATGTTAGGTCCTCAAATCATACTCTTTTTTTCACTTTCCTATCATAATTTCCCTTCAAAACCTATACTTATGCACCAACTTACACTCTATTTTACCCTTTTTCCATGATTTTCCTTCTTAGCTACAGAATTAGTTTATTAAATAATATCCAAGGTAATTGTTCATTCTAAGCATATTTCTATTCTTCCTTATGCAATTTCGTTTAACTAGTTATTACTTTTAATGAGTCGCTACAGAATCTCTGATTCTGTAGCAACTCAAATATATTTATGTAGCCACTAAGTTGTTTTTGTAGAAGAATCACTAAAATAAGGACACCATAACACTTCCTTATTCCACAAGCAAGTCCATGTACAACAATTGAGAACCATGTCTAGGAAGTTACTTTAGAAAATGGGGAAAACGTTTTTAGCATTGAAGATATTTGAGAGACAACCCATTATCATTTTAAAAACTTGTAAGGACCCTTTTCTTGATGAATAAGTTTCTTAGGTAATGATCAATGCAATCCCATGTTTAGTATTGGATGAGGATAATCAAGGTTTGGTATGTTGAATAGAGGAAGAAGAAATTATTAAATCAATATGGGTCTAGAACAGGATAAGGCTCCAAGTCTAGACAACCTCTCCATTCACTTTTATTAGGTATAATAGGATATTATAAGACACAATATCCATCACATGCTGAATTGATCCGATTAGCGCCACCATTTTTTTTTCCAGTTAGAGTCGGTTTTCAATCGGGCTATGGCCCATGTGTCCAAACATGTGAAGTTAGGTACATAACAGTGAAGGGGTCGAAGTCAGCAAGTGGTTGGTTGGCCCTTGGAAGCAGGAAGGGATGTTAGAGTTGAAACATACGTGAATGGTACGGGCATGTGTTCCCAGAAAGTCGGGTCCTGTCAAAGTTAGTCTCTACGTGCCCCAGGTCGAGTCAAGTAATTAATGGAAGTCGCATCGACAAGTGCATAAACTATTATCAACTCATTATGAAGGTCGAGGGAATGAAAAATTACGACGTTTGTATCATGTATGCCATGCGACCCTTATTGCATGTACCTTACATGCAGGGATGTGCCATGGAAAATTTGCAATTCGATTTGAAACATCTAGTCACCATGAATTCACTGTTCCTTGTCACGATTCCTCCTTTCGCCCGATCTGTTATAAATCCTAGAGCTCTTGCACCCATGTTATTCGTGAAATCAGATTCAGGCTCTGTCTGTAAGTTTTCTCATAGGCTCGGGTCGATCGAATTCTCCATCTTGGGCATTCGTCGGAGCCACTGCGCGTAGGATAAACATTCGTCACACCATGACAACCTCTCAAAGCATAAAAAGGGTATGCGAAGTGGTAAAATCACCAGACCCGAACGCCAAAGTGATTGGGATTCATTCTCACTCACAACAGGCATCCCCAAGGATAAAAGAGGGATTTTTCCTTTACTCATGGGAACAGATACATCACACTGCACAGAAATTGGAGTGGAAGGAACTACGCAAGAAGGAAGGATAGTGGAAGCCATGTCTCACCAACAATGGATACCTCAGAGAAGGGGTAGACCAAGGAAGAACAAGGGAGTTGAGGAAACTCGAATCTCAAATGAGCTACGCGCACGACCAATCGCTGAACAATTACTTATGTGCGTCGTCCACTTAGAGCCTTTGGAAGGTACCAACCGAGAAAGTGGGAGAAGAACGAGGAGGACAGATGTCGCGGGTGCAAATAATCAAGAGATATCTCAGCAGCTGAAGCAAGCGAAGCTATCCATTTCCTAATTGTACCAAGAGAACAAAGATATGAGACAACAGCCGGCGACAAAGACCACATAAGCATCAACAACACAAGGATGCAAAGGGAACGTGACGTGGCTAAAAATATAGCTCGGGGTGGTGCAAGATACGATTGTACAGTTGTGCAAAGCTCAATGACTTGCGGAACAAAGGTATGCCAAACACTCTAGATAATGTGAAGCAGCTGAAGAGATATCCCACATAGCACTCGCCAATGAGTAGAAGAAACAAGATTAGCTGAGTTCGTTCCTGTATTCACAAACATACGACAAATATTGATAATTTTGAAGGAGACCATTGCCCAAGACATTTTCCACTTTAACAACAGTCGCAATTGTCTACAACCATTTTCCGCACACACTTCCCCCAACAAATGAGCGCGCAATAGAAAAATAAAGTTGTTACAGCAGACAGCGGGACTCTGACAGACACTTGTCCATCTGGATACCTGATCGACGACCGAATCCCCATGGCAGATTATAACGATAATGATGTAGCCAAATGTGCCTTTGTCTATTTTTGGAAAACGTCATGTGAAGATTTTTGTAACGTAGAACAGTCAGTGCCCGAGTTTGTAGAGATAACAGTTAGAAAGGTAGGGTAGCCCAAGCGACGCCCTCGCTTATATATTTGATCTTTTCGATGTAAGCCAGGTTGGTTGGCAAAATTGGTATAAACAATATCTATTGTATGTAATTTGAGTTCGACCAAAACTCAATGCAAAAGTCATGTAAATTTGATGAAAAGATTCTAATTATAGCAGTTGGATGTATTTTTTTCCCTTTATTGCGTATGTGCTTCCTGTTATCTTTATTCATATCTTTTGTTGTCTAATTCAGAATGAATTTTTGAACCTATGGATTCGCTGCACAACGCCCCTTGTTCACGCCATTTAGACAAAACTTTTTTCTTCTAAAAGTTAACTCTAAATTCACCTGTAGCAGTGCTCCGACTTACTTCCTGTAATTTCTCTCTATCACACATTTCTACTTTTCACTGAATATTGTTGCTCGCTTAGCCTTTATCCTCTCAACGTTCAGTCGCCGAGTCATTTGTTTCCATTGTTTCCTTGAATCAACTCCATAGCCCAAAGTCATATTGTATTGCGCCAATATAACCAAAACCAATTATATCAAAGGTGTTAAATCTAGCCATTGCTTCAAAGACATATCCCGCGCGGAGACAGAGTCTCCTAAGAGAGCCCTCTCCAGGTCCGAAAGTCTAGTTTCGGGCCTCAAAGTGCTAATAGATCTTGCATAAAAGGTTAAACTAGGGGGATTCAAATATTTCTTCCTAGTGTTAGTTCATAAAGAAAATAATCCTTCCACCTTTAATAGAGTCTGACCAATATCATTGTGTAATGCCTCTTACAATATACTAGAAAAAATAACAACAAATAGGCTCATTTCCCTACTCTCATATCTTATATTAGAAAATAAAAGGGGATTAAATTGTACAAAAATGTTAAATAATACTGATCCCAGTGGATATCGGTGGCCACCCACATCTTCCACTTACTCACAACAATTCTCTCACTTGGGAGTTTTCCATAGTTTTTTCGGGTCCTAAATTTATGGGGTTGTTTTGAGATCCTAAAAAATGTTTTTTTTTTCCATAGGAATCTTATGCACATTCATGGGCCTACTACTAGATGTATTTCTCGGTTAGATATTTCTAAAAGTTTATCACAAACCCCAAATGGAGATTGTATGTAAAATTTGCACCCCCTGGAAAGTTGACGTATTAATTAAACACGTACGGACCCAGAACCCTTTTGTCACTTCATCTCCTAGGGTTAGGCTTTTGATTTTTAGTGTTTCATCCTTTTGGGGATTTTCATAAAAATTCTCCTTAGCCTCTTTGTAGTGGGAAGATTACGAATGAGCATAACCGGCACATCTCTTCTTAGAGATAAGCTACCACAATTCTAGATAGTTATGTAACTCTACATCTTATAGTATTTTCTAGTTTCCATTAATCAATTGAATTTTTGTTCAGTTGTAATACTATGTTCTTTGTGATATGTTTGTGTAAACATTCTTTGTTATGTTTATTCTTTCATTTTGTTCTCTAATAAATATGAATCAGTGGTATCAGAGAAATTTGTTCTTTGTTCTTTCTCTATGCATGTCCTTGATTAGGTCAGGGTATAAGGTGTAGGGTCTTGAATTAGTTGAGCTTGGGAAATACTACTCTTTTTGGTGCAAGAAACCTCCCATGACAAAAGAAAAGAGATATGATGGAGAAGGAGATCCTATCAAGATGTTTATCTAGGAATCCCTCGTGTGACATAGGAAAGAGATGATGGATAATTTCACCCAAATCCTTCGATGACTATGGGAAATGACAGGGGGACCTTCCACAAATAGTCACTTTGGAGGTATAACACCCTTCAAGTTATAAGTTAACTTTGATATCCCTTTATTTAAAGGTAAAATAGATGTTGATGCCTTGGAAAAGTAGTCAATTTTTCTAGAGGTTTATTTCTTTGTCCACATTTTTTCCAATAAGGAGAATATCACCTTTTTTATCCTTAAGGTTGTTCCCCATGTCAAATATTGGTGGGAGAATTATTGTGAGAAACGATCTCTAGAGGAGTCCATAATGTTTGGGTCCAAACCCACCTAGGCATATTTGTTTTACGCCCTCAAGGAGCAATACTACCCCATTGGAAACCATAATGACTAGTACGCGAGATGGATAACGTTGCATTACGAGAGGGACCCAACAATTACATAGTACACTAATATATTTCATACCTTGTGTACAAAGATGGGTATCAAAGACGTTGAGTGGCACCTGGTTATAAACTATTGTAGTGGCCTACATAGGTACATCCCAACATATATGGAATTCTTGGAAATCTCATCACTAGGAGATGCTTATTGATATGTTATCAATATCAAGAAAACATTTTAATAAAAATAATAAGTGGGAGTTTGGGTCTGCAAATCTATTGCAACATAAGTATGGTAAAGGAAACCTTGGCTCATAGAACAAAGGACAAAGTAACGATAACCAACCTCAAGATAACCAATCTAATCCACAAGCAAAGAAAGAAAATGGGAAGATGAAGAAGGACATTGAGAAATGGTGCGAGCTCCAAAAAATGTTGGAAATATTGTTCTCATTGTCATCAAGGATAGGGGAGGCTACAGATGTCCAAGATAAATATTACAGGCCTATAGATTTCCAAGATAAATATAGCAAGGTGAAGATTTTTGAAAGTATTAGTTTTTGTCAGTTTGGATGCCCTATATTTGAATACATTTTAACCCTAAATACCTAGTTCAAATGAGAGAATGAGTTATATGGTTGGAAATATTATTCTGATAACTTTCCAACTGTATATGGAATTCCCTATAAATCCCTAGGAATGAGGAGATATGAATTTTTCCATCCAACAACCCAGCCATAAACGTGAGTTCAACTCATTTAGTCTTTACAAGTCGACCCTGAAAGTGGGGACAAAATTACTATAAATACAAGATAGATGTGTGCATTTGTAGGGAAACCAAGAAAGATATCAAGTCTGAGGTATGCATAAGTGATTTGAGGAATTAAAGGTGTTGGGGTGTCTTTTTGGTGTCCAACAGAAGTCAAATGGATTTTCTTGGAGTCTTTCTAAATAATTTATTGATCATATTGGGGTGGTTTGCAGAATTCTGACGATGTTCTCTTTACCCAAAAACTCATAAATTGATGATTAGTTTGTTAAATAGTGAGATGTCACAACAGAAAATAAAAGAACTCAAATTACATATAGATAACATACTTGTGTTTCATCTTTAAGTTCCCTTCAAGCCAATGAAAACTGTTTTCTCCATCTCAAATATCAAAATCACATGTACAATGACTCACATATGCCAATTTAATGAATTGTCTTAAATTCCATTACTCAAAACAAGAAAGTAACTTCACCATTAAATCCTTGCAAAATTCTGAGAAATTTGACTAAAAAGTTGACCAATTTCCAAATTGGCTTATTTCCACCCTCTTCGGCACGCAAAACAACAGATTAAATGCTCATTAATGGAAAAATGAGATAAGACTTTTACAAATGACCTCAAATCACGAAATAGACCTCAAACTTATGATCCTTGCAAAAAAATGTGAATATTGAGTATAACGTTTCCTAGGTGCTACCATTATACCTCATCGCACACTTTACGAGACAACATATTTAACCTCTTCTTAAAACGAAAATTGAGACATACATACAACCTTGAAATTTGTACCTTGTCTTGGAAACTATTCCACCTCAGGATTTGTGCAAACCTGTGTCTCGAGATATGTGCAATGTGTTGAGATTCATACCCAATATATAGGGCACGAGTCTAACTCCCTTGTCGAATCCTGTTAAATGTGGGAGGTTTCACGTATCGATTGAGCCTCCTTCTAAAATGGAATAGGTCATGGGTTATATTCCCCGCAACCCTTGGCATATTCATTTGTATATTTTATATATAGTATATAGTTTTAGACTATATACTATATATATTATATATGTGTGTTTAAACATAACTCCTAAGCGAATATTGGATATGGTTTTAAACCATATGGTATATGGTAAGACCTTCGTGCTATGATATGGTGGTTACATGGTATACAACGAAAACCAAAGGCTAAGGGTCGTCGCCCATTTGAACCTTTACACTAATTTAAATATTATGTTTGACGTTTATAGGTTAAGTCACATATGAGGGCACATTGGTAGTGAGGGATATGTTAAGTCTTGGGATATTATGGAGGTCACGAGTTCGACCCATGTTGACTCCATATTTTTAGCATACATTAACCAATATTGGCCAATGGGAGGCTACCATGTGGCAACCTCTCATTGTCTCTCCAATGCCACTTGTCAACCTGTAACTGGGCCACCTAGACGTATGATATTCCTAGTCAGGTGTCAATGACCATGTGCCATGTGTCTCCCTTACAGGGGTCACACATGTCACCTATTTTTTCCCATGTACTTTGACATTTGAATTTTACTACATTTGACTGAACTTTGACCGCTTATAATTTTTGCATACAAACTTTGTTTGACTTGTCATTTGCACCATTGGAAACCTGAAAAAGATCTCTACATAATGATGTTGTTTTTGGGATGATTCGAGACAGTCATATTTTGAGCATTTATGGTGTTGGATTACTGAGGGGAGGGGGGGGGGTGAATCAATAATAGAGCAATTTAATCCTTTTTAACCATATAATCCAAGTGTTATATCAATGTAGCATTATCATCCAATAATTGCAGAGTAAATAAGCAATGAACAAATGAACAATCATACATATACACAGTACACTAGTGTTTTATGTGGAAACCCAAAGCGAGAGAAAACCACATAATGCTTTTTCTTATATGTATTAAAGAATTACATTCATTGGAAGCACCAACTTCCTTTGTTTTCCAGCTGCAACTAGAAGGAGGCTCCAACCCCCTAGTTTCTTAGGCTACAACCTGAGGGAAGATCCAACTCCCCAATTCTATGGCTACAACCAGAAGGAGGCTACAACCCCCTATGTTCTCCGGCTACAACCACCTGTCCTTGCCACGTCCAAATGCCCTGAAGTAGAAGGAGAATGATGGAACCACTGTCACACTATCACTGTGAGATATATCGCTGTAAATATGTACCAATAAACATGAACCATGCATCAACCTGTAATCAACCTGTACCTCAACCTGTAATCAACTTGTACCATAAACAAGTGCATCAACCATGCACCAACCTGTAATCAACCTGTACCATAAACAAGTGAAACCAACCATGTATCAAGTATGTACCAATCGTGTGTCAACTACTCATCAACTATGACTCATCAATATGTACCAACATCATCAACTATACACCTCATGTATGTGCCAACTCATCAACTGCTTGTCTCAATCATGTACCCAACATGTACCTTAACCAAAAGCCCTCATCAATTTCATCATCCAAATATGATTTGTAACTCTGTAATAGACCTAGCTTATATGATCACATACCTGCAAACCTTCCTTAACTTTAAGAACAAAAGACTAGCATTTTCATCAAACTTTTCTTTAGTCTCACATGACTAGTTTTGGATTAGTCAACAACCCTAACTTGAAATAATAATAACTTTGTACCTGTAATGAATAAAGATATGAAACTGATACACAATGTTATTCAATTTTTTTAATGCAATTCCTCCAGGTTTCACTACTTGGAACCTCTCAGAAAAGGAGTTATAGCAAAAATGACATACCTTGTTGAATTCTGGCTTATTCTAGAGAGCGACCTTGTAGAGCGTGCCCCGCACGAAATATTTGTTGAATTGATATGAAAATGTTACACAGAATACTACAGACTATACTCTAACCAACACATTTGGTCTTATGGAATTTGGATCTGTTATGAAGAATTTATGACATTTTTACCCGAAACACCTTAGAAAACATCATCAAAAGAATTTATCCTTCCTTGAATTGTGGCCTTCTTTTCTTCACCTTCCCTCAGAAATTTGGCTTAGATATCCTTTGGTTACCTCAGATACCTATAGATATTCAATATGCTTAAGTTTTATATAAAATGAGAGAGCCTTGCCTCTTATTTATACTCTCGAAGTAGCTTCCTTAAAAACATCTTCTAGGTCACTTTGCCCACTTTCCTTATTTTAAGGTTAACCCACTTCTAATTTCACCATTAAATTTATTATTTAAATAATTTATTTTGTATTCACTTTGAATTATAGTACACTCATCACTTCACTTTATTATTTACCTTCTAAAATCTCTTAAACCACTTTGACTACTTTGACCTTTTGGGGCTTCTAGATGACATGTGAGGGTCCTCCAACTTCGTACGACCATAACTCTCAAACCGTGAGGAGTTATGTGAATTTCCACATACCACCATAAATGTCATGATATGTACTATCCATTTAGAATAGTATTACCTAAAAATATATCAAAACTCATACCATTATCCATCAAACAAATTTGGGTCCATTACCCAAACCTGGGTTCTCCAACTTCTCATGGCCATAACTCTCTAACCATGAGGAGTTATGTGACATTCCACATACCACTGGAAATGGAATGACAAGAATTATAAATCTAGGACAACTTCACTGAAAAATTCGCTGAAATTCATCTCATTATTCCACAAATAAGCATGGGTTCTCTAACCTTACTTATAGGATAACTCAATCCACAAAGCATCGTCCCGTGAGGGCTTTCACCATAAGGGGACCACTTTGGAGTTCATCCATTTGTACTTATTATCAACCATGACAAGACAATAATGAGTCATCAAACAAACTTAGGTCCATTACCCAGAACTTTGTGGTACCGGGATTTCTTCAAGGGTTGACATCAATGAAAACTAACCTTAATCAACAATCCCCCCCTTTGGCAAAAATGGCAACACTCTGATGCAATACTGAAATCATATCAGTCATGCTCGCCTTGGAACCATGCCTCTGTCCTCTGTATCTGATAAATATCTCCCCCTTTGTCATCAATGGAAAAGGTATCTTTCCATCCGGGGTTGCTCCCCTTGACTGAATTGTCCTCTTATGGTGCTTCCTCGTGTACATCTAAGACATATAAGATAAGCATTCAAAAAAGAATTCATTTTGGAGTAGAAATAACTCCAAGTCTCTGGCGAAGATATTCAAAGGCTTCCCGTGGAAGTGGTTTTGTAAAGATGTTTTCCACTTGTTATTTTGTGCCCACATACTCAACTTTGTTGTTCTTTTCTACAACCTACTCTCGTAGAAAGTGATACTTAATTGGAATGTGCTTCGTCTTGGAGTGCATCAACGGGTTCTTCGAGATACTGATGGCGATTGTATTATCACAATAGATTGGAATGGGATCATCATACTCAACCTATATATCTGTCAGAGTTTGTTTCATCCAAAGAGCTTGTGTACAACATGATGCTGCTGCAATATACTCTGCCTTGGATGTAGATAAAGATACTGATGATTGTTTCTTTCTTAGCCATGATACTAAACACTCACCCAAGTAGAATGTTGATTCACTGGTGCTTCGTTGGTCATCAATACAACCTACCCAATCTGCATCTGTGTAGGAAATAAGTGATAGATCCTTTTCTTTTGGATAACATAATCCAAACTCTTCTGTTCCTTTAAGATATCTAAAAATCCTCTTCACTGCTAACACATGTGACTCCTTTGGTGATGCTTGAAATCGTGCCACTTGTCCAACTGTCTGCATTACATCTGGTATGGATGTTGTCACATATAGTAGGCTGTGTTGAAAAGTCAACAATTAATGTGTGTCTAATTTTTTTTTCCCTTAAATAAATTGGACAATAAATATTAATCTATTATCTCATAATTACTTGAAAATAGTTAACTGAAATGGAAAATCAGTTAGCTATAGGAAATTCGAGTTCAAAGGTTGACTGGTTGGACAAGGAAGTCGAATTAGCTGTAACTAAGTGACTTGAAGTTGTAACAGAGTTATAAGTGTAGTTATGTGAGTTGTGAAGTAGTTTAACTCAGTTAAGTGAGTTAAGCTCAATTGTACTAGTTGTAACTGAACTTACACTAGTGAGAGTTCAGTGAATTAATTATTAATTAATTCACAATCAGTGATCTCACATGCAACTGAAGATTTACCACTGTTAACTACATGCATGTCAGATCCAGTGGAGACCCAGTTGAGATAATAGGTGAAAGGGATAGTTTGGCTATCAATTGTGATTTGAGTGAAGTGCACTCATGCAATCACACACACAGTGGATGTGCCCATGAGAAATGCGTAGCCTAGTAAAGAGGCATTTGAATCGTTTTGCAGGTTTTCCATTGTAGGGATTGCGCAGAAGAGGCAGGTTGTCTGGAGGTAGAGAATTGGCACATGTATTTGCTGATTTTTGTATGACAGTGTGAGACAATTGTATTGTACTGAGAGCTCTTGGATTAGATTTTTGTATGAGATTGTTTCATGATCCATGATATACATAATATATGATACTGGGGTTTTTAGCTTTATGCTTTCCTGGTTAAAAATATGTGTTATGTGCGATTGAACTTTCTTCTTGATATTGCAATTGGCGATCGTGTTTTAAATTCCACAAGAATCATAGTAGAAACGATTATGTATTTAATAGTGGCATATAATTGTTAGATTAGAAGAATCCAGACAATACATAATTTGTATTAAAATTTCTACATGGTATCAGAGCGCAGAAGATTGTAGAAGCTGAGTTTGTGATTGGATAGAGTTCGAATTTGGAGAAAGACTTTCTCGACGCTACAACTGATTCAAGATCGAAATGGATTTCAATGGCTTGAGGTTAGAGTATGCACTCGAGGGCAACTCAAACTACATTGCTTGGAAGGACAGGATGGAGGTAGTACTCGAAGACAATGGATTGAAGGAATTCATTGACAAAGATGTTCCTAAGCCAGATGCTGCAAATCTTGATGCATGGCAAAAGAAAGTGCAAAATACGAGGAGGATCCTGTTGGAGGGAGTACGAGATCACATTGTCTCAAGCCTCCACGGGAAAGTCACACCATATGCAATGTGGAAGACTTTGAAGGATCTATTCCAAAACAACAATGACCATAGGAAATTGGCTCTCAAATATAAACTTAGGAAGATCAAGATGGAGAAGGGCGACTCCATTCCAAAATATCTCATGAAGTTTGTCCAATGTCGGGATGAGCTAGGGAGTGTGGGAATAATAGTCGGTGATGATGATTTGGTGTGCTTGGCTCTCCTAGGACTTCCCAAGAATTGGTATAGTTATCAAGACTCTATCAATGGAAGGGAAAAATTGCCAGATTGGGAATGACTATGGTCGGATTTGGTGCAGGAGGAGTTCAGGCAGAACACCAGAGATGGCTCTCCATAAAATCATGATGATGAAGAGGATTGTGATTTTGCTGCCAAGGCAAGGAAAGGGAAGGGGAAGAAATTACATTCAAAATCCGAGTCTAAAGGCAAGAGGCTGGATTTTTCCAAAGTGAAGTGTTTTCACTGTCACGAACATGGGCATCTCGCTACTAACTGTCCGCAGAAGAAGAAGAACAAGAAGGCTATTGAAGCTGCAGCTGGTGAGGCCCTTACCTCACAATTTGAACTTGAATTATCCTTGATTGCATTCATGGCGTCAAGTGCATTGGGATCGGTGTGGTATTTGGATAGTGGCGCTTCCTTCCACATGACTGGAGATAAGGAGATTTTCAGTGGCTTGGGGAGAGAGATCTCAAAATGCATATTGAGATGGGAGACGATGGACGATATAGTGCGACTGGCATTGGTACCATTACCTTTCAGAGGGAGTTAGGTAAACCATTTCAATTGAAATATGTTATGCATGTTCCAGGTCTGAAGAAAAACTTGGTCTTAGTCACAATGTTGGAGGACAGAGGCTATGATATTGTTTTCATCAATGGAAAATCTTTCCTGCAACATAAATCAACGGGTCAAGTCAAGAAGATAGGGATTTGAGTTAAGAATCTCTACAGGTTGGAGGTAGATGGCTGCGCTTCCATTATGGCCAAGGCAAAAAAAGTTGTGAGTCGGGATGAGGGTGAATTATGGCACAGGCGATTGGGCCATCTTCATCATGGAGCCTTGAAAATCATGCAACAAATATCTATTGGAATTCCAATGGGAACACTTGCTCAGTTAGATCGGTGCAAGGGTTGCACCATGGGGAATTATGTAAAGTCCACCTTTCATGAAAAGGAGAACCGTGCTTCGGTGATCCTGGAGAGAATTCACACATACGTGTGTGGATCATTCTTGGTTGCTTCAACAACAAAACATAAGTATTATGTTATTTTTGTTGATGACTTTTCTCATAAATGTTGGATCCTCTTCATGCAAAAGAAGGGTCAAACATTCTCAAAGTTATGTGAGTTTAAAGCATTGGTGGAGAAAGAGTTGAGGAAGCAAGTGAAGGCTTTGAGGAGTGATAATGGTGGAGAATACATCTCTAATGAATTCAAAGACTTTTGCAGCAAATAAAGAATTTGAAGAGAACTCATAGCGCCTCATAACCCACAACAAAATGGGGTCGTGGAGAGGAAGAATAGAACTATCGTGGGTGCATCATGAGCGATGTTGCATGATTAGGGCCTACCAATGCATTTGTGGGTGGAAGCATGCAACACTGCGGTTTATGTGAAAAACCATTGTCCTCATAGAATACTTGGCATGAGTACACCTGAAGAAGCTTTCCTGGTAAGAAACCTGATGTTTCTCATTTGAAGATTTTTAGCTCATCTGTTTATGTGCATGTGACCAAGGATGCCAGGAAGAAGCTGGAACCGACTGCTGAAGTTGGGATATTTGTGGGGTACACAGAAACACCCCATAATTATCGTTTGTATTTGACTAAAAGTAAGATGACTGTTATGCGACTGGATATAAAATTCGATGAGGGGAAAGCCATGCGGTTGTCGCTTGAGAGGGAGCTAGACTTGCATGCAGAGGAGGAACTGCTGGTTCCCAAAGATGAGTCTCAAGATGTGGATCAACCACATGAGGAGGTTCATGGAGTGGAGGAATCCACTCATGCAGAGCCATCCATAAGAAATGGCAGAAAGAGCACCATGGAAGCTGATAGATTGAGACTAGATGTTGCATAGAATGTAGGAGCCCCTACTTCACAACGTAGACAGAGACAGTCTCCTGATTGATTTAATGGATACATGGCTCTCATGAGAAAATGTATTGTGACTGAGCCATCTTACTTTCAGGAAGCAGTGCAAGATCCCACTTGGGTTGATGCTATGGTGGAGGAGTATGACTCCATTGTCAAAAATAGTGCATGGGAAATTGTCCCAAGACCGGTCGACAAATCAGTGGTAGGTTCGAGATCCATCTACAAGGTAAAGAAAGATGTTGATGGGAGTGTGGAGAAATACAAGGCCAGGTTTGTGGCCCGGGGCTTCTCACAGATTGAGGGGATAGATTATGATGAGACCTTTGCACCTGTCACAAGGTACTCTTCCATAAGATCCATATTTTCACTCTTAGTGCAGATGGGCTGGCGTATTCATCAGATGGATGTAAAAACTGTGTTTCTCAATGGGATCATTGAGGAAGATGTGTACATTGAGCAACCAGAAGGTTTTGAGACCTTTGACAGGGAGTTGCATGTGTGCAAATCAAGAGAGTGTTGTATGGGCTGAATCAAGCACCTCGTGCTTGGTACACTCAGATAGACAACTATTTCACCGGACTGGGCTTCACCAAAAGTGACGCAGATGCAAAGCTATACCAAATTGTGGTGGAGGGTACGATTTTAATCATGGTTCTTTATGTTGATGATTTAATACTGACCGGTGATGAGCAACTGATACACTCATGCAAGGAGGACCTTGCAAAGGAGTTCGAAATGAAGGATTTGGGCCTTCTTCATTATTTCTTTGGATTGGAAATATGGCAGCGAGATGGTGAACTTTTTGTGTCTCAAGGAATGTATGCAAGGGAGATACTAGGTAAGTTTCACATGGAGGGATGCAAACCCATGGATACTCCTCTTCCAGGAAACTGGAGGAAAGAGGATGCTACTTCTGGAGAGGTAGTGGATGCTACTGTCTATCGACAGTTAGTGGGTTTGCTAATGTATCTAGTGAACAAAAGACCGAACATTTTCTATGCAGTTAACCAACTGAGTCAAGCAATGGTTAAGCCTACCAAGCTCTTTTGGAAGGCGGGTAAGCATGTCCTGAGATACCTGACAGGCACATATGAGTATGGATTATGGTACAAACAAACGGACGAGGTGAAGTTGCATGGCTTCATGGATGCAGTTTGGGCAGGCAGCCCAACGGATAGAAAGAGCACATCGGGGGGGATCTTTAGTATCAGATATGCAACTGTTTCTTAGTACAACAGGAAACAAAGATCTGTGGCACTCAATTCAGCAGAAGCATAATACATGGCAGAGAGACAAGCTACATGTGAGGCTATCTAGATGAGAAATATCTTGGTTGGTTTTTTTGGTTCTCATTTAGATCTAACAGTGATTCATTGTGATAATCAGAGTTGCATTAAACTCTCGATTAATCTTGTTTTTCATGATATATCTAAGAATATAGATATCTGGTATCATTATCTCATAGATTGTGTGTAGCAGAAGATCATGTTGCTTCAGTACATTCCTATGAAAGATCATCATGCAGACATTTTGACGAAGGTGCTCACCAGGAGAAAATTCGAATACCATAGAGACAGGATTGGGGTGAAGGATAATCCCTTTCTTGTTGAGAGGGAGTGTTGAAAAGTCAACAAGGAATGTGTGTCTAATTTATTTTTCCCTTAAATAAATTGGACAATAAATATTAATCTATTATCTCATAATTACTTGAAAATAGTTAACTGAAATGAAAAATTAGTTAGCTATAGGAAATTCGAGTTCAAAGGTTGACTGGTGGGACATGGAAGTCGAATTAGTTGTAACTAAGTGACTTGAAGTTGTAACATAGTTATACGTGTAGTTATGTGAGCTGTGAAGTAGTTTAACTCAGTTAAGTGAGTTAAGCTCAATTGTACTAATTGTAATTGAACTTACACTAATGAGAGTTCAGTGAATTAATTATTAATTAATTCACAATCAATGATCTCACATGCAACTGAATATTTACCACTGTTAACTACATGTATTTCAGATCCAGTGGAGACCCAGTTGAAATAATAGGTGAAAGGGATAGTTTGGCTATCAATTGTGATTTGAGTGAAGTGCACTCATGCAATCACACACATAGTGGATGTTCCCATGAGAAATGTGCAGCCTAGTAAAGAGACATTCAAATCATTTTGCAGGTTTTCTATTGTAGGGATTGCGCAGAGGAGGCATGTTGTCTAGAGGCAGAGAATTGGCACATGTATTTGTTGATTTTTGTATGACAGTGTGAGACGATTGTATTGTATTGAGAGCTCTTGGATTAGAGTTTTGTATGAGATTGTTTCATGATCCATGATATGCATAATATATGATAGTGGGGTTTTTAGCTTTATGCTTTCTCGGTAAAACATCTGTGTTATGTGTGATTGATCTTTCTTCTTGATATTGCAATTGGCAATCATCTTTTAAATTCCACAAGAATATTAGTAGAAGTGATTCTGTATTTAATAGTGGCATATAATTCTTAGATCAGGAGAATCCAGGAAATACATAATTTGTATTAAAATTTCTACAGGCTGCCAATCATTGACCTGTATTGCCTCTGATCTGCAGACTTCGAATCATCATCTTTGCTCAACTTGCAATTGGTTTGCATGGGAGTGATAACTGGTTTGCAATCTTCCATTCCAAACCTATTTAGCATTTCTCTGATATACTTGGTTTGAGAAATAAAAATTCCTTGGTTGCTTTGACATATTTGAAGTCCCAAAAAGAAGGATAGTTCTCCAAGTAACGACATTTCAAATTCATTCTACATGTCTTTTGCAAATTTCTGGCTTAGCCTATCATCATCACTACCAAAAATAATATCATCAACATAAACTTCAATTAATAAAATATTACCTTGACTTACCTTGATGTAGAGGTTGTTGTCTGCACTTCCTTTTCTAAACCCTACCTGCTGCAGATACTTATCCAGTTTGGAGTACCATGCTCTAGGGGTCTGTTTTAGACCATACAAGGCCTTATTTAATTTACACACATAATATGTGTTCTCTAACAACTAAAATCCTTCTGGTTGTTCAATGTAGACTCCTTCTTCAAGTTCCCCATTTAGAAAAGTTGATTTTACGTCCATCTGATATACTTTAACATTTTTGGAGCATGCATAGGCTAAAAGCAAACAGATTGCTTCCATTATGGCAACTAGGGCAAATGTCTCTTCAAAGTCAATTCCTTCAATATGTGCATATCCTTTACATACCAATCTAGCTTTGTTCCTTGTAACTTGTCCATCTTCATTTAATTTATTCCTGAAAACCCATTTTGTGTCGATCACATTCTTATTCTTTGGTCTTGGAACCAATTCCCAAGTGTCATTTTTCTCTATTTGATCCAATTCTTCATCCATATCCTTATTCCAAAATTCATCCTTGCTAGCTTCTTCAAAACAGCTTGGTTCAATTGTAGATAAAAGTGCTAGGTGTGTTTGTTCTAGTGAACGAATTCTTCTTCTAGTCTTAACTCCTGCATCTTTGTTTCCGATAATCTGATCTGAAGGATGATTGTTTTGTACTTGTTTACTGGGTGTCTTTGGAGACACTTGCTGAACTTTCTCTTCTATTTCTATCGAATTCTCATCATCTTCCTCTTCTACTTCCTTTTCATCTTCTACTTCTTCTTCGGAAGGATGTTCCATTGATTGATTTTATTCTTCCTTTGATTCTGGTCTGCCTGTTTCATTAATTGTTACGTTGATGCTTTCCACAATTTTGTTCAATCTCATATTGTAACACTTGTATGATTTCCTTGTACTTGAGTAACCAACAAGTACTCCTTTGTCCACACGAGAGTCAAACTTTCCCATTCTTCCATCTTCTCTTTTGATGTAGCATTTGCTTCCAAAAACTCTGAATTTCTTCACATTTGCTTGTCTTCCTTTCCATAGCTCGTAAGGAGTTTTGTCAGTGTTGTTTCTGAGCATTAATCTATTTTGAATGTGAACTGTTGTATGCACTTCATGTGTCCAAAAAATATCTGTCAATTTTGAATCCATTAGCATTATTCGAGCCATTTCCTGTACTGTCCTGTTCTTTCTTTCAACAACTCCATTCTGTTGAGGTGTCCTAGCAATAGAGAATTGCCTTTTTATTCCATGATTGTTGCAGTAGTCCATAAATTCCTTTAAGTGAATTCTCCTCCATTATCAGATCTCAAGCATTTGATTTTTAAATCCAATTCATTTTCAACCATTTCTTTGTAGATCTTGAAGTTTTCAAAATCTTCTAACTTGTTCTTAAGAAAGCAAACTGCAGTCAT
This sequence comes from Picea engelmannii, assembly GCA_009831015.1. Lineage (NCBI taxonomy): Eukaryota > Viridiplantae > Streptophyta > Pinopsida > Pinales > Pinaceae > Picea > Picea engelmannii. The sequence continues at coordinate 540,997 of ML791805.1, forward strand.
TCTTGTATAATCATCAACTAACAACATAAAGTATTTCTCACCATTTAAGCCCTTTGTTGTAGTTGGTCCAACTAGATCAATATGTACAATTTCCAGTGGTCTTGCTGTTGAATATTCCTTTGATTTAAACCTGGTCTTTCTTTGTTTTCCTTCTTGACAGTGCTTGCATAAAGTGTTGGTTGGTTTTGTGATATGGGGCATTTCTCTGACTGCTTCTCTTTTGCTGACTTTGACAAGGTTATCAAAATGTATGTGACCCATTCTTCTGTGCCATAGCCAACTTTCATCTTCCTTTCCTAGACAACATTTTTCATTTCCAATTTCACTTAACACATATATGTTGCTTGAAGTTCTTGCAACTGTAGAAATCAATTTTCCTAAACCTTCTTTTCTTATCTCACACTTTTGTGAATCGAAAGTAACTTTATGACCTTTGTCACACATTTGACTCACACTTAGAAGATTATGTTTCATATTTTCTACTAGTAGAACATTTTCTGTCTTTGCATTCTTGTTCCCCATTCAAACTGTGCCTTTTCCAATGATTTTGGCTGAATTATTATTTCCAAAGGAGATTGATCCATCTCTTTCATTTCGTAATGTAAGAAATCTATCTCTATCACCTATCATGTGTTTTGAACACCCACTGTCAACATACCAACCACTTTTCTTCTACTTAGCTTGTAGAGTGAGTGTGCATTCTTCATTGCTACACTGATCCTGCTTTCTTATCCATGTCATTTTCCGAGGTTCCTGTCTGTGACTGTTGTTATTCTGTTGCGATTCTTTAGGAGGGATTGTCATTATGAAATCTTTGGTCATGTGTCCAAAATTGTTACATTTGTAACATTCCACTTCAGTGCTCAAAGATTCAAACCTGTTGTAACTTCTTCTCTGTGTTTCACTAGGCCTTCTTCGATAATCCCTTTGTGTATGAATTTCAAAGTAGTTATTGTTCCTGTTGTTACCTCTACAATTTACAACTTTATGTCCAAAATTATTACATGCATAACATAAACCAAAAAATAAAGTTTGATACCTGGGAGTTGAATATCTTCTGAAAGGAGGTGCTCTTATGAATCCTTCTTCTTATTGAGGCCTATCTGTTGGTTGTTGATTCTGAAATCCAAATCTTCTTGGTGGAGGAGTGTCCCTGCAATCTTCCTTGTATATCTTCATATCCCCTTTGATTGTTTCTGCATAGCGTTTTGGATGTGTTTCTTTCTCTGTTGTTTTGGATCTTGATTCCCTTTCTGTCTGATTGTATCCAAGTCCGGTCTTGTCAAAATGAGATTTTTGACTGCTGATAATGTCATCCAAAACTTTTGAGCTATTTTACATATTTTTCTTTTGAATATCCTTTCTTAATGTGACAATTTATGCTTCAAAGTTTCCAATGATCATGTCCTTTTCTTCTAGTTGTTCTTTGAGTGCTTCTTCAATTCTTTTATATTCTTCTATTTGAACCTTCAATTTTGTGATCATTTGTTCTAGTTCTTGAGTGTCTTCTTTCTTGTCTAGTTTTGTTTTTAGTTTCTTTCTCTTCTTCTTTTCTCTTCTGATAACTTCTATGACACACATTAATTCTTCTCGAAACTTAACTTTCACCTCTTCAATTTCTTCTTTGAATTCTTCATATACTTCTTCTGCTTCTTCATATTCTTCTTCGGAGTCTTCTTTATCAGAGTCTTCTACTGCCATGAATAGAACTCTTTTTGTCTCACTGTCACTAACTTCATCTTCATCTGATGATGAGATGTCTTCTTTGGTGCATAATTTTTTCTTGAAAAATTTCTTTGTAGTTCTTTTGCCTTTATATGTTTGGTTTCCTTTTGAGTAACCTTCATGATTTCTCTTTTTCTTATGGGGACATTTGTTAGAAAAATGACCAATACCATCACAATTAAAACAAATTAAATGAAGCTTACCTTTATACTTACCGTTGGTTCCCTTGTTCAGTATTTTGATGAAGTTGGCCACTTCTTCATCATCTTTCGAGTCGTCACTATTGCTGCTATGTTCTTCTTGTTGCCTTTTCTTTTGCTTTGATATTTTGGATGCTTTGAAGGCTTCTTCTTTTATATCTAGATTTTCCTGTTCAGTTCTCATTTCACATGCTGTGAAGATTCCATGCAGTTCGTCCATGCTTATTGAGTTTAGATCTGATCTTTCTTCTAGTGTTGATATCTTAGGGTTAAATATCATAGTAAGAGATCTTAGTACCTTTTGAACAATTACAGATTCTTCAATTTCTTCTCCCAATCCTATGATTGCATTCACTGTTTCATCGACTCGTAAGAAGTAGGCTACAATATTCTCATCTTCCTTCATTTTTAGTTGTTCGAACTGACCTCTATAAGTTTGAAGCTTTGCTGCTTTGACTTTTGTATCTCCTTCATAAATATTTTGAAGCTTGTCCCAAATCTCTTTAGCGGATTTACAATGTGCAACTTTGGTGAATACCATATCACTGAGACCATTCAAAAGTGCATTTCTAGCTTTGGAATTATTCTCACGGAGTTTCACTTCTTTGTCATTTGTTGGTGGAACTACTGGTGTTGTGTATCCATCTACAATTGATTGCCAAACTTGAAATCCCTGTGCCTGTATATATGTCTTCATCCTTATGCTCCAAAAAACATACTTATGTCCATCAAACTGTGGTATTCCATTTTTATACAAGTTGGTACTCTCCATGATCTACCTTTCAGTGGTTAAACTGATTTCTGAAGGAACATGCTCTGATACCAATTGTTGGATTATTGAGAGGGGGGGTGAATCAGTAATAGAGCAATTTAATCCTTTTTAACCATATAATCCAAGTGCTATATCAATGTAGCATTATCATCCAATAACTGCAGAGTAAATAAACAATGAACAAATGAACAATCATACACATACACAATACCCCAGTGTTTTACGTGGAATCCCAAAGCGGGAGAAAACCACAGAATGTTTTTTCTTATATGTCTTGAAGAATTACATTAATTGGAAGCACCAACTTCTTTTGTTTTCCAGCTGCAACTGGAAGGAGGCTCCAACCCCCTAGTTTCTCAGGCTACAACTTGAGGGAAGCTCCAACTCCCCAATTCTCTAGCTACAAAAAGAAGGAGGCTACAACCCCCTATGTTCTTCGGCTACAACCACTTGTCCTTTCCCCGTCCAACCGCCCTGAAGTAGAAGTAGAATGATGGAACCACTGTCACACTATCACTGTGAGATATACCGTTGTAAACCTGTACCAATAAATCTGAACCATGCATCAACCAACATCAACATGTACCTCAACCTATAATCAACCTGTACCATAAACAAGTGCATCAACCATGCACCAACCTGTACCAAATAACCTGTACCATAAACAAGTGCAACCAACAATGTACCAAGATGTACCAATCGTGTGTCAACCACTCATCAACTATGACTCATCAATATGTACCAACATCATCAACTATACACCTCATGTATGTGCCAACTCATCAACTGCCTGTCTCAACCATGTACCCAACATGTACCTTAACCAAAATTCTGGAAACCTTCCTTAACTTTAACAACAAAAGACTAGCATTTTCATCAAACGTTTCTTTAGTCTTACATGACTAGTTTTGGATTAGTCAACAACCCTAACTTGAAATAATCAAAACTTTGTACTTGTAATGAATAAAGATCTGAAACTGATACAGAATGTTATTCAATGTTTTTTTATGTAATTTCTCTAGGTTTCACTACTTGTAACCTCTCAAAAAATGAGTTATAGCAAAAATGGCATACCTTGTTGAATTCTGTCTTATTCTAGAGAGCGACCTTGTAGAGCGTGTCTCGCACATAATATTTGTTGAATTGATCTGAAAATGTTACATAGAATACTACAGACTATACTCTAACCAACACATTTGGTCTTATGGAATTTGGATCTGTTATGAAGAAGTTATGACGTTTTTACCCGAAACACCTTATAAAGCATCATCAAAAGAATTTATCCTTCCTTGAATTTCGGCCTTCTTTTCTTCACCTTTCTTTAGAAATTCAGATTAGATATACTTTGGTTACTTCAGAAACCTATAGATATTCGATATTCTCAAGTGTGATATAAAATAAGAGAGCCTTTCCTCTTATTTATACTCTCCAAGTAGCTTCCTTAAAAACATCTTCTAGGTCACTTTGCCCACTTTCCTTATTTTAGGGTTAACCCACTTCTAATTTCACCATTAAATGTATTATTTAAATAATTTATTTTGTATTCAATTTGAATTATAGTACACTCATCACTTCACTTTATTATTTACCTTCTAAAATCTCTTAAACCACTTTGACTACTTTGACCTTTTGGGGCTTCTAGATGACATGTGAGGGTCCTCCAACTTCATACGACCATAACTCTTAGACCATGAGGAGTTATGTGACATTCTACATACCACCAGAAATGGAATGAAATGTACTATCCATATAGAATAGTATTACCTAAAAATATATCAAAACTCATACTGTTATCCATCAAACAAATTTGGGTCCATTACCCAAACCTGGGTTCTCCAACTTCTCATGGCCATAACTCTCTAACCGTGAGGATTTATGTGACGTTCCACAAACCACCAGAAATGGAATGACAAGAATTATCAATATAGGTTAGTTTCACTTACAAATTCACTAAACTTCATCTCATTATTCCACAAATAAGCATGGGTTCTCTAACCATACTTATAGGATAACTCAATCCGCAAAACGTCTTCCCGTGAGGGATTCCACCATAAGGGGACCACTTTGGAGTTCATCCATTTGTACTTATTATCAACCTGTTGACGGGAGAAACAGTCCATCCGTCAACTGGGAGAGTGGAACCGGTCCGAGGTTGTCTAAATAACCCAAGCCGTTTGGTATGGACCACCCTGACGAGTTTAACGGCTCCGTTGGCCGCTCTGAGGTCTCGTAAGGAAACC
>ML791805.1:566705-618537 GCA_009831015.1 Picea engelmannii
GGTTCAATCCTGGATACACTTTGGCTATGTACTTTGACTCTGTTTTGTTATAAGAATCACAGTTTTCTTTGGTCATTATATATCAGTCTATCCACATTTTCCATTACTTTATATTTAATTCTATTCAGTTCAGTTGTTCAGAATTGTCATCTTCTGATATAGCTCATGGATATGAATTAGATCTTCTTTATATTCTTGTATAACCCTACAGTTTGTACTTGGTTATCTTGAATGTTTTTCTTCATACCTTGATTATTTTCTGTAACTGATATCTAGTTTCTCGAAGCACTGTTTGTTTAGAGGCATGACATGTTGTCTTTCTGCTAAGCCTTCTCAGTTATCCCATTGTTCCAAACACTTGATTATTAGTGATTTCTTAAGTTACCAAGCATCCTTAGCCTACAACCCCAAGGAGTTTCTTGGAGTGATAACAGTATGAACCTTGATGCCTCTTATTTCTGAAGAGGATTACTTCTCCTTTACCATCTGTAGAATTTTTTACATTATTTTGATGCTCTTTCCACTATGATTTACATGTTCCAACTGCCTACACCCTTCCGTTCCTTCATTTTCAGTTCTTCGGAATCAAGAATTTTGTCTTAGACAATTCAATCCATATGTATCCCTTTATCTTATTACAAGACAATCCATTTCTCCATATAATTGTCTAAATGCTTAGAAATATTTACAACAAGATTCCTCTCACAGTAAAACAATATGTATAGGTGGATATTTAGAAATATTTAATGAGATTCCTCTCACTCTTTACAACACATAAGGTGGAAATATAGAAACTCTATTACAAAATTAATCTCACTCATACAAGGTGGCGATTATCGATATAGAAATTTTACAGAGTCACTCTCACTCTTATAATTTACAATGATTGGTTTACAATCCTTCTAATAAACTTTAGGATATTTACACTTATGCATATTATATTTACAAAAAATTTAATATGGTTTACATATGGACCCATTCTACCTAGTGTACTTGGAGGAGTCTCGCAACTTTCGACCTCTGACAATTCCTCTGATGCTGATGTTGAATGTAACTTTGAATTTGATTCAAAATATGATGCTGAATCTAGGTAACCTTTAGACTAAACTATAGGTCCTCCCAATTGATCTAGGTGTATATCGGTGTTTTTCCACTAAATCAACATTTCGAGCATATGGTTTTGATAAACCATGATATTCACCCTTTTGATAGGGAATGGAATTTAATACCATCCTTATTTGTGAATTAAAGACATCATGTAATTATTTCCTAGTGGTCTTATGTACATGCCTACAACATAGCGTTAATGCACCAGATTTGATTAGAACTATGCAGTTAAGCGCGCTCGGTCTAGAGTTGTACTGGTATGGGTAACCACCTAGGAATTCCTATTGTTTTACATAAAAATGGAATTTTATAGACTTAGATTAATTTATCCCACATGCATCATGGTAATTATTCCCCTCTCACTCTCTCATATATAATTGAGGTGAAGGATCCCCTTTAATCATGCAATGAAGTGTGATGTAAAGCTTCTTGTGAATCAAGCATAGCCAACATCTCTCTCTTTTCAAAGATAAGCTACCCCATTCTGCCAGTTTGTGTTCTACAATGTTTTTCTATCCTATTCGTTAACAAAAGTTGGTTTTCACTATATTTATGTGTTCTCTGTTATATTTTTGTGAATTTCATTGTTATATTTCTTCCTTCATGTCATTCTCAAAATAATCTAGACCACCAGTGACCTATATAACCTCTCCTTGTGAATACCAAGCACTATTGTCGTGTCTGGAGTAGCTTCCCTTGAATACAAAAGGACCTTTCCATTCTGAAATGTGACTTCATAACTATCATCTTCAAATGTCGCAACTGAGAGTAGGTTTACCTTAAAATATGGAACATACAACATATGTTTGATTCCCATAAATCCTCCTGAATTGAGTTGGAATATTACATATCCATATCCTCTTATTGCTTGTCTGGTGTTGGTTCCATATCCCACAAATAAATCTGTGTCATATTTTGAGAAAATAAAAAATACTAATCCCATCACGTTCATGTGGAAAGATGAGCCACTTTCCACAAACAATTCTTCGATGTCTTCATATATCACTTTTCCAAGACTAGCTATCAGGAAGTATTCTTTCCCAAGCCTTTCCTTAATACCATTAACTTCATTTGGAGTTGTTTCTTGTCTTCTCGCAAGTGTATTTACATATTTCTTGTTTTGCTTCGGACATAAGTGTGGGTAAAGTGTCTAGCACTTATCGATCTTTGTTACGAGGAAAATCTCTATATGGCTACGGTGAACCACAATAGATGGAAATGACTGCAGAAATCAACTCTATCCCAACAATATGCTATATAAACCAATGTGCAAGAGAGATAAGAAAGAGGCTTACCTCATCCACATGTTCGATGATGTCCACCATTGAGCACTTTGACCCAAAGCTATATATACCTGCAACAAGTTCTCAACAAACAAGCAAATACAAGCATATGGTGGCAATATAAAAGGTTAGCACATTAGATAGCATAATCCATCAATATGCATAACAAGTACACCAATGGATAATAATTCATATATTTGCAACACATCAATTGAATGGGAAGAGAGTATTTCTATTAATAAACGATCAGCAGAAGTGAAAATATTACAGACTTTCGTGTCGACATGGTTTAGAACCAAGAAACCAAGTTCCTTCCAGCTAGGCCTCCACCACTTCAATCCTCCACCAAAGGAAAGATCATAGAAGGGAGACAATGAGGTTCTCCATCAATAAGGGAAGATCTTGGGGGATGAACACTGTGTTCAGACTTAAAGGACAAAGGGATGCAGACTCAATATGAAGTAAATAATTTCTCCAGAGTAACTTTTCTCTCAAAGTTGAATTCTTTCTCCTTTTCCATAGCTCGGGATTGGCCTCTTTATAGCCTTCAAAATGCAACTGAAGGGCCAAGTCGGAACGTTTCCAGTATATGGAAGTCCAAGGATCAGAGATATCCTGTCGTGACATGGAAACCTGAAATTTAATTTTGATTTTCTGGCACAAATCCTGATGTACATGGGATGTAGTGGAGCAGCTTGTGTATACGCTTGTTGTATAGGGTGCAAGATGCGTACAAGTGGAAAAATTTGTATTTTTGTCTATGGATTCTAGTAATAGGGAAGACAAGTCTGCATAGGGAAATGGAATAAGGCCCTCTCTGCAATATTGCATAGGGTGAGGAAAATATTGCTCTAACATATTCCCCCTAATGTGTGAGGTCAGAGGAGTATCTGCGATGGCCAAAATACATTATAAATAACCTAGAAGTGGAGTGGTAGAGAACTAGCTGGAAGAACTCAATTTCTCATTACATTCTGCACTGACTTTGTATACATGGCTGCCAAAAATTACACTGCAGATCCATGTGAAAATATATCAAACAAGTGCATGTGGCCATGAATAGGCAAATACAAATGCAGTTACATGCCAATAGCTATCATAGTCACGAACAAGGCCCAGTAGAACCAGTCTCAATACCAATCTGAAGATATCTGTATACCATGGAGTACAATCTGATCTCCCATGATCACTGAAGTCATATAGGTACTGGTCCAATGAAAAGGAAGCAACAACTCAGGAAAGCTGCGACCACATAGTGATGTCTTCAAGTATTCTACACAATCCGTCAAGGGTGCAAGTCTACATTATGTGAATAAAGGAGTTGAGGTTGAACACAATGAGACATTGTTTGATTACCGGTCATTGATGTATATTGTTAACAAACACGAGACAACCTACCGATAATGAAAGTAGGTATCAAGGCACCGAGTACATTCTTACAAGTGTGAATAGAGGAGTCGGTGTCGAACACCTGAAGAATCCATCGATCAAGAGACATTGATGTATTCCCAACTGTCTATGGTGAGAGAGTCTGCCACTGATGACTGCAATCCTCATGGTACTCATAAGATTCTAGGTCTCGTTTCCAGAATAAATGGGCTGAAGTCGATGGAAAGAGACCCATTGAAAGTATAGCATTAAGGCATCTCTCATCAGTCAACACAAGGTACAAAGCAGGAGCTACATGATTTGGTGGAAATCGGACGAAGAACATGTTCATGAACCAACGACGATGTCCGTCTTTCGCGTGCGCCAAGTGCAAGTGGTACATGAAAAAGACCCTTTGAATAGCAACCAATGATGAAAATTGTTGACAAAGGCGAGGAAACCACCAATAAGGCTAATGGCATCCAAGACACTGCATGAATCCCAATGTGTGAATAGATGTCTTGCCATCAAACACAAGGGAAACCACCCAGTCAATGACTAATGATGAAATGTTGACTGTTGGGTTCAAGGTTACCTACCAATGATGAAAGTAGGGCCAGGGTGCATGATAGGACTACAATATCATGAGATTCTGAGACAAAATGAGGGTATGGCTGACATTCAAAGTCAATAGTTCCGAGGAGTGGCTGACACAGGTTGATAGACTTCCTTTGAACAAGAGTATGAGACATATGGAGGACTTCGGTAGCATAGACCCAATGATGAAATCATGAGATGCAGGAGGCATCAATGAAATTCTCTATAGGGACTGGAAGAGTAATCAGTCGGTAGAGAATACTTTGTAACAAGTTCATCTTCCTAAGGCCATGCTAATCCCAAAATTATGATGATGAATGGACTCGAATAATTTTATGCTCTGTTCAAAGGCAACACGACTGCTTCCAATACGAGATAATACTCCCTTCCCGCCTGTATTTTTTTGTTTTTTCATAGACAAATGAATGCTATGATACAAAGGAGGAAACGAGTGTCACAAGTAAGCAAAACCAGTTCCATCAATGGAACATACCTATGGTCAATGCAGGGAAGTGCATGCGGGAGATGGACACTCGGGGGAATGTTCCCTTCTAGGTATAGTGTGTCAAATTGTGAAGGATATAAACAAGGCTCTGCTTGGTTGAGGATGCAAAACCACTGAGGAAAACAGTTTATAACGCAAAGTGAGAACTGGCTATAGGCTCAATACTGCAAGCAGGGGCATGAGATGCAATCACAACTTAACGCCAAAAAATGTCATTTTTTATGTCTTGTAGTCTACTTGGTGTGAAAAAGGGATAAACTTGTGCCAAATAGATGTCTTTTCAAAACCAATTTTACAAGTCTTAAAGAGACAAGTTCACTCATCAATCTTGTCACTTTTTGATAAAGAGTCAGAAAAGAGCTTAACTAAGACTCACGACATTTCAATTCCAATTTAACAAGTGTGAAAGGGACAAATCACTCAACAATATTTTCGCTTTTTAGAGACGAGTTGGAAATGAGATTAAATTAAACTCGTTTGGTAGTCCATGGGGTATAAGGCTGCATGTTTATGAGTGATAAATGAGGCTCAACATTAAGTCATGTATTAGCTATGAGGGACTCCCAGTCCTATGGAAATAAATATATGCATGGGCACCTAATGTAGTAGGGGATCTAACTAGGGCACCCATGTTCAATAAGTCTCCACCACTTGATAACAACACGAATTTATAGTAGATGGAAGGTTTTGTGTTGCAACAAATGGGTTCGTACCTAGGGCATAAAGAGTGACAGTTATAGGATAATGCAAAAATGCATAACGGAGTGGATACCTATCTTATATGTTGGGTAATGAAAATACCTTCCCATGGTGACAAACGATCAACATAACGCTAAAATATGCAAGAATCCTAGGTTAAAACTACAAAATCCAACTCGATCCACCTTTGTATTAGTCCATTAGGTGAAAAAATGGTTTAAAACTAAAGAAAATGGGTAAAAATAATTTATAAATAGTAACAAAATAAAAAATTACTATACCATTTTGAGTTTTTACCCAACTAGTGCAAATTGGACCAAAATACCTCCAAGATTCAAATGACGATTGTGGGAGCATCAAGAAACTAAATCACGAGCTGTTTGGATATGGTAATTCTTGTTCTCTTCCTCTTCAAATTCGATGGATTAAATTTTTGAATTAGGTCTTAAATTTTTAGTTATTGAGGGCGCAAAGTGTAGATTTCAGTGTACGCGGGATGGCTTTGATTAGGTCGCGTATACGACGAGGTATATGCTCCTGTGTGAACTACAGGGGGAATATATCAAGCCCTACACGTGACTGTATGTAAAGTAGGTTGCGTAAAGGCACAAAAACAACCATTTTGGAGGGTTCTAACTCAAAATTTTATTTGTCTTTGACAGGATGGTTCTTGAATGGAGAGAGAGAGAGCATGAGGAGGTCGATGCTGCTGTAGATTGAGATCCGAGGGCCCAAATGGCCTTAAAGGAATGTGGCTTGTATAATTTTTGGGCGCTCAAAGGAATGAGATCCCAGGTGAGGTTGCTCGAGATGTTGGTGGGTTATTGGGACCCTGAGAGTGAGAGCTTCAATCTCGATGGGAAACCATTGAGAATTGAAGTAGAGGAAATTTACTTTCTGATTGATCTATCACGTCAGGGGGAGGTTTTAAACCTAAAATCATGGGGAGCAGGGAGTGGGATGAAGATAAAGGAACATATCAACACCCACTGTGTAGCAGGGACTCCTAAGGTAGGGAGTCAAGTCCCTATCCTGACAATAAACAACCTCAGTCTGAAGATCATTGTCCTAGTATTGACCAGGATCACAGGTTCGGCCTCATTGCACCAAGCATCGAGGCCGCTCATGTTCTATACAGTGCAGTGTATGATACCCACAGTGTATGACTTATGTACCTCACTACTGGAGAATATGAAGAGCCAGTTGACAAAGTGCAAACAAGGGAGTAAATGAAATTTTGGGTTTTCCTCTATCCTATGCAATTTCTTTTTCGAGTGAGTTCCAGGTCTGGGACCTAGAGTTGAGATAATTCCTAGAGGACCTCGTGATCCATCCATGGCACGATGGATCGAGGTAATGAGGTAGCAGGGGGGAGGTAGGGTTCCAACACCCTACAACGAGGACTTCTTCTACCGGTGGCGGATACAGGTCATTGCTTTGGATGACAATCCCTATGAGGGGATCAAATTTAGAGGAGATCCATACATGCCACTCCCACCAGGGACCGCCTACGGTGACATAGGTATGTCAAAATGGTTTTACATATTTCATTTTTTTGTTTTTTGTATAATTAGGACAAAAATATTTTTGGATGGTGCTTAAGTATTAACTAGACATTTTTGTAATGCAGACATGGGTCCATGATGGCCAGAAGGCTTCCCTCGACATCGACGGAGGAACCAAGGAGACAAGGCAACGAGAGGAGAAGCTGAGAGGGTCCTACAAAACGTGCAGGGAAACCTGTCGTGTTTGAATCACATGATACCCATGGTCCAGGTAAAGGATCTGCCTGAAGCCATGCAACGACAGGTGGTTGGTGTACCCAGGGCATGGGTATGACTCTTTCAACATCTCACAAACACAATGGTTTGCTACCATGACACACATCTGGCTCCATAGGCATATATGTCATGGAATATTGTAATACCGGTTGTATATGTGTATTGAGGGTTTTAGCCCCAATTTTGTACTATAAACACCATATTTTTTGAAATATTTAAAAATGGATCTTCGGTTTTACTTATTTTACAATGTGTACATTGATGAGATGGTTTTCTTTGCTTTTAATTATGTGACAAATGCCAATCTAAAATGGAATTAGCATAAGCATAGGATAAATGATTAGAAATCCTAGGAATATGATAATATGTAATAAAATCAATTGTCGTTCTAAAAGACGTACCCGTAGGAATCGTCGGAGTAAAGTAGGATCGCGCACGTGGTAACGACCATTCAACTGACGTACCACTAACTAGGAATCCAAGTGAACTTCTAATGAAATAATTCCATGTGAGATAGCATCGAGAAAAAGTTCTATAACAACATTATATTCGGCCACATTGTTTATGGATGGCCCTAGGCATACGCCGCCTAAAGACACCAGTAGACCCTCGAGTGAGTAAACCACCGAAGTGACGGAAGCCAAGTTCCATGTATGACGACTGGCCTCGTCTGCGAATCCTAGGTAGACCGAAGACTCCGTTGACATCTGTCAACCAAGTGAAAAATCGATAAGCAACCTGAAGACAGAAAGAAAAGAGATATATACACTAAATTACATTACTATACAAAGAATTCCACCCAAGCCTGGGGCTCAAGCGTAATATATTTTCAAGTAGAGCCCATTTCTGGGCTTGACCAACTTATTCCCTTCATAATCTTCTAACTCATAGGATCATTTTTCTAAAACACGTCGTACGATGTAAGGACCGTGCTACATGGGTTTAAACTTGCCTGCCCCCAATAGTTCTTTGGCTTGATCATACAAGAGGACCAAGCCACCCTCAGCATACAATGAAAGACAGACAGACTTATCGTACTGAACCTTGACACGTCTTTTGTTCACCTCGATAGTTGTAGAGGCATCTCAACACTGCTCATCAAGACTCTCTAGGTGTACAAGGCATCGCTTGAGATAAGAAGTGTCAGGTAGGAGTGTGACTGCCAACTTAAGAGAAGAGATTTCACATTCAATAGGTAAAATCGACCCCACACCGTGTACTAACTAGAAAGGAGAAAATCTAGTGGCATTATTGACCAAGGTTCGGTATGCCCATAGTGTAGGATATAGCATGATGTGTCAGTCAGACTTACTCCGACTGACAGTTTTTTGCAAAATGGTCTTGAGAGACTTGTTGACGGCCTCTACTTTTCCATTTTCCTAGGGGTAATAAGGACAAGAATGACCATGTCTAAACCCTAGTTTAGCTGCTAGTTCTTCCATCTTTTCATTCTGAAAGTGACTACCATGATCAGTGAAAATCTCACTCGGGATACCGAATCGGGCGATAATTTGATTGAATACGAAAAAGGTTGCAATCTTCCCATTGGATTTAACTGTGGGCATGACCTCAGCCCACTTAGTAAAGTAGTCAACGACCACGATCATGTGTTGATTCCCCCCAGCTGAACTTGGGTTGCAATCGACGAAGTCTACCCCCCACTTGGTGAAGGGACCGATGGTAATGACTGGGTGAAGGGGGTTGGATGCGAGTGCATTTTTCGAGTGAACACCTTGCATGGGTGAAATTTGTTAACCGCTTCAATACAATCTTTAAATATAGTAGGCCAGAAATATCTGGATCGCAAAAGTTTTTGGGCTATCGTAAGCTTGGATAGATGACCACCACAAGCCCCACTGTGGCAATCGTTCAGAACAGACTCAGCTTCTCTGTGAGTTAAAAAATGATGCAAGATATAGTCTATTCCTCGGCGATACAAAGTGTCACCAATGCTATTATATTTCTTAGCTTGGTATCTTATACGTTGTCAGTCATCTCGTGAGAGATGCTGAAGGAACTTCAAGCTCTGAAGATAGAGAGCAATGTCTCCATATCAGGGGTCAGATGATGAGACAAGAAAAATGTGTTCATTCACAAATGAACCAACATGGATAACGTCCTCATCTAGTCATGGAAAATCAGATATTAACTCTGAGAAGACTAGGGATTTCTTGGATTTCGCAGAAGCGAAATCGAGATCAAACTCTTGTAGGATGACAATCTATTTATTATATTTTCCCCCTATGATACGCCTGGTAAGGACTTATTGAAATGGATTGAGATCTGCAACCATGGTAGTCTTGCAAAGTAATATATAATGATGCAAATGCTGGGTTGCGTGAATGGAAGCCAAAGCTATCTTTTCAATGTGAGAGTAATTAATTTCAGGACCGAGTAAAGTTTGACTAAGATAGTAGATGATTTGCTTGTGGAGCTCATCCTCCTGAACTAGAACCATACCAATCATATCCTTAGATGGGGCGATATAAAGCAAGTAATATCTATTGTAGTAAGTTGGCTTCAACAGAGGCGCCTACACCAAATCTTTCTTCAAAGCATCAAAGGACTCTTGGGCTTGCTCATCCCAGATAAAAAGGGTGTCCTTCTTCAAAAGACGTGTGAAACCTTTAGTCATAGTGGCATAGTTCACTATGAAATGAAGAAGAAAGTTAGCTTTCCCCTGTAAACCCTGAAGTTTTCTAATTGTATGTGGGGGAGGCAACCGAAGTATTTCCTCAACCTTAAGTGTATCTACCATGATCCCAGTCTCAGAAACTAGAAAACTTGAAAGGCGACCAGACTTAACACAAAATATGCACTTGTGAGGGTTCAACTAGATTCTATAATAACGTCATATTTCAAAAACAAGGCGAAGGTGTATAACATGATCCGCTCTCTTTCGAGAGTGAGCAACAAGATCATCAAGGTAAGCTTCAACTATGTATTTAAGATCGTGAAAAGTGAAAGTCATGGCACGTTGAAAGTTTGCTCCGAAGTTTTATGGCCGAAAGGCATTTTCCAGTATGCAAAAGTACCCCAAGGAAAAATAAATGTCATCTTGTGTTGATCCTCGGGTTTGATTTGAATCTGATTATATCTTTAAAATCCGTCCATAAAAGAAAATACTTCGCTTCCCACACACTCGTCGAGAATCTGATCGATGAAAGGTGTGGGAAAGTTGTCATTAGGACAGGCCTTATTCAGGTCATGAAAATCCATACATACACAGATGGTTCCTTGCTTCTTATCTACAGGAACAGGGTTAGATGCCGATTCGGTCAAGGGAACCGGGTAGATGAAGCCAACATTAAGTAGATTCTCCACCTCTGCCTTAATAGCAGGGGCCTTTTGAGGGTTGACAACTCTAAGATGTTTTCGAACAGGTTTAGCATCCAGATAAGTTCTAATATCATGTTCGACAATATGAGGGTCGGTCCCTGGAATCTCTTCATAGGACCAAGAAAATACGTCTCGAAATTCCTTTAAGAGTTCGGTGTAGATTGAGATTTCTTCTGGCGAACAATCTGCATCGATATTTACATTTTCAACCTTGCCAGGGGTACGAGAGATGTCGATCGTGACGGTAGGAGAAATGCTCACCATATTTCCTTTGGCATAAATGTCGTGCGTATCAAGTGGAACTACAACGTGACCGACTATCTCACTCAAAGTAGATCGAAAGTCATCTTGTTCGATTCTTTCAAGCTCTGGGAGAAAATAAGAGCAGTTATGCATGTCATCCCAAGGTTTGTCCAAACCATTCATGGATTCGATGATGGATTTATTTGAAGGCAAATCCCCATCGAGGAAATCATGTGAACAAGACAATGAAGTGGTCCACACAGGCCTAGACACGAGATCCTTGTCGTCCGTCGACGAGGGAACAAGATCGAGATCGATGAAAGAGTCAAGAACAACTTAATACACAATCTTTGTTGTCGATAGTGGCATGGCCATTCCAGCATGCAACTGACCTTCACAAGATGAAGTCGGGGAAGGTAGGGTTCACAGATCACTAAAATAAGAAATGTGGAAAGGAATGGACCTCCCTATTGAGACGGGCCTACTGGAAATGGAATAAACATGATGGCTCAGTGCCGAGAAGTCAAAAGTACCCATAAGGGAAGAATACATTCTGACACCGAGATTCTCAGTTGTCGGCTAAGAATTGTTGATCATAGGGATCAAAGGTCCAAGAGATGCATTAGGACTAGAGCTCGCAAAGGATAACTGATTGATAGTCACAATATTCCCTTCATGAGGAAAACAAAGAGTACGTAAGATGGACGACATGATGAAGATCATAGCATAAGTCCAATTGCGACCTAGTAACATGTTATAATCAAGAGGCGCATCAACTACCTCTACTTCCACCTCTACTGTTTTCCTACCTAACTGGACCAGAAAGGCAGGGAGAATACCGTGAGGGTGGAAGGAATGATCGTCAAAGGCAGTGAACATGTTTGATGACTTGGAAATATTTGGAGAATCGAGAACTTTCCAATAGACCAGGGACATCACACACGTAACAGTGCCTTCATCAACAACCACACATTTGATGGTATACTTTGAGTACTCCACGTGGATTTGGAAATCCACATGGTAAGGCAAGTGAGGCTTAACATTTTTGACTTCAAACTTGATAACTTTTGAGCCATTGGGTTCTAGAGATCCTAAGGCAAAGAGTAAAGCATTCCTCTGTGAAGGACACATCTGGAGTACCTCCAAAGCTGACATTTCACAAGGGGTTTGACCTAGGTCCTCAATAATAGAGTAGTTCTGATTGGATGTAGCATTTGGATTATGGGTAGAGAACTTGAGTGCTCCATTCGGAATATGAGGCAGTGGATCTGGTTTCTCAATCTGTAAAGTCATCTCCGGAGGAGGAGGAGATTCTATACCAGAATTAGCTTGTGAAGAGCTATAATCTCGAGATCGAGTGGCTACATTACATTTTGAATCGACTATATTGATACATAAACGGTCTCCTTCTTGCGACTGTTGGTTTTGACCCCCACTAGCCGCATTTTCGACATTTGAGGAGATCGAGGCTAGGTGATGATTATGTGGGAATGGATTCGTCAGCACTGCGGGCGATTGAGATAATAGCCTCACAAATTCTGCAAGTTTGGGGCATAAATGTGTAAGGTGATCATCTGTGAAAACCTTACAGGGAAAATTCACCTTACGTCTTTCTCGTTTTCCCTCTCCAGCATTACTACTAGTCTTTTCATTATTAGCATTGTCCTTGGGTTTATTACCATTTTCCCACCCTTATGAGTATTACGTCCTTCCTTTATTATTCCCTCCTGGTTGTTGGTTACCATTCGGGTTGGCCAATGATTGCATAGAGTGTACATCCACCGACTGAGTGGGTTTGGAAGACACAGATGAGGTTGGTCCTTCTGCAGACTGGCTTAGAGACAAATCTTTCAACTACTTTGTCACCGAGTCTACAAAATATACATTGGCGTCACCTACAATTCCATCAACATGAGGTCCGGGATTTTGTCTCGGGTCGTAAGTTGACCGTGGTGCATCTGGAAGAAGGTGATATAATATCCTAGACTGAGCATATATCAAGTCTAATTGTTGGGCTCTAAAGATTACTTCTTACTCAGTGGCAACGTCCTTCGACATAGGAGGGTGAAAATACTTAAGAAACCATTTTAAAAGAAAGGTCGATGGTATAGGGATCTTAATCAACCTCTTCCATCTACGCCACTATTGGATATGGTCCAAGATATGAGTGGCAGTATCTTTGCGTAAAGTAGACAACATTTCTAGGTCAGCATCATAACGAATGGGAAAATGGAAGTGATTAAAAAACACCATCACCAACTAACTAAAAGTCCCATATGCTCCCCTGGGTAGCTCAATATACCATTTCACAACAACTCCAATGAGGGTGTGTTGAAATAATCTCAATCGAATAGAATCTTCATTAAGGGAATTTGATGAGCACCAAAGTTGAAAGGTAGTGACGTCATCACCAGGATCCTCTCCATTCTTACCCTCAAACTTCGGGATGTCCAAAGGAAGTTTGGTGGGGACAGGGGGCCATGTAGGATTGTGACTCACAGGGTCATTCATTAACTTGGACAAATATGGCAGATTAAGCGTGGCCAAAAAAGGGAGACGGGGTTGCGACATCTGGCCCCAACCTCTCGAGAAAGATTGTGCTTGTGGATTTGCAGGCCATCCAGGGTTATGGTAAACATCATGGCCCTGTCCGGCATTATAAGGCCATCCTCCGAGATGATTCATATAAGTTTTTTTTGGCATCATTCCAACCGAAATGTTTTGTTGAGGGTTATAGAAATTTCCCCCAGCCGGATTGGATCTGGGTTGGGGGTTGCCCAAGGCGTGAAATTGACCTCCTCCAAGTTGGAATCTGGAGGATAGAGGTGGATTCGTCATGCCAAAAGTATTGGTTTGAATATGCATTGAGGAGGTAGGGTTGTAGGATGGAACTTGAGCTGAAGCTTGTCCGCCAAGTTGGTTGCTCTACCTAGAAGTAGGAGGATTGGACCCGGGGTTAAAAGCAGGAACTCTTCCCATATTACGAGTCATTTGAGGGATTTGAGATCCACCAAACGAAAAAGGAGTGTAGGAAGGTGTACTTCCCCCAAGCCCAATGCTAGCATTAGGGCCAGCCACTGGGACAGAGTTCGAAAAATGCGAAGTGAAGTAGGGCATACGATAAGAAAAGGGACTAGAAGCCATAGGGATGGACTGAACATTGTAGCCTAGTGAGTGGCCAAGAGACCCAAAGGGGTTCGAGGCAGTAGTTTGAGCATTTACTATAGGTCGGGCCATAGTAGTGATAGGTGCCTTCGACACTACAACCATGGAGGTTGCAGGAGTTGAAGGGGTGCCATTAACTATAGTGGGTATGGGAGTCGAAGGGGTCCCAGAATTATGAAGACTAGGTTCAGAACTCATCCTTGTAGAATCACAAGTCTGAACAGTGGATGTGTGTGTACCACATATAATAACTCTACGCCTTTTAGAAGGCAAGGACACGAAATCCGATGGTAACTATAACAAGCAACGGGACCGACGAGGAAGCTAGTTTGACTCCACGATGACTTAAGACTCTAAAGATAAAAAATATATCCTAAGGCCAACTAGTAATCAAAGAGCACACCAAAAGTCAAATGGCCAATATGCATGCAAACGGGGTAAAGTGGTTGAGTGACCTCCCTCCCTAAAGAAGGTATGTCTCGCCCAAGAGGGGCCTGAGACTCCCTGCTAAAGATCGAAGGTAACATAATTAGTTATAAGGGACCTCGTGGGCTTAACAACTAGTCGGTTGGATCCCCCTGGAGAGGTAATCCTCCATAAAGGCTATGTGTTGTTCGATCCTTATCTGACCCAGGGTACCTGCTGAATAACCCTTGCAAGTAACCTATGAGACACCTAAGTCAAGCAACTAATAAACCATTGTATAATCGATGCACATGCGAGCAGTTGTAAGTCAGGGCCACCATATGGGCAAGGTAGCAAAGCCCAAAACCTTGAAAGCATCGGCTGTCATGGAGGTAAGGGTACTAAGAAGATCCCCAAATACGAATATATCCACAAAAATATCTCTGACACTACGAGGGTATCGGGGGGATATCCATTCAACCAACTTCATGTGACCTCGTGATTAACTCCTGTGTGAGCGGAGCCTCTTGATCTTACCAATTATGCAATGGATTTCTCCACTGCCTGACTCAGACACATATGTTGATTTAATTGCCTTGGAGATGTTTACTCACATAATCCTATTCCAAGGCACTAAATCCTAGGCTAGTTTGTGCACCCTAGAAAAATAAAATCGTGACTAGTAAATTTTAAATTATAACGTTGATTACTTAAAAAGGCATGGTAGTCAAACTCATGGTGTTATGACTCTGCAAGAAAAGTAAATATGAAAATAATGCAAAGTCCTAACTTTAACTTTCAATGAATGATATTCTTCTAAAAACAATGCAATTTTCAAATTCAACTTTGCAATTCAGAAGTAAAAATGCAATCTTTCACTATATGCACTAAGATAATGGTAAAGACTCAAAAGACAAAAATGCTAAGGAATGAAAAATGCCTATTTTTTTGTATTTTCAATATATCAAAACTGAAAATGCATGGACTGAAAAGTAACTTGATATACGGCCCTACTGTGTATAAAAAAGAGATAACTCAAGAAGGATACCAAGCAACAAAACACCCAACCCAATGTACAAGGACAATTAAAATGAAAAGATGAAGAGAAAGAGTTCACCCAGAAATTCAACCAAAAGAGGGTTTCTTGTCATCCCATAAGCACTTAACAGGCACTACAGAGACCCAAGAAGGTTCAACAAGCATCAAATCCCACCCAACAAACATCAAACCAGGAAAAAGGGCAACCCAAACTGATGTATGCAAATGTTCAGGCAAACAAAGTGTATATACGCAGCTTGCAGTGAGACAACCCGCGTTTATACGCGTCTGTCAAGGCAAAAGGTGTGTATATTCTTTGAAACAAGGCTAGGCAAGGGAGAAAGGCTAAAAACTCGGACCCAGAGTGAACAGGAGCTACCAAGAAATGATGCAACAAGAAACACAATAGAAAGGAGAGAAATCTAAGGAGAAAAGTACTTCAAACCCTAATAAAGAAGATTCATCCCCAGTATGGTTGCCAATTTTGTTACGGGGAAAATATCTCTATGGCTAGGGTCAACCATAACAGAATGAAATGACTGCATAAATCAACTATATCCCAACAATATGTTATATAAACCAATGTGCAAGGGAGATAAGAAAGAGGCCTACATCATCTATATGTTCGATGATGTCCACCATTGAGAAATTTGACCCAAAGCTATATATACTTGCAACAAGTTCTCAACAAACAAGCAAAGAGAAGAATATGGTGGCAATATAAAAGGTTATCACATTAGATAGCATAATCCATTATTATACATAACAAATACACCAATGGATAATAATTCATATATTTGCAAGACATCAATTGGATGAGAAGAGAGTATTTCTATTAATAAACGATCAGCATAAGTGAAAATATTACAGACTTCTGTGTCAGAACGATTAAGAACCGAGAAACCAAGTTCCTTCCAGCTGGGCCTCCACCACTTCAATCCTCCACCAAAGGCAAGCTCATAGAAGGGAGACAATGAGGTTCTCCATCAATAAGGGAAGAGATTGGGGGTTGAACACTATGTTCAGACTTAAAGGACAAAGGGATGCAGACTCAATATGAAGTAAATAATTTCTCCAGAGTAACTTTTCTCTCAAAGTTGAATTCTTTCTCCTTTTCTATAGCTCGGGATTGACCTCTTTATTTCCTTCAAAATGCAATTGAAGGGTCGAGTTAGAACGTTTCCAGTATATGGAAGGCCAAGGATCAGAGATCTCTTGTTGTGAAATGGAAACCCGACATTTAATTTTGATTTTCTGGCACAAATCTTGATGTACACAGGCTGTAGTGGAGCAGCCTGCATATACACTTGTTGTATAGGGTGAAATATGCGTACAAGTGGAAAAATTTGTATTTTTGTCTTTGGATTCTAGTAACAGGGAAGACAAGTCTACATAGGGAAATGGAATAAGGCCCTCTCTGCAATATTGCATAGGGTGAGGAAAATCTTGCTCTAACAATCTTGTGTCCACTCTTAACATAATAAGAGAAGAGTGTCTTGTTTCACGGTCCCTTCTTATCATTCCTCTTTTTCCTCTAACTTGAGAAATGATATGCCTTCTTCTTGGAGGGATTTACTTACACATATTGTCTTCTTTGACACTTCTCCACATCATGGTTTTTAGTTACATAGGAAGCACATGGATAACTAGACCATTCACGAGTGGGAAAAGTATTCATTCCTTCTCCTGTAGCATGCACATATTTCCCTGGAGATGCCTTACACATTTTACTCTTCTATGGACTAGAAGGTAAGTCTAACTGTCTATGTAGTACTTCCTCATATGAATTTATCATTGCTTCAGCTACCCTTGAGCATTCTCTATCTTGATGGGAGAAAGAATAATACGAAGATTCATCTTTCTTGATCATGGTTTTTGAGGGAGATAGTCTCTCTTGCAGTGGATACTTCTCATTCTCTGCTTGTCCATATTTATTGATTGATGGTACCAACAACTGAAATTTTCTTTCTAATTCATGAAAAATACTCATGCGAAAATATTCATGACATAACAGTCAATCTTTCAGCCTTTTCTTCTCTTCCCATAGAGCTTGCAACTGCATTCTTAGCTCAGAAATATCCTTCTGGATTTGTCGATTAATGTTCTTTTACAACCTCAATTTCATGAGAACTTTACTCATCTTACTTTCTTGATAAGAGTATTCAAAATATTCACCAACTGAACTCTTGGATCTCATCACAACAACATCTTGCAACACACGCAAAAACTAGCTCTAATACCACTTGATCCAAAAATACTTAGACACCACTTATTTCTTTACATATATATACATGCAGTATCTAACTTGATCCAAAATAATTTACTAATCGTATTGGGGTGGTTTGCAGAATTCAGGTGATGTCCTTTTTACCCAAAAACTCATAAACTGATGATTAGTTTGCTAAATAGTGAGATCTCACAGTAGAAAATAAAAGAACTCAAATTACATATAGACAACATACTTTTGTTTCATCTTTAAGTTCCCTTCAAGCCAATGAAAATTACTTTATCCATCTCAAATATCAAAATCACATGTAAAATGACTCACATATGCTAATTTAATGAACACTCTTAAATTCCATTATCCAAAACAAGAAAATAATTTCACCATTGAAATCCTTGTGAAATTCTAAGAAATTTGATTGTAAAGTCAACCAATTTCCATACTGCCTTATTTCCACCCTCTTCGACACGAAAAACAATGCATTAAATGCTCATTAATGAAAAATTGATATAAGAATTTTAAAACAACCTCAAATCATGAAATAACGCTCAAATTCATGATCCTTGTGAAAACTCGTGAAAAATGAGTATAACGTTGCCTAGGTGATACCATTATACCTCATGTAACATTTTACGAGACAACATATTTAACCTCTTCTTGGCACGCAAATAGAGACATCCATACAACCTCAAAATCAATACCCTATCTTGGAAAATGTGGCACCTATGGAAGACCTATGTCTCAGGATATGTGGAATGTGTTGGGATCCATGCCCAATATATAGGGCACATGTCTAACTCCCTGTCCGAATTAACTGGAAACTTAACTCTATATTTAGTGGAATCTCGTTAAATGTGGGAGGTTTGGCATATCGGTTGAGCCTCCGGATAAAATTGCGGAGGTTGGGGATTCTATTCCCTACGACCCTTGGCATATTCGTTTGTATTTTCTATATATAGTATATGTGTGGTTACACATAACTCTCGCGTGAATATTGGATATGGTTTTAAACCATATGGTATATGGTTAGCTCCCCATGCTATGGTATTGTGGTTACATGGTATACAACGAAAACCAAAGACTAAGGGTCGAGGGATTAGGCCCTTAGCCCTTTGACCGCCCATTTGAACCTTTACACTATTTTTTGTTTGATGTATATAGGTTAAGTCACATATGAGGGTGCATTGGTAGTGGGGGTTATGTTAAGTCTTGGGAGATTATGGAGGTCGCAAGTTCGACCCCCTTCGACTCCATAATTTTAGTATACATTAACCAATATTCGCCAATGGGATGCTATCGTGTGGAAACCTCTCACTGGATCTCCAATACCACTTGTCAAACTGTACCTGGGATACCAGGAAGTACGATCTGCCCATTCAACTTCCAATAACCATGTGCCACATTTCACCCTTGCAATGGTGACATGTGGCACCTCTTTTTTCCCATGTACTTTGACCTTTGACTTTTACTAGGTTTGACCGCTCATAAATTTTGCATATGAGCTACATTTGTGTCGTTGGAAAGCTGAGGACAAGATCTAAGCAATGATGTCATTTTTTAGATGATTTGAGATGGTTGAATTTTGAACATTTATGGATCCCCTAGGACCTCTGTGAGCGTTTCAAATCCTCTTGGACGTTTGTGAGTGTTTGTTAGATCCACCTGGATAATCTATGAAGTATTGAAGGTCTATGGTGCTATTGCGTGCACTATTTTGAGGCTGTCATCAGTGGACGTTTCCGTGAGTGGATGTTTTTGTCATTGGATGTTGTCGTCAGTGATTACATTCTTGGAATGTTATTATGAGGCTTGCTATGGTTTGAAGGATTTTATGTGGAATGAAGCATGCAGGTGAAGTTAGAAGTACTATGTGTATGAATATATTGGATTTGTGTCTACACATCTTATTGAGTACTTGGTGCCCAATTGAAGAGATTGGTGTTTACACATATCTTATTGAGTACTTGGTGCCCAGCTGAAGATATTGGTGTCTACACATATCTTATTGAGTACTTGGTGCCCAGTTGAAGAGATTGGTGTCTCCAATAGGTTGGTGCCTACATCTTGTTGAGTTGGTGCTCAATTGAGGAGATCGGTGTCTCCAGTAGGTTGGTGCCTACATATTACTGATTTGGTGCTCAATTAATAATATTGGTTTCTCTACTAGGTTGGTTCCTATAATGTTTGTAACAATAGGTTGGTGCCTATAGACATTTATAAAGACAAGTTTATGGTTTTCTCTTGATTGGGTTCCATGTTAAACTCTATGCATTATGATTTGAGTTTATATGTGATTATTGTTTCTCAACTAATGAATGATTGATGAATGGTTAAATAAAGTAAAAATTATTGTATATTGATGTATTCCCCCCCCCCCATCAGTATAAGGATAAACTCAACAATTGGTATTAGAGCAGGTTCCTTCATAAACAGTTTAACCACTAGAAGGAAAATCTTGAGCACATATGGATTGTAAGGAAGTCCTTCCTACAAATAGAGCTCCTTTGTTCGATGGAACAAAGTATGCAACATGGATTATAAGAATGAGGATATATTTGCAAGCCCTTGGGTTCATTATTTGGGAATCAGTCACAACAATTTATACAAATAAAGCTCAGAAGGAGTCAAGTGAAAACAATGAAAAAACAAAAGAGGTCACCATGAGTGGCCTACCAGATTTTGAGATTGTCAAGGTAATGAAGTGTACAATAGATAAACAGATTTGGGACAAGCTACAAAATAATTATGAAGATAGATTCGATGATTATTCCTACTGTGAGTTAGAGATAGAAGAAGTACAAGTTGTGAGAAAGATTAAAGGAGGATCTGGAAAATTCAAAGAAAGGGAAGATAGCGATGATAAAGAAGAATATCTCTCCATAACCATGGAAACAAAACCTACCAATGAAAAAAATGAAGACAATTAGAAGGAAAATCCAGATTAAGAAGAAGAAGACATTGATGGGGAAGTGAATCTTGAATAAGAACTCGTTAGTGCCTTAGAAGAAATATTCAGAATCATGGAAGAATGCAAAGAAGAAGAATAAATTGTAGAAACATGGAAATAATGATCATGATCTTGAAGAATCAAAGAAGACAAGTATTATCTTGAATACTCAACTAGAAGAGGCAAAGAGGATAGAAGAAGTGGTGAGAAGTCAGCTAAAATAAAAGGAAGAAAATTTCGTGAAGCTAGAAGCTGAAATAGTTTCCTTAATAAAGGAACTAGAGAAAACAACTAATAAATTGAATAGAAGATTGAAGTTTGTAAATATTACTTAAATCTTAGATAATATTCTCAGTTTCCAAAGGTCACCATTCATCAAGACAGGTCTCATCTATGACAATAAACAAAATACCATCGAGGGAGATGCAAGAATTAAAGTCACAAAGCCATCAGAAAAAGAAAATGAAGAAAATAATGAAAATGATGCTAGTATTCTCAAAGGCTCCACCAACAATGACAACACCAGGAAAGGAAATGATGTATTGGTTGTGGAGCCTGATTATCTTCCTGTTTCATAGGTCTTTGTTTCCAGCTATGTTTATACCCCATGAATATTGTACACCCCTCCACACGGGGGGGTTGCAAGGGGGGCTTTCCCACACTGGGTGAACCACACATATCTATGTCTCTATTGTATTGTGTATCTTCTATGTTTTATTTCCACATTTGTCTTATTTTTATTGCTCCACGATCATGCTTTTATAAAATGATGACCAACATAAACTCGATTCTTCTCACAAGAACAAGAAGAATGAGTTTAGAAGAGTTGTTCCACCATGAAGACCTTTTCCAAACTAGTACCAAAATCTCTTTCTTGGTTATTGTTTTTCTTGCAATAATTTTGGTCATAAAGTGATAGATTGCAGAGCTTATGCAATAAGTGATCATGTGAGAGATAGAAATAGAGGTTCTTACAAAACCTCAAAGGATGATTATGTGAGCAAAAAAAACAGAAGTTCTCATAGGTTTGCTAACAAAAACTACAATTCATTTGTTCCTCTACTTGATACTAAATGTGTTAAGTGAAATGACCATGGGAACATAGCATATGACTGTAGAAGAAACATAATAAAGTCTCATAAACAAAACAAGGAAGAATATTCCCTTACGAAGCATAGAGAAGAATACACCACAGTCTGGAAAAGGAAGCGAGAAGAACTGAAGAAGGAAGAATGTGGACTTTCACTTTATGCTCAAAATGAAGGGAACCAATGGTACATTGACAATGGCTGTTAAAAATACATGACATGGGACTAGACCAAGTTTTACTTTTGGAGATAAGGCTTCTGCAAGGATAGTTGGAAAAGGTATTGTTAGCCTTGATAATGGAAATACTAAGACATGGAATGTCTTGTATGTTGAAGGGTTAAATCATAATCTTCTAAGTGTGATCCAAAAGTGTGATAATGGTTACAACCTCACATTTCACTCTAAAGGGTGTGAGATAAGGAAAGAAGCTTCAAGAAGATTAGTGGAAAATGCAAACATAACTTCAAGATATGTATACATACTTGATAAAGTCAATGGAGAAAAATGTTGTATGGAAGTGATATCTATCTCATCTTGTCAGTAAATGGAAGCACAATCTCAGTGTGCGCATCCCTTTTCCATTGATGTCAAAGGGAGAGAAGTTGCAGACAGAGGAAGAATTGAAAACACAAGGAGAGTTGTAGACAAGGCGAGTATCATAATGAATAAGGGTTTCCATTAATGAAAAAGGGTGGTATTTTTGGAAATATTTTTGTCATTGATGTCAAATATAGGGGGATCCTACAGATGTCCAAGATAAATATTACAAGCCTACATATGTCCAAGATAAATATTGCAAGATGGAGAATGTTGAAAGTATTATTTTTGGTTAGTTTGGATACCCTATATTTGAAGGAATTTTTACTCTAAATACCTATCTCAAATGGGAGAAAAAATTGTATGGTTGGAAATATTATTTTGAGACCTTTCCAACGATATATGGCATTCCCTCTAAATCCCTAGGAATGAGGAGATCTGAATTTTTTCATTTGAAAACCCAGGCAAAAAATTAAGGTCGACTCAACCTGTCTTTATAGGTTGGCCCTAAAAGTGGGGACAAAATTACTATAAATAAAGGATAGATGTGTGCATTTGTAGTGTTACCAAGAAAGAGATTAAGTATGAGGTGTACAAAAGTGATCTGAGATGCACTAAAGGTGATGGGGTGTCTTTCTGGTGTGTATGAGAAGTCTAAGGGATTTATTGGGGTCTTTCTTTTTTTCAAGGTGTGCTATAAAGGACTAAAGATATATGATGTTGTCATGTGCACTGTTTTGAGGTTTTTGTTAGTGGATGTTTCCATCATTCGATGTTTTTGTCGGTGATTAGATTCTGGGAATGATTTTATGAGGTTTTCTATGGTTTGAAGGATTGTATTTGGAATGAATCATGCAGGTGAAGTCAAAAGTACTATGAAGATCTTGGATTTGTGTCTACACATATTTTATTGAGTTGGTGCCTAGTTGATAATATTGGTGTATCCAGTAGGTTGGTGCCAACATCTTGTTCCTACATCTTACTTCATTGGAAATGAGTTAATGAGATTGGTGTCTCCAGTAGATTGGTGCCTACAAACATTTATAAAAATAAGTTTATGGTTTTCTCCCTCTTGGGTTTCCATGTTAAACTTTGTGCATTATGATTTGAGTTTATATGTAATTATTGTTTCTTGGATATTGAATGATTGATGAATGGTTAAATAAAGTAAAAATTATTATATATTAATTCACCCCCCCTCTCAGTATAAACATAACCGCAACACAAAATTATTTGCCACAACACTGATGAATATCACTCAAAGAAATCATTGGTGGTTGAACTAAAAGCCTTAGAATCAGACCCTGGGTTCGAATCTGATGTAGAGACAAAAAGGGGAAGTGGATCATTAATGTAGAACTCATTTTCACCATCTCTACCACAAAGTTCCAACCGGATGAACTAGAGGTCCTTGAGGAAGGTGGGCGCCTATTATACTCATATATGTGGGTAAAAGGAACTCCATTATATTTCATTATTGACACTGGGAGCCAAAAGAACCTAAACTTAGTAGAGGTCATCAAGAGGTTGAGTTTCCGACAACACCACACCCACAACCATACAACCTTGGTTGGTTAAGACAAGGATGAGACATCCACGTCAATCAACAATGTTTCCTACCCTAAAACGTCAAGCCCTTTAAAGATGAGGCATTGCGTGATGTTTTCCCACTTGAAGTTTGTGATTTTCTTTTAGGACAACCATATATGTGGAAACATCATGTTGTATATGAGTCTTTACCTTGTAGTTCCATTGTTACTTTGGGAAGACAACTCTATAAGATACCAGAGTTTGTTCCAACTATCATAGTCTCTTTGATCACAACTAAGCAATGCAAGAAGTGTTGGCTTTGTCTATACTCATTTACTTAGGTTTCTTTATTGGTTATTTTGATCCTACCTTACTATCATAGATTGAACCTGGTTTAGATTTGATAAGCTCCCAACAAAATCCCTCTAAAACTAGCGTCCCCTCTGGTAGACCAGAAGGCAACGCAACACATGGGGTGTATTGCACAGTCTCACCCGAGATAGCTCTATGGGTGGCTGCAATACTTAGGTTTTTGCAACCTGGGAATGAGTGGAGATCTTCAGTTGTATCTCGTAATATTTATTGATCTAGTCTAACATCTGATTATAGCAGTCATTCTATTCATGCATGTGAAATACTAGATCTAAATAGTTAATTCATTCATCTAACATTCACCATTTTAACAGCAATAAAGACTCATACATTCATTCACACAACATAGGTGTTATCGTGGTTCACCCCCTCCTGGGATACGTCCACAAAGATCTGGTTCTCAAGATCTTTATTATGGTTCAGTAATATTCCACGCCACACATGTTTACAATCTTATATCTTACTCTCTTCAACAAGCTCCTCGATCCCTGTGAGGCTGACTAGATTGCACTAGGATCCTTAGCTTGCGATCTAACCCTTGGGATCGAGTCGCTCACTACTTCCCTATCTCACCAGCTTACTGAGTAGTATAGTTCTTACAACTCTCTACCATTTGTTCTCTGCTCTCATCCTCTCTCTCTCTCTCTCTCTCTCTTCCTTGATATGTCTATCGCTCTCTTCCTCTAAGTACAACTTATTTATATTCTTGGCTCATCAACCATTACAATACATTACAAAAACCCTAACCCTAGTGTCGTTAGGTATTCCTTGCATGCGCACCTTGCTTGCTTCCCTTACAAGTGATGCTTTTCCTTCCAACTGTCCTTTCCTCCTCTCATACTTCTCTTCCCAAAAATAGACTTTTTCTACTAACTAGGCTTGTGTCCAACAGACCCCCAACACTGAAATGTGGCTCGTCCCAAGCCACCTAAACTTTGTGCACTTATTCAACAGCTCATGTGAGAGTTTGAAACTTGTCTGTGAGTTCCCTTGCTTGTGTTTGAGCCTAAGCGGTATTTTCTCTGAGTGTGTCCAATACTTGCGTGGTAATCTCCTCGTTGATAATATCTGCACACTCTGCCTGAGTTTGTGTCATTTTCTTATTTTCCTCTTCTTCCTGTGTAATGACCTCCGCTAGCTCTTGGAGAGGTTCCATTTGAGCTTGTAGATCCTTCTTCTATGTCTGCGCGGCAATGAGCTCTGCTTGTAGCTTCTTCATATCTTGTAATCCTTTGAGGCGCTTAGTGATGTTCATTGTCTTCTTCCTCTATTTGAGGTCCTGAATAGTTGTGCTTATATTTTCCTCTTCCTGGTCCCATTGCTAGACCTGTTGATCCTCCTCCATCTTTGTCCATAGTTGTGCTGCTCTATCAAACAAGTTGACAATTACGCTAACTTATTATTCCATTTCCTCCATCTGCCATGTTTCTTCTTTCTTCCTGTTAGCACAAGATTGGTTAAGGTGCCAAGTGTCAAGAGACACCCGCAGTCAAGAAGAGCATAACCCCTAAGAAGAAGCCTGTCATTTCTGAGAAGGAAAAGTCTATTGTGCCAAAGGAAGATCCTCTTTCTACAAGAAAGAGTGTGAGGTTGAATTTCAGGGTAACTAAATAGTTTATGAAAGTCAAGGCACTTAATTGAAATGGTTTTTTCATCATGAAAGACTACAAATTTCTCTTCACACATTCAATATTGAAGGCACTGCGTTTTTGGTTCTACTAACCACACTTGCACACAGACGCAACGCAAGTGGTGCTACCTGATGGTGCTGCATAATATTTCACAGAGGACAAAAGATACATATAGGTGCAACACAGTCGGGTGCTACCTATAGGCGCTGCGTAATATTCTGGTAGAGGCTAAATTGTGCAAAGTTATTCTTCCAGTTTTGAGTCACTAATTTAAAACTTGGGTTATGAGAAGTTGAGAATGTATTTTTGAAAACTGGAGGATATTTTTGTTCATAACATTCCAAATAACAAAAACCTCTCTCAGTTTTTCAAAATGTTTTTTGGTTTGAGAGATATTGGATATAGAAGTAAGCGTTGCGTACTCTGCACGGTGGCGCTGCGTACTAATTTCCTATAATGGTCACGGTTTTGATATTCGCCTTGTTGGGAGGTTGCCACATGTCAAGGAGAGTTCGAATGGATTCTCAAGGACCATTTAGATATCAAGGGACACCTGCACCTAAGATTTAGCTCCATCAAAGGCCTCATGCATGAGGTGGAAACAATTTATTAATGACTTCCAACAAATTCCTAAAAATCAACAGTTTGTTGGATTTTTGTCTCTTTGACTATTGCCACCTATCTCCAAGGCTTAGAATCCAATGGAGGAGATAAGATTCGACCTCCTAAGGTTATTTGGATGCTATTTTCTATTTAAGGAGGGAGATATCTCTTGGAGAAGGGGATTCATGAGCCAAGAGAGGCCTAGAGGCTCTGTTTTTGTACTTTGACAGAATTAATTTGAAGATGGCTTGTCTTATCATTTTCTGTGTTAAGAATTCATTTGCAGAAGAGAGTGATGTTTAGCTATGTTTTCCTTTTTTTTGACTCTTAATCTTTGTTCTTATTCAACAACAAGTGTGAGAGGGATTCTTAGGAGGATCCTTTGAGATCTTCTACCTTGTGTGTTGCTAAATTTCTTCTGAAAAGGATTTTCAGATTATGATTCTTCTTCTACTGTACAAATAGTATGCTTGAAAAGGATTTCCATGTCTTTCTGTTTGCAGTTCTATGTTTTCTCATAAAAGTCTTCAACTTGAAAGCCTTGAAGGTCTAAACATTGCTTTTGGATGATCTGTTTTGATGCATATGGAAGATGATTTGTTGGGATAGATTCATATGATTTGTCAAGTCAAGCAGATAGATTTAAGCCCTACATATCTCATAATTTCAAAAAATCAACTTTCTTTTCATAATATTTGATGTTACCAAGCTCACCTGATTATAGTCTAGGGTGACTTTTGGATTGATAACATAAATGGCGTCATTGCCGGGGAAGGATTTGAGAAAATTGAAGAGCTCCCTGGGAATAATGACATAGATCTAGCTCTTGATGGTAGACAAGCGAGGGATGCAAAAAATTTACTGTAATCATCTACTTGGCGATTCCATGAAGATGAACTTGTTGGAAGACTCTACTATGGGAACAAGCTTGGACATAAATGGAATGCAAAGACAAGTTCATGTATCAAGTTATGAATTTCTTTCTGGAACTTGTGCTCTTTATCCTTTATTCTTTCTTGGATTTCCCTACACACATTAGGAGAATCATAATCTTCTTTGTATACTCTAAAGACCACCAGCCTGCTCTTGCATATACCTTTTCCAAACAAGCAGATTTACCCCCTTCCCATGTCGTCGATGTCAAGGATATCCATCCACTTCAAACACCTAAAGAAGATGATGTTCATAAACACTTTTTTAATCAGTCTGAACTTTATGATCCTCTCCCTTCTCCAGATTTCAAAGTTGATTTATTACCCTCTACCTTTCCCTCTGCTGTTAATAACTAGCCTGTTGAAATTCAACATGCACCAAATGATTATTGTCCTTGTGAAGATAATAAAACTGATTTAGTTCAGGCTGCTAACTTCTCTGACCTTTACCAACAACCTTCTAGTGTTCATCAGCCCATTGACTTCCAGTTTAAGGTTAGGGGAAAGATGTTTGGACCTCTAAAGCTGCCATCCTTTCTTCATCCTTACCCTCTCAGATTTGTCGATTACCTACCAACTTTTTCTGGAAAAGATAATACTACAGGAGAAGATCATCTTTCATCCTTTCAAGACTTCATTGATAATCTAGAAATCTTGCATGAAGATATTATCATGAGGCTTTTCTCTAAATATTTGATTGGAGATGATGCCTTGTGGTTCAAAAATATGAAAGTTGCTTCCATTGGTTCATGGGATGAACTATATGACACCTTCTTTAAATACTGGGGAGAGAACAAGTCATTGGATCAGTACCTACATGAATTCACTACTTTGAGAAGGGGAAAAAATGAAGTTCTATATGCTTTTAATTGAAGGTTTTACAACCTGTATTGTAGCCTTCCCCTGGAAATTAAGCTTTTTGAGACTGTTGCCATGGTGTATTACATAATGTCTCAATATTATGACCTTGTTTTGTATCTTAGGGAAAGAAAATCTACATCTTTATCACAGTTATTCATGGATGATGAGGAAGTGGAGGAGAACCTCCGAGCTTGTGGCGGGATTCAAAGTCAACATCATGTCAGTTCTGAACATGAGGTAGATTTTATTTGCTGCCCCTATGAAGAAAAGATAGTGGATGATTTGGTCCTCGAAGTATGTATCTTTGACAACCTTTCATTTGAGGAAATCACTATCTCAAGCATTGACCAAAGGAAACTTGTTGTTAACAGACACATTGGTAGTGAATACATTTTTGTTAGAGAGCATCCTGAAACAAGGCATTCCGAATATCAAGAGTCAAACATTTGTTATAGACAACCTATTTTTTATGGAAATAACAGTGATGGTGATGAACATAATTTTTCTATGATTTGTTTGGAACCTCTTTGCACTATTCCTGTATATGATGATTATGGTCTTGATCCTTGTAAATGCTATGGAGGTGTTGAAAGGGATTTTCATATAAATCTAATCTCTTATCCATCACCAACAAATGAACAGCCACGTCTTAATAAAAACCATGTGTATGAAGGGTAGTCCATTTTTTTATGAATATTCTAGTGATAATGAGTAGCAAGCTTATCCTATATTTGATCACTATGAAGACAAAGAGTATGATGCAGAGGTTGGCCTTGTCATAGAAGACATAACCCGAAGATTTGACCAGGAGAATCCCTTAGTTGAGGCACATGAAGAGATCGTTTATACATAGCCAGAAGTAAATCAACAGTCATCAGTGGATCAACAACCACCTATGTCAATCCTTCTTCCACTTGTACCCACAGTTTACAGTAAGGAACTTGAAGTGGAAAAAGAAATATGCTATTAGTATCATTTGTTTTATCACCATGTTCATGACCCTGTAGGGGTGTATATGGAGTTGTATTTATCAAATGTTTTGGAACCTATAAACTTTATTGTGTCAGCAACAGTCAGAGGAGATATAGGAAATAGTTTCAAACCATTGTCATATTCCTCTTGTCTC
This sequence comes from Picea engelmannii, assembly GCA_009831015.1. Lineage (NCBI taxonomy): Eukaryota > Viridiplantae > Streptophyta > Pinopsida > Pinales > Pinaceae > Picea > Picea engelmannii. The sequence continues at coordinate 596,088 of ML791805.1, forward strand.
CTGTCAATCATTAGCATTATAAAGACTCATGTCAGCAAGTTTCTTGAATGGATTCTGTGGAAGTTTGACTTCACCTAGCTAATTGTAAAATTCAATTAGCTTAGGTTTTGTACATAAATAAGCTCCATCAAGAGCAGGTGTGTTTGATTTTTGAAAGTAGAGTAATATAAGTTGTCAGTATGTTGTATTCAACACGATGCAACAGAGCATGACTCCACAAGCCCAAAGGATAAGGCACTGAAACTACAAGAGTTCTTAAAGCCTCACAGGGAGGACTCTATCCCCCATGGAGCCTATGTTAGCACAATATTGGTTAAGGTGCCAAGTTTCAAGAGACACCCGCAGTCAAGAAGAGCATAACCCCTAAGAAGAAGCCTACCATTTCTGAGAAGGAAAAGTTTGTTGTGCCAAAGGAAGATCCTCTTTCTACAAGAAAGAGTGTGAGGTTGAATTTTAGGGCAACTAAATAGTTTATGAAAGTCAAGGAACTTAATTGAAATGGTTTTGTCATCATGAAAGACTACAAACTTCTCTTCACACATTCAAGATTGAAGGCACTGTGTTTTTGGTTTTGCTACCCACACTTGCACATAAACGCAGTGCAAGTGGTGCTACCTAATGGCGTTGTGTAATATTTCACAGAGGACAGAAGCTGCATATAGGTGCAACACAGTCAGGTGCTACCTATAGGCACTGCGTAATATTCTGGCAGAGGCTAAATTGTGCAGAGTTATTCTACCAGTTTTGAGTCACTAATTTAAAACTTGGGTTATGGGCAGTTGAGAATGTATTTTTGAAAAATGGAGGAGGTTTTTGTTCATAACATTCCAAATAACAAAACCTATCTCAGTTTTTCAAAATGTGTTTTGGTTTGAGAGATATTGGATATAGAAGTAGGCACTGTGTACTCTGCACAGTGGCGCTGCGTACTAATTTCCTATAACGGTCATGGTTTTGATATTCGCCTTGTTGGGAGGTTGCCACATTTCAAGGAGAATTCGAATGGATTCTCAAGGACCATTTATATATCAAGGGACACTTGCACCTAATATTTATCTCCATCAAAGGCCTCATGCATGAGGTGGAAACAATTTATTAATGACTTCCAACAAATTCCTGAAAATCAACAGTTTGTTGGATTTTTGTCTCTTTGACTATTGCCACCTATCTCCAAGGCTTAGAATCCAATGGAGGAGATGGGATTCGACCTCCTAAGGTTATTTGGATGTTATTTTCTATTTAAGGAGTGAGATATCTCTTGGAGAAGGGGATTCATGAGCCAAGAGAGGCCTAGAGGCTCTGTTTTTGTACTTTGACAGAATTAATTTGAAGATGGCATGTCTTATCATTTTCTGTGTTAAGAATTCATTTGCAGAAGAGAGTGATGTTTAGCTATGTTTTCCTTTGTTTTGAATCTTAATATTTGTTCTTCTTCAATAGCAAGTGTGAGAGGTATTCCTAAGAGGATCCTTTGAGATCTTCTACCTTGTGTGTTGCTAAATCTCTTCTGAAAAGGATTTTCAGATTATGATTCTTCTTCTACTATACAAATAGTATGCTTGAAAAGGATTTCCATGTCTTTCTGTTTGCAGTTCTATGTTTTCTCATAAAAGTCTTCCACCTGAAAGCCTTGAAGGTATAAACATTGCTTTTGGATGATCTATTTTGCTGCATATGGAAGATGATTTGCTGGGATACATTCATATGATTTGTCAAGTCAAGCAGATAGCTTTCAGCCCTACCTCTCTCATAATTTCAAAAAATCAACTTTCTTTTCGTAATCTTTGATGTTACCAAGCTCACCTGATTACAGTCTAGGGTGACTTTTGGATCGATAACACTTCCTTTTCTCCTTTACCTCAGGGGGAGTGGTAGGGATGAGTTGTTCCCAGAGGTTGTTGATCTCCTGCATGTATTGATCGATTGCTTGCACAATCTGATCAATTTTCTTCGTCGTCATGGGATCTATTGTTTTTGTGCTCTTTGGAATTTTGTCATAGGCTACAACCAGTCCCTGCTCGAGCCTATCCACGCGATCTTTCGCATCTTTGGTCTCGAGATTCACCGGCTCAAGCACCAACTCCAACTCTTCTTTGTTGTCCTTCGTGTGCTACAGTTTTGTTGTGTCTGTGTGTGCGCACAACTATACCTCTTGCGTGACATTGACTTGTAGTTTATATAATGCCTTGCTTGGTATCCACCCCATTACCAACTGTATTTGTGATAGATCTTTAAAGGGTATCTAACCCACAATTTCATCCATGCGTAGCATGTTGGGTGTAATGTGAAAAGTTGAGCTCACCTGTGCAATCATCTGTATCATATCCTGGTTGTTGGGCACAACCTTGCCTCTTGTTTGTGATGTTGCAGGGAATTACTCTATTCCTTTGCATTCCCTCTGCGTTTCTTTGATCTGCTCTAGGAGCTGCCTGATGTCGGCCAACTCGTCCTAGATCCTGTTCCTTTGGTGTTGGGCTTCTTCAAAATCCTTCATTTTTTGGTCCTAGACCATTTCGGCCATGAGGTCCGCGTCATCCTTAGTGATTATATATTTCGGCAGCGTCTTGTATGCCTTAGATTTCTTGCATGCACCCCATTGTGTATGGTCGACCTCTTGGTCTGGCCTTGTTCTTATTGGGTAGTACTTGATGTGGTCCCCTGTGTTATCTCAGTCTCTTTTTCTTGTTCCTGCGGCGCCTGGGTGTTTTTCTTCTTCCTTGCCTGGGTACCTTTCTTTGGCACACCCCCTTTATTTTGTTGCGTCATCTTCTGACCTGGATTTGGCTTCTTGGGCATCTTTTTGTCTCTTGTAGGTGTATTTTCTTGACCTGCATCATCCTCCTTATCCATCGACATCTCTTGATTCAGGACTGGAACTCTCGAGTCATCTTGCCAATCCTTGATGGCCATCTCTATGTCCTCTTCCTTGACGCAATATTGTAGTTGTAGCCATTCCTTATCGGGATCCTTTTGTTCTTGAATCCATACTACATGCCTGGTCGCTTTAAATTTGGTTATGCCTTGATATTGCATGACCACTTCTGGCGTAACCCGCCAGGTGTTGGCAATGCTTTCCTCTAGGTTGTTGTAATACCCCATGAGCATGCCTGCATTTGCACTTTTTTGGGGGGGTACGAAGTACTCCCCAATGATAGGTATGGCGTTCTGTGAAAACGAGTGGATCGCTCAAAAAATTATGTATATTTAGGCTCCCTCCATCCGACCAAGGTGATCAGGATGAGTAGCCAAGAGTAGTGGAACTATGTCTCCGGCTCTTGCATGTCCTTGCAGTCTTCAAGGAACAGATTTAAAAACTACGGGGCCCAGCTAAGTATAGTGCCCTTCGCACACTGTGTGGCAATTGTGATGACCCTGGAAGGGACTTCCTCCTTGCATAACTTCCTGAGCAACTTGCATGCCATGAGTTTTGTGTCCATCCTGTTTGTTGCATCACTGATGCACTTAATGATGATTTCGTGCAGACCTCTTTCTATGCCATATGTATTCTTCATTTCCTTGTCCAATGCCTTCTCCTTTGTTTTTTCATCGAGGAACTGCGTGGGGCTCTCCCCTCGAAAAAACATCTCTGTAATATACACAATGAGGTCCACGTCTATTGAGACAGACTCTTCCACCCATAGGTATCCTCCGTGGGTAATTTCCATCAGCTGCTTGACGCAATTTTTTAGGTCACGACCCCTTCCAAAGTGTGGCATATCCAACAGGATTAGAATCTCGGTGTTGGATAGTATGGCTACCCACTGTTTTGGTTGGACAATTGATTCACCGAAGGGTCCTATACCGACGGTCTCCAGGTAAACTTGCTTTGAAAACTTCAGAAACTTTTCCATGTCAGTCACATCGTGATCTGAGTACCGTAGTTTTTCCATGCATCCTAACATGTTAGCCACAATATGCACCCCTTCCAGAATGCCTGATAATACTATGGTTGTTACATCCTTCTTGCGCGATGATCTTGCTATTGGTTTCTTTCCCTTCCATTGTGGTGGTTGACTCGAGGTTCTAGCCTCCATTGTTCTCTCCTCTGTATATGCCTCTGCGTGGATGGTGACATCGTCTACTATGCCCTCCTATTGTTTCTTCAGTGTTATTGTGTGTGAATTTTCTAGTGTGGCTACTTCTGTCTGGTTTAGTACCGTCCCATTAACCCTCGGGGCTTCTTTAGGGTTTTCAGGGCATGAAGGATTGCCTGTGTCCCTGACCTGCTAGCCCTGTTCCACTTCTGGAATATCGATATCCATGCCCACTGTTTTTGTTTTTGGGGGTTCCTCCACCACTGGTGTGGGGCTCGATGGTTCCATATTGGGCGATGGGATTTCATCTAAGTTGACGAATTCAGTAGTTCATGTGGTTTCTTGTTCAATTCCCTATGGTTTTTAAGGTGCTCTAAGGTTGCTTTGAGGTCGTCTGCAGGCATGGATCGACACTTCTAGCTTGGGTGGTGCCATGGTGTTAAAAATGGTCTCCATCAAACTTATTTCATTTTGTAACTCCTGCAAACTCGCTCTTTGCTCCATATACTTTGTCCCTCTGTGATTTTCTCAATTTCACAATAACCCTTATGATACCCGCGTGCTTGCCTTATATAGGAATCGTATGAAAATTCTTAGAGACATTACCCAAGTTGTGTTTTGAATGAACCTCGTGTACCTGCCATTGAATTCCCTTGACGTCTCTAGTTGGCGTGATTAGTGTGGCATCCCGTCAATCGTTCTTAACATTTAATTTTGATAGATGCCGTTAGTTGGTGTCAATTTTTTGTACCTGCCATTTCCACATTGTCCGCCTTTTTCTGACTGTTGATCCTTTCTATGGCACGCTAACATTTTTGAGTGCACGTTATGTTGTTTGGTCGGTGTGCGTGGACATTTTACTTTCACCGTGCTACGTCTTCTTTCACTGGTTGTTGTCTTTTTATTTCTGGTGCGGTAACCCCTCTGTTGTTTCACGCAATCCTTGTTTTTTTTTTTTTAAGAAATGTTCAGAGGTCGATTGTCCCTATACAGCTTCAGTTGACTCCCATTGATCATTCCTCTAACTTATATTCCTCCCAAGTCCTTCAATTGTACATCTCCCCCATCTGTGATAGTCTTTACTTCATATGGTCCCAACCAATGCATTCTGATTTTTCCTGGGTCTTGAAGAGATTTGTTGTCGTACACCAAGACTAGGTCTCCCTCCTTGAAATTTTTCCTCTTGATATGTCTATCATGCCAAGATTTGTCCCTTGATTTCAGTACTTCTTGGTGAAACCCTACTATAATCCTGTCTTCATCCATGATCATCAAGTGAATTAGCCTTTCTTGAATTGTGCCTCGCTCTATCATGTTTATAATTGCTTCTACACACAGACTAGGTACCAAAAACTCTAATGGACCCATTGCTTCTTGTCCATACACCGGTCTGAATGGTGTCTGCTATGTCAATTTTTTGCATGTGGTCCTGTATTCTCATATTACTGCTAGTATCTTCAAGTCCCAATCGTCCCTATTAACATTGCAGATCTTTGTCAGTGCATTTTCAAGGATCTTATTAAAGGCTTCCACTTTTCCATTTGCTTGAGGATGATAGGGTGTACTCTTTTGATGATAAACTTCAAACTCCTCAGTCATAGCCTTAATAGTGTTGTTAATGAAGTGAGTGCCTTAGTCACTCATCAAAATCCTTAGGAAACCAAATCTAGTGATCACTTGCTCAAACAAGAAGTGTGTTGTTGTCTTTGCACTGCAATATTTTATTGGTGTTGCTTCTTCCCATCTTGTTAAGTAATTTGTCGCAGTAATAATATACCTCGCTCCTGACCTTTTTGTTGGTGGGTTAATTGGTCCCACAAAATCTATTTCCCATTTTTCGAATACCTGCAAGGTTACTTGTGGTATCAAGGGCATCTCATCCTGTCTATTTGATTTACCAACCCTCTTACATACATCACATCTCTAGCAGTAGTCCTTTGAGTCTCTGTCCATAGTCATGCGTGCAATACCTTCTACGCAGTAGATTTTCCTGCATAATGTCCTCCTACTATTCCCTCATGGGCTTCTTCTAAAACCCTAGGTCTTTCATGTTCTAGTACACATCTTCTCAAGGTGTTGTCTACACCCATATTGTATAAGTGTCCTGCAATCAATTGATAGTCTGCAGCCCTGACTACCAAAATTTTCTTCTACGCAGTGTTGAATTCTTATGGCGCAGTCCCCGTACTCAAGTTTTGAATGATGTCTACAAAATATTCATCAGCTACTTGGATTGAAAATAAATTTTCATTGGGAAATTTGTCTTCTAAATTCGTAGGTTCCTCTCCATTAGTGATCCTTGACAGGTGATCAGGTCTTGCATTCAACTTCCCTGGTTTGACTATCACTTCAAAGTCAAATTCCTGGAACAACAATAACCATATACAAATTATCCCCCCCAACACTAGCCTGTTGACGAGGTATTTGAGAGCTGCATGGTCTGTAAACATCTTGAAATGTTTTCCCAATAAGTAATGTTTGAACTTCTGAAGTGCATAGACCATAGCTAAGCCTTCTCTCTCTGTGGTATTGTAATTCTTCTCAGATTATGACAATTTTCTACTAGAAAACACTATAGGATGGTCTAATTCTCCTAATCCTGGTTGCGCCAGAATAGCTCCAAGTGCTATGGATGATGCATCTACATGTACATGGAATGTCTTTTCCCAATCTGGGAATACTAGTATTGGTGCAGTTACCATATTCTCTTTCAGGGTGTCCAATCCTTGTTGACAGTCCTCATTCCACTGAAACTTGCTGTCTTTTCTTAAAAATTTCTCCATTGGCACAGTGATCTGTTCATACCCATTTATAAATTTCTTGTAGTATCCGGTGTGTCCCAATGTTGCTCTTAACTGACGTATTGATTTTGGTGGTGGTAGATTAACAATTACTGCAATCTTGGCAGGATCTACCAGCAAGCCTTGTTTGCATATTATATGGCCCAATAGTATCCCAAAGGGTGTTCCAAAGATGCACTTCTTGATGTTTAACGATATCTAACACTTCTTGCATATTTCTAAAATCGGCCTCAGCACCTCTACATGGTATTTCAACAGACTATAGACTGTCCAATCATCCAGATATACCTCTGGGAACTGGTGGATGAATTCTTTGAATGCAGCTATGACTACTCTGGAAAATATTTCTGGTGCATTCTTCAGCCCAAACAACATGACTGTCTACTGGTAGGATCCCCATTCTGTGGAAAAAGTGGTCTTGTACCTGTCTTTTAGAGATATCTTGATCCGATGGTAGCCTGAGAATCTGTCAGTGAATGAATAAGCTTCATGTCCTCCTACGTTCTCCAATACCTCATCTATGAAAGGAGTAGGGAACTGGTCATGTAGGCACACATCATTCAATTTCCTCGACACATATCCTTATCCCTCCCTATTTTTTCTCATGAACTACCATAGAGATTACCCATTCAGATTCCTCTACAGGTTCTATGATTCCAACCTCCAACATCCTATCAATTTCAGCTTTGAATTTCTACTTATATATGGGTTTTAGTCTATATGGTCATTGTCTGATTAGTCTTACCTCATATATGAGAGGTATCTTCATTTCACCTAGCTCTCCTATTATGACTTTCATTTCTGTGAACGTTGTTGGGAATAGGTCACCGTACTTGTGCAGTAACTCTGTTATGCTTTCCATTGTTTTCTCATCCTAGTAGTCTCCAATGTTGGCCATTTTGGGATTTTCAACTGTCCCAATGTTGAATTTCTTCACCTTGATCGGCACTACAAATACTTTTGATTCTAGATGTGGACCTTCCACTTCTCTTTCACCTTAAAATTTCTCAATCTGAATGTTTCGCGGGTCATCTTCATCTGGTGCTTCTTCCTGGACATGTTAGCATGACAGTAGTTATTTTACTATCCATCTAATCTGGTGTTGTTCTTCTTTCATGAGTTCAACTTCCGGTTCTTTAATGAATATCACCCCTCTGATTTGTTTAAGTGTTGATTCTATGTTTGGGTTCTCATGCTCAAATGAGAAAGTGACTGTAAAGTTTTGTTGTAATACTGTCTAGTTTGTACTTCCTCTGCGCAATTCCTGGTCCGTATACTAGTTTGTTGGAATCCCTTCTAATGTGTGAAAAAAATGATGAAGCCATTCCTCTGGTGGTGTCAGCCTCCATAATGTTCTGCACTTCTCCAAGTGTTCTTCCTGTGCCCCCTTTCCATCATATTTATGCAGTTGTTTGCTTCCATGTTCTGCGCCAAACTTGATGCGAAGTAACCGCTTACATTGGTACTAGCCCTTAACTGTTTCTTTGTGCGCACCCCACCATCTTGCAGGTGTTTCCTTAAGTGCTATATCCAGGGCTAAGAGCCTCTAATTTTATAACACTTCATCTTCATATCATGTTAAGAACGCTTCTAATTCATTCACCCCATGGAATTTGGGAGGTTCCCTTATCTTCGTACCTACCAATCTTACTGTGCGGTCTATTCTTGTGCATATTCTTGTGGATACTTCGTGTAACCTCTGCTGCCAATTATCTAAGCCCATATCTGATTCAGACACACATGAGGTGATGCTTTTCCAACCGAGTACCCCATATGTGGTTGGGTTCACATAATCTTCTTCTCGCGCAATTGTTTTGTACAAATGGTTAATTTATTTCAGGTCTAAGCAAGTAGGTTCTACAAACCTTTCCCCTTCTGATGGATCTAATGGTGCAATGACTCTGTATTCCCCTAACTCAAATGTCATATTCCTCATCTTTAAGTTTATTATGGCCTAATTGTTGAATGCCCACTCCAATCCAAGCAATGTTGGATAGGTGTTATGCCATCCACTATCTCTATTACTTCAAAATAGGCTTTAGTGCGCACTCCATCCAGATATATTGTTACCCCCTTTAGTCTGCCAATTGGTAGAACTCTGTGTTGATTTGCTAGTTTTAGCTGAAAAGGTGAATATCCTAATGTGGGTTCTCCCATACATTGCCATGTCTTCTTGGGTAGCACATTTACTTCAGATCCTAAATCCAGTATAATATCTCCCATGTTGAAATCTCCAATGTTAGCGTTCAATCTAAATTCTCTGCTTATTCTCTTCCTTGTATGCAGATGATTAACTGTTTTTTGTTATAGCTTTCCTTCTGCCTCTATGCTACATATTTCTAGCATATTTTGTAATACTTTAACAAAGGATGGATCATTTATTAGTTTAACACAGGATTGCAAAAAACCCTTAATCGTACTTACTTATCCCAGGGGTTGTGTTTATTTAGTGTGATCCAGTGATGGAGGCATCTCCTATGCTGTTACTTCTTTATTATGCTGCGAAGTTGATGTTGATGCAATGTTTGGCTTCATGAATTCTTGTCTAGCCTTCTTGAATATCTCCTTTTCTTTCTGCGCATCAAACTGCTTCTTTGGTTCGACATTCTTCTTCACCCATTAGTGTCGTGTTGGATCTTGTCTTACATCGCCGTTTCCTATCTTAGCTCCTCCACGCGTAACTATGTTGATGTTTCTTCCGTCATCCCTTGCTTCCGCCGAAATCCACTGAACATTTTGATTATTCTAATTTCTCTTTTCTTGGATCTTCCCCAATAGTGTAGGACATTCTTTCATGTCATGATCTGATGCACAACAATACATACACATCATAGGTGGAAGTGAACATTCTCTTGCATAGTCTCCTAGTTTTTGACAGTTGTGGCATACCACCGGTCCTCTGCCTCTTCCAAATCCTCATCTTCCTCTTCCTCCACCTTTGTATCCAACTTGATATCCTTGTGGTGCATTATACTGAGGCGCCTGGTTATATTGTGTGGGATTATAGTGTGGCTGCGCGGTATTGTATTTCGGTTGCGTAGTGTTATATTGTTGTTGCACAGTGTTATATTGTTGTTTCAGAGTGTTATACGGGACTGGTACTTGGTTAAAATATGGTGCGGCTTGCCTGGTCATCATTTCTTCCTGCTCCCTGTAAGCATCTGATGTTCTTTCCCTCTTGAGGTCCATGGTCCTGCAATATTTGTCAGCATGGCCTACTGACTTGCAAAAGTTGCAATATGAGCTCTTAGGTACTGTCCGTTACTTGTACATCATTGGGTGGTGATATGGATCATGCCCATATTTCTTACATATCTCACACCATAGTCCTCATGTTGGCAACAAGTTTGGAATTCCTACTTTCATGTACTGCACGAATGTTGGAAATTCGTTCTTATGGTGTCCTTCTGTCCTACATGTGGTACACCAAACAAATTCTCTTTTGTCCTTATCTTTGTTCTGGTTTAGCTGAAATGTTAAGTTCTTCAGATCCTCCTTTAGCTCCTCTATGGTTGGATCTGTCTTATGATATTGGTTCTCTTCTAGTTGTAGGGCTTCCTGTAGAGCCTCTGCCTGTGTTTGAAACTTATGTTTACACAAAGGGTATTTCAAGTGTGGTAGCAGTGAATTGACGAACAGATGCCTATGTTGCATATCTGTCATGACATACTTTATCTTTCTCTTTAATCGTTTGAATATCTGGTCAATATCCCATACAGATTCTCTTGGTTTATGTCTAATGTCTATCATCTCATTCATGTATTGATCCTCTGAACTAGGCTCTTGGAATTCATTTATCAACATCTTTTTGATATCTCCAATCGTTCTGGTTTTTCCTGACGAACTGTTTGCAACTAAAATCATGTACCAATCCAGTGTGCGATCTCTTAGCATGATATATAACTGCGCAAGTTTAGTGTCCTCATATGTGATTTGTTTCTTTTCCCATATCTTTTCATAAATGAACAAGTTCTTCTCAGGGTCCTCCGACACCTCTCCTTTGAATTCTGGTAACCTGATGGTGGAATCATGTCCCGTCATCCTGAATGTTGAACTACTACCTCTGTGCGGTGTAGATACTTGACTAATGCTTCTTGAACTGGATCCCCCAGTTGTTGTTCCTTGTGTAGATGTACTTCATGTTGACTTTCTTCTCTCGAAATTTGGTTGTCTAAATGGTGGTGTTCTTCTTGGTGTATTAGTCGCACATGGGTTTATGGGTTCCACAATGACACTGATATGGATAGGAGTGTTGCCTTCTATTCCTGCTCTTGGACCTCTCTTCTTCCTCTCATATGTTGCGTGCAGGATTTCCTCAATCTGCTCCATAGCCTGAAGATATTCTACATCTTCTTCATCATTTTCCAAGCCCTCCCTCGCGGCTACGTCTCTCTTCTTGGTGTTCACCTTATATTGGTAGGGTACTCCACTGCGTGTTTTTCCAGTTGTTTCCATAATCCTCTTGATCTGGTCTTCGTTTATCATGATTGGGTCAAATACCTCCTCTTTCTTTCCTTTATCCCTTTCTCCTTCCATTCCTCCTTCTCCTGTCTTTGCTTCCCCCCTTACCCCATGCACGCAAAGAAGTTTAGTTGTCTGACTCCATTGTCATTACACCTTTGTTATATAGTAATATATTAATAGAAGTATATAACATATGATGTACCTAACTTGAGGTCCCTTCAAGAAATATTTTTCTACTGCAGTGTAAGACTTCGTTGTATCTACTGCAAATTCCATGATAAATCCTGCAACAATGTTGTCTAACCAGAAATCTACTGCCCGCGTAAATTTATTATCAACTCATTGTAATTACGCGATCTCTTCAGGATTCCACTCTAGTTATCTAATCTGATTTGTGGGATGGTTGTATTTCAAGATTTTTATCCACTCCTGCAATACATGCGGGAAATCACAGAAAAATACTTCATGCAAGTCGTTGAATAGGTAGTTTTCCAGATATTTGCGCAGTGTCAACTTCAGGTTTATGTTATCTTTATGCACAAACTCCAACTCCTTTGGTTTCAACCAACTCTCTATCTCTTCCTTCATTGGATTCCATGATCTCAACATCCCCTTTTAGATTCCCATTCTCTCAACGTCTTTTCATTCAGTCTATCATTCTTTTGATGCGTCTTCCGCAAATCTCATATACTCAATCCCATCATGTTCCAACTAATCGACAATGGAACCATTTGTTGGATTTTTCTATACTCTTTTACTTAGGTTTCTTTATTGGTTATTTTGATCCTACCTTACTATCATAGATTGACCCTAGTTCAGATTTGATAAGCTCCCAACAAAATCCCTCTAAAAATATCGGCCCCTATGGTAGACCAGAAGGCAATGCAACACATGGGGTGTACTACACAGTCTCACCTGAGATAGATCTATGGGTGGGTGCAATACTTAGGTGTTTGCAAACTGGGAATGAGTGGATATCTGTGGTTGTATCTCATAATATTTATTGATCTAGTTTAACATCTGATTATATAAGTCATTCTATTCATGCATGTGAAATACTAGATCTAAATAGTTAATTCATTCATCTAACATTCACCATTTTAACAACAATAAATACACATACATTCATTCACACAAAACATGTGTTATCGTGGTTCACCCCCTCCTGGGCTATGTCCAAAAATATATGGCTCTCAAGATCTTTATTATGGTTCAGTAATATGCCATGCCACACATGTTTACAATCTTAGATCTTACTCTCTTCAACAGGCTCCTCGATCCCTGTGAGGCTGACTAGATTGCACCAGGCTCCTTAGCCTATGATCTAACCCTCAAGATTGAGTCGCTATCTTCTTCCCTAGATTACCAGCTTACTGAGTAGTACATTTCTTACAACTCTCTTCGATCTATTCTCTGCTCTCGTCCTCTCTCTCTCTCTCTTCCTTGATATGTCTACCGCTCTCTTCCTCTAAGTACTACTTATTTATATTCTTGGCTCATCAGCCATTACAATACATTACAAAAACCCTAACCCTAGTGTCATTAGGTCTTCCTTGCATGCACACCTTGCGTGCTTCCCTTACATGTGCTTCTTTTCCTTCCAGCTGTCCTTTCCTCCTCTCATGCTTCTCTTCCCAAAAATAGCCTTTTTCTACTGACTAGGCATGTGTCCAACAAGAAGGTAATATACCAAATTAGGAAATTTGTCCTCTTTCTGGTTCACTCTAAAGGTGAATAGAAGATCATCATGACATCAACAAACGTTGCATAAGGTCTCACTACACAACAAAGGTTGGTGGACAAAGTTGTAGAATCATACAGAGATATCTTTACCTTGCCTGTCGGGGTTCCTCCAAACTTCCAGGTCAAGCATTCAATTGATATGATACCTGGTGCACATTTACCTAATAGCCCAATATACATGTATCTCTCATGGAAAATGAAGAAATCAAATTTCATATTCAAGAGTTAATATAAAAGGGGCACATTCGGCCAAGATCTTCACCTTGCAAGAGTCTAATTGTGTTGGTTCAAAATAAATATTGGACATGGAAACTTTGTATTGATTTCAAATTTCTAAACAAAATCACAGTACAAAACTAGTATCCCATTCCTCGAATTGACGACCTTCTTGACCAACTCAAGGGTGCCCAAGTACTTTAGTAAGATTGATCTAAAGTCGGGCTACAACCAAGTACCAATAAATCATATTGATGTATGGAAGACTACCTTCAAGCCCAAAGAATGCCTTTTCAAGTGGTTTCTCATGCCTTTTGGCTTGACTAATGCTCCAACAAATTTTATGAGGATGATGGAAGACATCCTATGGCCATTCACCAATTATTTTATAGTCATATATCTAGATGATGTCCTCATCTTTAGTAAAACCTGGGTAGAATATTTGTTACACATTCAAGAATTACTCAGTGCCCTATGACAACACAAGTTATATGATAATCTAGAAAAATGTTCATTTGGCATGCAAAGCATCCAATATCTAGGATACATCGTGGATGAACATTATGTGCATGTGGATCCAGCCAAGATCCAATTCATTCGTGACTAGCCAGCCCCAATGGCTCTAACTGAGCTTTGGAGTTTCTTGGGCCTTGACAACTTCTATCATAGGTTCATGTTAGGGTTCTCTCATGTTGTTTGGACCCTCATCCACATCACCAAGGGTGGATCCAAGGCCAAGTTTGTTTGATCCAAGTCACAAAAATTATTTGAGGATATGAAATAATACTTATATTCAACACCCGTCCTCACCTTGCCAGATTTGCAACAACCCTTTGAGATTGAAATAGATGCTTCAGACTATGCAATTGGCATAGTCCTCACTCAACATGGCCATCCAATGGCCTACCACAGTGAGACACTCTCAAATGTCATCCTCAAGCACCCCAACTATGATAAAGAGATGTACTCCATTGTACAATCCTACTGCCAATTGAAGAATTACATTCTCGAGAAGGAGACCTTCATCCATGTTGATCACAAGCCCCTACAATTAATGCAAACGCAAGGAAAGTTTAAAAACTTCCACCACAAAAAGTAGTCCACCTACTTGCAAGAATTCCACCTTAACATTAAATATAAGAAGGGTAGCACCAACCAAGTTTTTGACTGCCTTAGTCAACCTCTAGTTGCATCACTAACCATAATTATCAACTCTTGCAACCATGAGACCTCTAGGTGGCCCCAACGATATCACAATGATCTTGACTTCAGTGCCACATATCAAACACAGGGCACAAGCAAATTGGTTGCATATTTTCATCTCCATTATGGACTACTATTTCATTAGGGCCATCTCTATGTTCCTTCAAGTGAGCATGTGAAGATGATTTGTGATGCTCATTATATTCGGGTGGCAAGACACTTTGGTGTGGAAAATATTGTGGATGTAGTAAAAAATTACTTTTGTTGGCCGAGGCTTTGACAAGATTTCAACAAATATATTTGATCATCCAATTCTTATGCTATTGTCAAACCCACCATTAAAAGGCAGGGGTTGTACACTCCTATGCATACTCCCAATAGGCCCTGGGATTCCATCTCCATGGATTACATGTATAGTCTACCTTCTACCAAACATGGCAATGACTATGTGTTTGTGGTCGTTGATCGATTTTCTAATATGGCTATCTTGATAGTCTGTAAGAAGAGTATCACCGTTGAGGCCACTACTAAGATATTCTTCGAACACATTTGGGTTAATTTTGGGCTACCATATACTATTATTTCTAATCACGATAACAAGTTATTGAGTACATTCTAGTCCATCTTGTGGTCATTGATGGACACCAAACTCACAAAATCCATTTCCTTCCACCCACAAACTAATGGAGAAACATAGGTGGTCAACATAATGATTTTGCATATTCTGATAATTTATAACCCCGAACATCCATACACACGGGTTGACAGCCTTCCTTATGTTCAACATAGCTACAATTGAGCCCTTCATAGCTCTACTAACCAGAACGCTTTTCAAGCGTGCTTGGGGTTTTAGCCATTGGTCCCACTTGATGTTGTTCTTCCCATTGCATCCACATAGGAAGAATATGCCCATGCTCAAACTAAGGTTGATAAGGCAACCAATTTTTTTGAATGTATCCAGCACATCCGCCAATAGGTCCATGATATTTTATAGAAATCTAATGCCAAGTACAAGCAACACCATGATCAACACTAGGTTCCACACAAGTTTCAAGTGGTTATGTTTGTAGAAAGAGTGCCTTGTATGACCCCATCACAATATTTTCCCACTTTGATATGGGCCTTACACCATCACCAAGGCCATGGGTGACAATGCTTTTGAATTAAGTATCCCCCCCTTCCTTGGCTTGCACCCATTCCTCAGTGTGGAACTCCTTCAGCCATATTTTCCACCCATATTGGACACCTCGGACGTTGTTTTACACTTGGAACCTATGGATCTCAACCTTGATTGCATTGAATAGGCTACAATTCATCAAATTCTAGACACATAGATGAAGGGAACCCACCAACATAAAAGTCAACTCTATTAGGTTGTCAAAGTAGGGAAGCTTCTCCACCAAGGAAAGTGGCTCACTAGGATTCAGATTCATTAGAAGTTCCCCCATATGATGAGGGACCTTGATGCAATGGAGAAATTTATTCCTAAGGGGGGAGGACTGATTAATATGGGTATTGGTAGCCACCCACACATTCCACTTACTCACAATAATTTTCTCGCTTGGTAGTTTTCCGTGGTTTTTTGGGTCCTAAATTTTCGAGGTTGTTTTGATTCCCTAAACAATATTTTTTTTGGCATGGGCCTACTGCTAGATGTATTTCTCGGTTAGATATTTATAATGGGGTGTCACATGCCACAAATGGATATTTTATGTAAAATTTATGCCCTTGGGAAGTTGACGTATCAACTACCCACCTAGGGACCCACAACCCTTTTGTTGCTTCATCTCCTAGGGTTAGGGTTTTGATGTTTAGGGTTTCTAGCTCTTAGGGTTTTCATAAAAAAGAGCCTTGGCCTCTTTGTAGTGGGTAGATTATGAATGAGTGTAGTCGACACTTCTCTTCTTAGAGATAACTTTCCACCATTCTAGCCAGTTATGTAACTCTACATCTTATAGTATTTTCTAGTTTTCATTCATTAATTGAATTTGATTTTAGCTATACTATGTTCTTTGTAATTTCTTCTCTAATAAATCCAGATAAAATACACAATATAATGTTAGTGCAAGACGAAATTCACTCTAGTTGAGTCAATAAAGAGAGGAGAATGATTATTGAAACTGATATGGAAAACACATTTGATAGAGTTTGACATGATTTTATCTTTCACATTCTCAAGAAATATGGTGCCTTGTATTGGATGTCTGTGGATTTCCCCCTTGGTGAACTGAATCTTGCCCCCTTTTTTCACTCTTGGCTATATATACTCACATTGGGATTTGTGTCATTTTTTTGGGGGTCCATGTCACTGCATTGGGATTCGTGGAAACACAATGGATGATGACGAGGATGTTTCATCATCACAAAGGTGTCCACATTAGCACTGTGTACACTTGTCAGCATATGGAGCATTGTATGAGCAACATGGGCATATATCCACTTGGCATGTGTAAAATTCCTCTCCAAGGCACACTTTCTCTCTCCTAGAGTTCACATGTGTGCTTCTAGAAGCCTCTAGAAGGGGAACACCTCGTCTCTTGCTTGTTTTCACCCATGTGAAATAAAATATTCCATAATTTTGGGGGTTAGTTAGGTGGCACCCTAGTTTTGGGTCCTCATTTGACCTCACACATGTTTCAAGAAAGTTGTTAACTCAATTAAAGGAAGGGCACACTTGTTCTCTCTCCTTTATGGACCACACTTGTGGAATTAGTTGGAGATTTGCTCACTTTTTGGAGGGCGCCGTATTTTTGAGGAATTTCTTGTAACCAACTATGGTTTTCTCACATTGCTTTCACTTAGGACATGCTATTGGATCATGGTTTTATCTCAACACATGGTATGAGCTCATAGTTTTCATTGTATGGTATTGACAGACTCCTCACCTTTTTAAGGGGGGTGCATCTCTCATTCTTCATGGTTGGAATTAGACTATAAACGATAATTTTGCTCAAAATTGGTGTAAAATCTTCTCTATTTCTTGAGTGTTTTCCTAGGATAATTATAAAGGGTTTTTGACATCCAAAAGACATTGAGGAAAGGGCTATTGCTACACAAACAATACAAGTAAGGTATGGCACATGTCTATGTTACTTCTTTGTGATTTTTTAGGCTAACTTTTTAGTATTGGAGTTGAGTATCTTAGGGTTTTAACTCCTTACTTTAAATTTATGCTCAAATTTTTCAAATTTGCAATACTTAAGTCGATTTCCTTTTGAGTTAACCTCCTTATGGCTTTTACAAGGTTTAGGTCCCTCAGCTTTTATGCTCGCCTATAATTCTCTAGAAATGTGTGGTGACTTCAACATTAAAAGTGAAGAGGGTAATTATTTGAGTGGATTAGATTCCATGCCCAATGGTAGCACTAGCACTAGGGTTTCCTTTTCCTTTCTAAATCATCTCAATTTAAATTCTCCCTCTTTAATTGTTTTTGTTTACAAGCAATCTAGGATTTTATTGTTGTAAATTGCTGGACGATTTCATAACCTTTGATATTCTAAGAACCGGTTATTTATTCGCAAGTCTAAAATTTAATAACGTTTTTATGAGGGTTACTATCAAACTTTGAGGGAAAATACAAATATATGGTTTATCTTTTGAATTTAATGTGACAAAGATGAATCTACTTATTGTTTTCGGCGCGCGAGAATTTTAATGGATAATAATATTTCATGATGCAAATGTCATTATAGTTGGCATAAATATTATTCTCACTCATATCACCTAACTAAATGGACAACGTTTGGTGTCCTATATCATCATGATGATTTAATGAATTTCTAAATGTTGTTATTTATGGGCTGATGTGACGCAATTTAAAATAATTTTGTGTAGAATTCAAGTCATCTAGCTACACAACACTTGAATTTTCATAGCATGGTTAAATGAATTCTCTTTCAAAGGTCGGTGATTGATTATGTTTATCTTGCTGTCCAAATTTTGATATCGCAGCAATATCTTCCACCTATTTCCACGTGCTATAAATCTATTATATCTTACTATTGTGACCCTCTCATGGGTTGTTGGTACTTTTATGACATTTTTGGTGAAGTGAATTGTAACTTAGCTAGGGTAACTTAGTTTCCTTAGTATGAAGAGTGGGGAAAGGCTATCGAGGTGATAGTGGGTAGCTTGCTTGTAGTGTCTCTAGGCTATTCTATCGAGGTTAGGGCTTTTCCTCTTGGAGTAGATTTTCAGTGGTATAAAGATAATCTAACTTGGGCACTTAGAAATGGAGAAAGTGCCTCGTTGTGGGAAGACCGCATTATGGGTCACTCCCCTTTCTCAAGAGATTTCCTTATTTGATATTAGATCATGGCTCTCAAACCTAGGTATTAGATCCCTATGTGATCTCTCATGTTGGGCACAATGTGAAAATGGATGGGACATGATGGAAATCATTTGATAATGGACCCTCTCAAAATCTAGTATGCATCTTTTCTCTCTCGTCCTTAGAGGGGAACTCCACTAGGAAAACATCTTAAGGATACGTGGGGATAGGGACCAAAAGAGGGAAATATTTTGTTAAATTAGACTACATCACTAAGTTATTGGAAAATGAGTTTCCTCCTCGATCAACTATCGGGAAACACATTTGGAGTGGGCACTATCTCCCCAAAGTGAGGTTGTTTTGTTGGACTATGGTGCAAGGAAAAGTGTTAACAATTTTTTTTTTTAGGAAAAGAGGAATACATGGATCTTCTAGATGTCCCTTTTTTGTACTTCATAGGATACTTCATCTCATATTGTTTTGGAATGTGGCTTCACCCATCAAGCTTGGATCATACTATAAGGGAATTAGAGCATGGTATTCCTCTACCTCAAGGTTGGAGGAAAATGTTTTTAATTTGGCCAACTTCATATCCAGACAATCTTGTTAATAAAAAGCTACCCAAATGAATTTGGATTACTCTTCCATAATTATTTTCAGGGAAGATATGGCTAGCCAGAAGCAGTATTATTTTTTGCTAGGAATCCATCACCCCAAGCAAGGTGGTGAGTAAAGTAATGGGCCTTCTATAGGGGACCACCCATTCAAATGGTGTTGGGAAAATTAATATAGACCTATTCAAGGCAGTTGATTGGGCTTGGTTAAAAGCACTACTCTCTAATAGCACCCTCTAACAACAAAAACTCAAATAAGAAGGCCCAATCAAGCAATTAAATGGGATCCCATATTGGGAGAGGATGCAATTCATTAATGGAAAGTGGGGTGAAATTGGTGTATCATGTTTTTTGATGGGGCATCCAAACTAAATCCAAGAGTGATAGGTGTGAGGGGGGTCATTTATGGTCCCAAATGGAAAATAGAAGTGGACTTTGCTTGGGGACTAGGAACCACTACTAGCAATGACGCGGAGGCAATGACAACCTATGAAGGCATGCAATTGCTCAAGGTGCAAGGCATGAGAAAGTAAACAATGGTTTTGATTTAACATCAATAATCAAGTTTCTACTTCAACAATCAATCCCTTAGAACCTTTGCCTATTAGGGTTTTTTCATAGAAGCTTGACAATGTTAAAAGAATTTGAAGCAATTGACTTTTATCATATATTGTGAATCCACAATCATGATGATAATCGTTTGGCCAACATAGGAGTGGGAATGATTGAAGGGCGTAGAAAAATAAAAGGAGAGATCCATATATCATACAACTTCATTGGCATGTACTCGTATCAAAGTTTGTAATGGAAATTAAACCCAATTGTCACAACATTCATCATTGTCAGGATAGGAATTTAAGGAATTTTAACATACATAGCTCTCAATGTACTCAGCCATTGATGTTCAACTTACAGCTTGGAATTCTCCATTATGAATTGCAATGGCTCATCATAGAGGTGACATGTGTGTTAGGTGTGAGTTGGCCAAGGTTTGAAGACGTGTTAAGAGGTGTGAGAATGGGATTGCAGGGCTCGAGAATTGGTGTGTTCTTGGACCTTTAATTGTGTCATTAGTGTGAGGAGTAGAAGGGGAAACTATCAATGGAAATGCAAGAATGGGACAAGTCTTCCATTGATACTACCATTTAGTTGAGACTGCTCCATGACCTAGAGTGGGAAATGAGGGCTTTTATGCAGATTAGAGAAGCAAATGCTTGGAGCTATATTCGAAATTAAACACAATGGTTTCAAGGGTGACATGAAACTGTGTCTCCTTCAACCCTATAAGGGGGGTATTTTAGTCTCCTTCTCAGTCAAAATATTTAGTAAGCATGGCACTACGGATGAGAGAAAGAATGTAGACATTTCCAAATTTGGAAATGGAAGTCACTGATGTAGACATTTTCCCTAAGGAACAAAATGTCAAGAACACGCAACAGAAATAACTACCGTAAGAGGTCCAAGTGACAAAAGACACTCTCAATGGGAATGCATTTTAATTTATTTTCATTATGTAATCTATTGTCGAATTAAGTTATTTTTGGGTCAATTTGTCTAACAATACACCTGCCATGCTATATGGTTAATAGTTTGGATAGGAAATAGTCACAGATTTTCAAATAAGAACAACCAATTTTGCTTTTGGGTGGAATTTTGCCCGTTTGGTTTGTATATTTACAATTATATATGACCAAGACGCAATGTTTTTTCTAACGCGATGATAACCATGTTATTATTTTTAAAACAACCATGGAGCATCATGTCGTTGAGTTCTTTGAGCTTCATGTAGAAGGTCTCTAGGTCAACCCCTTAGGCAAGTTTCCTTTGGTGCGTGCCTAACTCGATGTCCCTACCAAGGTAGGGGTTGTAATTAATGCTAACGATTTTAGATTGGGTACCAAGTGTGAAATGTCGGGAATGCCTAAAGGTTTCTCCACGATATTTTCCTTGGAAAAATTAAAACATGGAGGATCTTTGTAGGTGAATTGTGACCATAGATTTCTCTATCATAGATAAAAGTAAATCCACTATAAGAAATAGAATTGATGGGGAATGATTAGTTTGATAGGATGAAGCAAGGCCTTTGAAATGAGATAAGAAAGGAAACAACCATACATTTCTTGCATATCCAGGGCATGTTGTAAATGATGGAACAAAGGGACATGCATGTTTTGCTTGCAAGGATGAGGTACATTAAAAGCATAACAATGTAGGTTTGGGTAGGAAGTACTATGAGGTAGCAAATAACTTAGGTGGCGACAACTCAACATGACGCAACTAGACTACTAACATGGATGTTGTTAGAATATAAAAAATGGTGTGCTCGTTTTACCATTGACGATACCCTCGTCACCCAACCACAGGCCGAAGCCTCCCTCCGAGCACCTTAACCTTGACCTGAGAATTATTTCGGGAGCAAACCCTAGGCTAGATAGCCAAACAAAGTGTAGCGCATCAATCCCCAAGGATAGCGCATCATAAAAGACTGATCAGATGTTCCAAACCCTAGCCAAGAGATATCCAAGCCAATACTGAAACTAGCTACTGTTGCAGTTGCACCTGCAACCCTCTTCCAAACCTGCGCACCAACTGGGAAACTGCTGCACAGAACTGGTTCTGTCTGCAACTGCTGAGATGCTACAAATGAGACCTGGCGCCTTGTATTTATAGTAATCCTGCCAGTTTGTTGGGGCCGACTTCTCCTTCTGGGTATGTGTCTGTTCAGTATATTATTATTATTTCTGTCCGACTTCTTCTCTTGGAGGCTAATAGCCTAATATAAATTATATTCTTGAGCCGACAAGGCTTCTAAGGTTATTAGCCAATTCATTAGGGTTTCTCTTGCTTCCTGGAGTCTTCTATTCTCGTCAGGTTCACATGTAGAGGTAAATACCTCCCGCAGCTACCATAATATTAACACTCCCTCCTAGCTAGAGAGGCATTTAGAGGTAATGGACTTGAGCACAAAACATACCATTTACCCAGTAGCATCAATATAATCATCTAGACTATTTCATGACTAGATCATGAGCATCACCATCACTATCAACTACATCATCTCTCGAAACCATACTTCATCTGAGTAATATGATGTTGGATAAGTCA